>JAHREE010000279.1:24311682-24338695 GCA_033628505.1 Tringa tobata | reverse complement strand
ACAAAATGAGGGAACAGTCTAGAAGGTTCCTGGCCTGTGTTGGGGGTAACTTCCTGACAGAGCTGGTGAGGGAGACAACTAGGGAAGGAGCCCTGCTGCTTGTAAACAGAGAAGGACTTGGGGGGGACGTGGCAGTTGGAGGCCATCTGGGGCATAGTGATCATGAAATTATAAGAGTGTTCAATTCTTGGATAAGCAAGGAGAGGACCTTGATCCTTGGACCTTGTTGTCACTCAACAGCTGAGCACAGGGCCAATGGGAAGGTAGAAGAAATCAGAAGCCTAACAAGAGCATTGAAATCTTGAGCAGAGGCCCCCTGTGATGGGCAATAAAGTAGTGATTTGCTTTCCCAGATCAAAGGAAGCAGTAACATACTGGGTTCTTGCCTTGTCAAGACCTTTGCTTGGGTGTGGGTGTCTCCTCAGGTTCCCTAAGAGAAGAGACAAAGCTTCTGGGAGAAAGAAAAGGCAACCCTTGCGTGATGGAAGGGAAGGGTAGGGACCCACCCAAATGCTGAGACTGGCTAGATAGACATTTGACATAGGAAGAAATGCTGAGAACTGCAGACTCTCTATATAATGTATTCCAGCAAAGGCAAGGGGAATAGGCAAATATCAGTCATATGGTCTTGTCACAAACGAGAGTCCATGAGTACTCAGATGGGAGAAGGCGTTGTTTGCAGATGGCTGGGATGACTGCTCTCAGTTCCTGATGGCATTTAAAGTATCCTTTATTTATTAAGTGTTTTGGTTGCCATAGACAGTGGGAGCACAGTGAGACACAAAAGAGAAACGGCCACAACTTTGTATTCCAATGTGTTAGCAGAGACTCCAAGTCTGTGGAAAGCACTAGCAAATAGACAGCTGCACGTACAACAGCACTATCGACTCCAGTGAGTAACTCTGGAGCAAATGCTGATCTGCAGTTCTCAATTAACCACAGAGGCAGGCCAATAAATGGCAGGGAAATGGTAAGAAAGACCACAGGATTGTCTAGAGATCTGACGTTTGCACAGAGGGGTGCACAGGGGTTTTTATATTTATTTTATTTTTGCAAGAATGATTAAGGGTTTTTTTTTCTACAATCTCTCAGTTTTGCCAGTGTAGAGCTCCTGGAAGTTGAGAGCGTAATTACTTCAGGTAGTGATGATCACTGAGGGTATCAAGGGAGGCTTTGCCATGAAGAAAAGGTGGCATTGCCTCTGAAACACTTCAGATGTCAGCTAGGAGAGTTGCGTCTGAGAGAGTTTCCACGCTCTGATGACTCCTGCCCAAAATCATTGCGAGACCTGCAGATTGGCAGTGCAATTTCTTTCCCTGGTTGTGGCTGGCACTTGTGTTTTCCCTTCTGAAAGAACCTCAATCCCATTAGACATCATACAGGGCTCAAATCACTGTCTTGTTACGGCACAGGGAGAAAGATGATGCACCCTGGTGACTGAGTCCAGAGACAGAGTTTCCACAGAACTCCATCTTTGCCTTTTTTCTCTTACTCCAGTGGCCTCCAGCTGTCCTCTCAGAAGGGCAAGACTGTCCATAGACTGTATAGAATCTCAGATCATAGGCAGGTGATGCCCAGGTGTAGGCTACTGCATCAAGCCTGTCATATGTGCTCTCTGAAATGGCTGCATGGACATCTAGTCCAAACATAGATACAGAAATTAGAGGGAGCCAAATCCCAGCCTAGTTTTAGTTCCCTCTTCTACCAAGGAAGTTTGTATCCTGTATCCCCATAGCTGAGACCTAGTGGGTGCATTCTCCATACTTTTTTTGGTAGTTTGTGCAGTTAAGAGCAAATATTGAGGCTAAAGGACTCTTTTTTTTTTTTTCTGTTTCTTGTTCTAGCCATCTCCACTTGGCAAGCTTCAAGAAACACAATGTGAAAAACTTATTTAAACAAGTTTTTTAGATTTTTAAAAAGGATGTGGTCATGTTTGTTAATTGCTAATGAACACTTGTTATTTAAGAATTTATATTAACATGTGACATTTCTAAATAATACAAGACATCTGCTGAAGTGAAGAGAAATTTTAAAATTAGTTAATCAGACAGTAGATACATGGCTCCACCCGTTACTCCTGCTTTCATTTCATACCAGAGCGAGTTTTACAGATGGCGCCTGGTAAATTAACATGCTGAAAGCAACAGGTTGTGCCCGTAGCAAAATGCCCAATGGCAGCTAGTTCATTGTGCAGTACTAGTTCACCACTGGATTAATTTACAAAGCACCAAGCAAATGATAGGTCTTTGTGAGCTATCAAGAGGTCCTCCAGCAAGATTAGCTGGTCTGTGAACAGAAGCTATTTCCCTTTGTCACCATCAGTCTTTGCTGTCATCTACCTTGCTTTCCTATTAAGGGTTTCATAGCTTTTTCTGCTGCTCTTTCTTCACTCATTTTGCCCCTTCCCTCTCTCAATTAGCTTTTGGATTGATAATCCACCCTTCCTAGGGCAAACACATAAACTAGAAAGGCAGTAGCTCAGCCTGACACAGTTAATGCCCTGCTCCCTAGGCCTTGACTAAAGAAAATGTTAACATAAGCAATTAAGAATAGTCTTAATTTAAGCATAAGTCCCACAGAAGTCAAATGCATGAGAGATTTGGCTACAGTCCCTGAACCACCATGTTCTTTACTGTATTTTCTTCCTCTCTATAGCTCCAGTTATACGCTGTGACTGGAGGAACAGCTCAATAATTTTCTTTCATGAAAACTGTGAATGCAGAACTCTTATTTGCGCTATATTTTTTGAGTGGAAGGTTAATTTTCCACATTTTGCTAAAAGCAAAATTGTTCCTGTGCAGGTTTCCCCCAATGCAGACTTCAGTTCACTGCCTAAGGTAATAGAGGCAATAGAAAATTAAAATTCTGTAGAAATCAAATGTACAGAATGAGAAATAATGAGGATAAGCAAATTGTACCCCTGATGGGAAATAAATTTAAAAAATATGAAATACAGACCATTTGGCTAATTGACTTAGATTAAGTAGCATTGATCTCTACTTCATGGGAAATACACATTACAGAAGAACAGAAAATTTTGCAAATTCTGAAGTAATATTTCCTTAAGACAGTCTTCCAGCAGTTTATCTTAGGCTGTTGTATTAGATCATCAGGCTTATTACTATTTTAAAGACATGCCAAAACCTTTTAAAGACAATTTTAATAGGCCAAATTGGCATCATCATCTCCCTATGCTGACTCATATTCTAAAACAATAAGCTTCTACAGCAGTGCGAAAGCCAATCCAAGCTACTATGTATCCCTTCTCAGCGAAAATTTGAGCATTCCTTCTTAAGGAGTTCAGATAGAACATCACAACCAAATACTGACATCTTGCAAGCCTGTATTGTGATATGTAAACTTTTTAAAATTCCACCAAGGCAGTTTGGTGTTTTAGTCCTAAGCAATTTGTTACATGCGTGAGTAGGGTGACCTTGGCTGCCAGACACCCATCCAGCTGTTCCTTAGCAGGACAGTGAGAGAAAATAAGATGAGGAAGATTGTGGGTCAAGGTAAAGACAAGGAGACCACTTACCAATTACTGTCATGGGTAAGATGGACCGGACTTGGGGAAAATTGATTTCATTTATTGCCAATTAAAACAGATTTGGGTAGTGAGAAGTAAAGACAAATTAATACAACACCTTTCCTCTCTGCTTTCCTAGGCTCAACTCATTTCTTCACTTTAGACTCCTCTGCCTCCCTCCAAGCAGTGCAGGGGGCTGGGGGCTGTGGCCTATCCATCACAGGTCATTTTTGCTGCTCCTTCCTCCACACACTTATTCCCAGAGCAGGTCCTCTCCATGGGCTGCAGTTCCTTCAGGGCTGTTAAAGGAGAAGCTGCTGCCCCATCATCCGGACATTATTTGAGGAGTTGCACACACACCACCCAAATCTTTAACTGCTAGGACCAGAGTCTCTTTGCAGAAGGCCACTCCATACACACACTTATTCTCAGGAGATCTTCCTCCTTCTTCAGGCTTGGCCTGAGGTTTGCCACTGCAGAGTCTCAGTTCAATTAAATAATTTAATCAAAAGGTAAAGCAGCAGCGTCAGCTAGCTGAGTGTCTCCAGGGAGGAAACATCGAATAAAGAAATGGCTGGGATATTACACCCTTCCAATCTATACACCTGCCCCTCATGCACTCTTCACGCACTGTTCACGTGTCTTTTAGTCCAATGGTGATTTTTGGTTTAGGGCCTTCTAACACCTTATTGGATTCTCTCCACATGTCCAGGCAGGCAGGCCATTGACTACTCTTACCTTGATGATTTGCAGTCTCTGCTGATGGTTGTAGCCTCCTTATCTTCTTGTTTATGCTTCTTGTGCACCTCCGCTTGCTGCCTGAACATGGCGAACTGCAAAACTCTACCGAAACAGCGTGTTATCAAAATTTTCCCCATACTAAAAGACTAAATACAGCACTGTACCAGCTGCTAGGAAAATTACTAAGAAAATTGACTCTATTGTGGCCTAAAGGCTTCAGCAAATGTAGCTACTCATGCCAAGTAAAGCTAGGCAACAGCGTGAGGTCCTGCATGGGCTGCAGTGTGGGTATCTGCTCCAGGTTGGCCCTCTCCATGGGCTGCAGGGAAACACCTGCTCCAGTGTTGTCTTCTCCATGGGCTGCAAAGGAATCTCTTCTCCAGCAGCTGGAGCACCTTCTGCCCTCCTTTCTCCCTCACCGTGGTGCCTGCGGGGATGTTCCTCACACTTTTTCCCTCACTCCTCACTGACATGCAGCATTTTTGTCCTTTCTTAAATGATTTTTTCCTGAGGTGCCGCCATTTTGGCTGTGGGGCCCAGCTGTGACCAGCCGTGGGTCGGTTGGAGTCACCTGGAACTGGGGGAGCCCCGGCTTCTCCTCACAGAGACCACCCCTGCAGCCCCCCTCCAGTGCCAGCACCTGGGCACCAGCAGTGTCTTCACAAAAACTATAATCAGATTATAACCCTTCATCACAGCAGAGGGAGGACATACACTCGTTATTGCCCATTAAGAGTACCACTCTTTTTATTAAGCAGAACTTAATCTCACACTGTTCCACCTCTTACTGCTACCATCATTTGTTTACAACTGTCTTATTTATTTGCTCAGATAAACAAATACCAGTTCCCGCCCTAACTTCTGCTTAAAATGTTAACGATGCCCCTGTGCAAAAAGAGACACCCCCAAAGCCCCAACCAATGCACTAACCAAAGGTGCCCACAGAACGCTGTTGTACCAGCTGGGCAGCTCATTCTTCTCAAAGTGAACCTGAGTAGCTTGTTTAGTCAAATAAGTAGCTAATGCCTTTTAAAAATCATACTTTTTTTTTTCATATATTTTTTTTTTAACATTCAACTGCAGTAAGCTCCTTTGGTTAGTTAGGCATCATTTTAAAATGCATTCCACTTCACTAATATTTTTATTTCACCTCTTGAGGACATTAGCAAAGCACTGAACTGGATACCAACCACTTTTTTTTTGATTGTTATTTGCTTGACTTTGTCCTGGCTTGGACAACACAGGATTAATTTCCCTTTTAGTAATCTTGCTTTTTTGGTAAGAACTCTTCTAATGCTTGGGAAAACTACACTTTTAGAAGACTCTAGTGTCTGAAGTTGTGAAAATACTATATAGCCAGCTATGGTATGCAGGTTTCAAGGTCTCAGTATTTTTAAGCTTTCCAGGTACAGGGATGAGGAGGAACACTTAACCCTAGCTGGCCAACAGGATTGTTTCATACCGTAAATGTCACATTTGTTATAAATGAGAAAGTTTGCTGAGGAGTTCTCTCTTCCTTGATGGCTGCAATCCCGAGAACTTCTTGCCCTGGTGCCAGGCCCCTGAACCTTTCACTTCTTCCCAAAGTCATAGCGCTCGCAGTGACTGACGTTTGCTGTCCCCTGCTGGGAGGGCACAGCTTCCTACTGAATATAATCCTCATATATTTTATATTGGTATCAGTATCAATATTTGTTCTTTAGTGTTATTAGTATTAATTACCTAGTCTTATTCTATTAAATCTGTTCATACTTCAGCCTTAGATTTCCTTGTTTTTTCCGGGTTCCCCTTCCCAGGTGAGTAGGAGTTACTGGGTAACAGAATAATTGTCTAAATGACAATAAATTGTTGTGGGTTCCTCAAGCCATAACAGACTTTTTATAAAGTTCCCTTTCTTAGATAAGTATCTAAAATTCTGTCTGCTCAGCACAAATCAGCTCCCAAGGATCTCTCAAAATCTGAATTTAAACTGGCCTTTTCAAGAATAAATGAGAGAGAAAAACCTAGAAGAAATAGAGGGGGGGAAGAAGGGAGTTTTTTAAACAGCTATTTATAAATTTCTATTTCATGGCAATATGTTGAAGCTGCCAAGAAAAAGAAAGTTGACATTGTCGAAGGTGCGTAATCATGTGAGGAGTACTTGTGCTTTTTAACACGAGACTAAAATATATTTGAATATTCTTCGCTTCTAAAAATACCTGGATCTATTACCAAATCTTCTGGGAGAAGAAAAAACAATTCCAATTAGGGATTTATTTATAACAGTCAAATTTCAATAAGAAGACCTCAAATGACAATGTAAACTCCACTTGTGACAGTATTTCTAGGTTCTGAAAATACAATGAGACCAGAGGGGCTTTAAGTACTTTAGTCATGAAGTTAATTTTGCAGTTATTGAATTACTGTGAAACATTATGGGATATGGCACACTGCATTATAATGTATCTATCTGAGGTATAATATATTGGAAAGACTCTGAAGAAATGTCTACTCAGACATTTCATTTTCAGACTATACCACTACCAAAACACTTGGAGTTTGAGAGCTGAAGAAGTTATAGCAGAAAAGCCAGGTTCTCAGAAGTGCAAGAACCAGATTGACCTGTTCATTCCCTTAAATAATGACTACATTTTCAAAAGCTCCCAAATAAGTAGGTTTTGAAGTGGAAAACACTCAGTTCTAAGATGTTCCTGTGCAGCTTAACATATGCTACAGGATCTCAAGTAATTTTTAAGATCTGGACACTTTCCTGAAAGGCTAGTCTTTCTGCAAGTCCCCATGAGAATCCAGATTAGAAATTGGATGTGTTCTCTGTGACCACTATGCCTATAAGCGCAGAGTTCTGAGAGAAGTAATAGAAATTAAGCCACTGTAGTGATAAACTATTCTTGCATGTCTAATATGTGAGCTATATTGATCTCATTCTTTTCAGAATATTAGCTTCAGAGTGTCCCACCTAAACCACGCAGAACAGTATAAAACCCAAGAAGTATCCATAGTGATTCCACTTGCTTGTGAAAGACTTACTTTATTCAGTCCAAAATGGTATGAAATACTGCATATATACAGAGACATAATAATGTCTTAGCCTTTTATCCAAACTCTCATCTTGCTTTGAGTAAATACAGAATCAGCCCATCTATGAAAGTGGTTTTCTCAGCCCTCTATACTTTCTATCCTTCCATCTGGAGGGAAGGGAGGGAATCTATCATAGACTACATAATTCTCCTTCCTTACCACCATATCTTTATTTTTAAGAGGCCTGTGTCCAGTTTGCCATAGAGCTTCTCTGGGGAAGGTCTCTAATTAATATTCTACATAAATAGTTTGGAGTGAGACTTCCAAGCAAGACTGGTTGACTGTTTCCCACTTGGAAATTAATAAATTGTGAAAATCTAATTTTCCATTGAAATGACTTATCTGGTTTTCACAGAGCAGAAAAAAAAAACGCACAAGATTCTTCTAATGAAATAAGACTTTTCCCAAAATCCACCAGATTTTTTCACCTTGTGGTCCTCTTCTATTACATGAGCTAGATTCCCCAACCAAAGTGTGTCACCTTTGCCAATATCTCTGATGGGATTCCTTGTTAAGAATGTAGTTTTTGCTGGTAGTTTTAGCTCTTGCAGGATCCTTATTAGTGGACAAAGGCTTTGGGAATAAATGAAATTAAAAGTAGTGGTAAGAGAAAGGAACTTTTTTTCTTCCCAGTAAGACTGGTGAAAAGTCTTTCTTCCATCAAAAGCAATACAGTCTCCATTTGAGAGACTCCATTCTCTCACCTCTCCTCCTCGCTTCCTAGCCTCGATTTCCCCTGGTTTTGCTGTGCATTACACTCATCCCTCCCAATTCCTTTGGTGAGGTGATGGGAGGTGCAGGAAGTTGGAGTTGTTTGAGTAATATTTTCCATCTGCTGCTTCTTGCTTCTTAATTGGTTTCCTTTGCACTGAGCTTCCTCCATGGGCTGCGGCTCCTGAGGGGTGTCATAGACAGCCCACAGCTTCAGAGCCTGAGGGATCCCCTGCCCTGCCATGAGTCACTTTCTTCCAAGAGTGCGTCTCCAGCTGTGCCATCACATGTCCCCTTCCACACATTCCTTCTGTTTTTCCTTCTATTTCCTAAATAGATTTCTCCACATATCTCCTCATATGCCTCCTGCCCCTGGCAGCTGCCACTTTTTCTTAAACACACGTGAGCCAGAGCACCAGAGGATCCCTTGCCTGGCTGCAGCTTTGAGTCATGATGAGGTGCTCACTCTGGTTGGTGTTGGAGCTGGCTGGATCCAGCTGTAACCATCACAGGACAACTCATAACCTCCTCCAAACAGGGAACCCTTCTACTTCTGCTTCTCCGGACCTGCCAGTTAGGCACCGTACTGCCTCCCAGATGTTCCCAGGTGAAGGTCCACCAGTCCTGCTGTAAGAACTGGAGAATAAACCTCCCACACTGACAATTAAATAGCAGATATTACTCTGATTTAAAAAGGAGGGGGGTGTGGAATCCCCAGGGACTAAAAAATTGTTTNTTACTCTGATTTAAAAAGGAGGGGGGTGTGGAATCCCCAGGGACTAAAAAATTGTTTAATTACCTATCAAGTGTCAGAGTCAGGTTAATTAGGTGAGGGTCACGGGGGGAAGGCAAATGTATAATACTCTCAATTTGGTATTACTACTGTTTTCTATCCTAACACTTGTACGGAAACATAACAGAATGACCAAAATGAATACACTTTAGGCTTATGTTATTTGTGTATTTACTGAGTAGATGTATATGAAAACCATGTTCTTAGGGATTTAGAAGCTTCTGACAAATACAAAAAGACACACTCAAAGGTAGCTAGTACGACAGAATAACATCTGATCACAGGCTCTATGGAAGTCCAGACTGTTTTTACAGAGCCTTTGGCTAGGAAGCCAAATCTAATCAAAACTGATGTCTCAGCAGAAATAATGCATTTAAAGATGCGAATAGCCATGCTGAAAGGAAATATTGTTTTTAAAATAGGGAAACAAACCAAAAGAAAAATTTTTTGAAGTCCTTCAATGCCAACATGGGAAATTTCAGCAGTCAGAAAGTGAAGTACAGTAGGCTAGTGATCTTTAAACTCACTTTAACTTCAGGAATCCCAGCAACTACTCTGGCCCCTTTAAGATGATCTAGCAGTGTGCTGAAAGAGTCCTTGCAGACATGGGAATCTAGATGCCACACTGAGCATCTCTGAGGGAGGCTACAGGGCCAAATCAGCTTGCAGCTCCAGGAACAAGATGACAAACATAATCACACTGAATCTCCTTGGTTTCCCCTTGGCCTATCCTACATCTTTTGCCATTCTGTGCTGAGCACCACTCAGACAACATCTTGGTGAAGGTTAAAAAAATCAATTAAGACCAGCTGACATGGTAGTTGGGAGTGGTCATTGTCACACAGGAGTAATTCAGTTTCTTAAAAGGATCGAGTTAACTGGTTTCCTGAGCCTTTGTAGTGTATTTCATCTCTGACAAGAGAGCATAATGTGTTTGGATGCTTTTTGTACTCCTAATGAGTGTCACACATCACCTGGATGACATCAGTAACTATTTCTGTACAGATGCCTCTCAGCTATTGAACGCTAACTCAAGGGTCAAGCACAGCAAAATTGGTATCCAAACCTTACGTCTGACTCAGTATTTGGTCTGTCCAGATCACAGCTAGTATTATAGTGCCAACATCCACTTTTATTAGCTCTTCTATCTCCACAGTAAACTGGAGACTTTTCAAAGTGGAAGAGATCCATACACACATATTATTAAAAAAATCAGAGGCTGTTTGAAAAAAAAAAGTAAATTTCAGTGTTTAGCAGAACATGCATTGAGGTAATGTGAAATTTTACTATTTTCAAGCACTGGCTCCAAAAGCAGCACAGTAGCAGCAAGCAGCCTGTCTGTCTTTCACAGAAACAAAGCATGATCAGGTGATATGCCAAGGACTCACTACCTGACTATTATTTCCATTGCTGTTTGGAGAGTACTAGTTTTGAGCAGTGCCTGTGAATTCCCTGAAATATATCTCCAGGACTGACTAATTATTTTTTTTAATGTGTTAATTTACCTGAATTAAGACACTTTTGATATCCAGTTTCTACCATTGCGTAGGTATGACCACCATCTTACAACTCAATTTCAATAGGATTCAAACTCTGATAAAAAACCATCACTGAATCATGTCACTAAGCCCTGCGTCTACCCATCTTTTCAATACCTCCAGGGATCGTGCCTCAACCACCTCCCTGGGCAGCCTGTTCCAATGCTTAATAACCCTTTCAGTGTAAAATTTTTTCCTAATATCCAATCTGAACTTCCCTTGGTTCAACTTGAGGCCATTTCCTCTTGTCCTGTTGCCTGTGACTTGGGAGAAGAGACTGACCCCCACCTCTCTACAACCTCCTTTCATGACCTAAAAGAAAGGTGCAAAGTCTTTGGGGTCATATTATCCTATTCCAATGAAGAAATTTTTAAGACACATCTGAGGGCATGGAAAACAATGACAGAGGGAGGCGAAGGTGTCCCAGAGTAGTGGCTTTGAAAAAGAACTTCTTGTCTGTATTCCAGTCCTGAGAGCCAGACCCTTGAAACGGAGGATGACTTCCTCTGTCTGGCCTTTGGCTGTTTTGGGGAAACATAGTCCAATGAATGAATTATTGTACAGATCATCACATTAAAACATACTAGGAAGGAGGGGCAGGGGAGGCAAAGTTCTTTATGAGCAGTTCATGGTGTGTCTTGGAGAGACCAGTGCACTGAAGTTAACTCTTCAGGAGAGGCTCCATTGCAGATAAGGGAGAAATCTCTTTCTCTCATAATCTCTTGCAGCTATTTTTTTTCCTTAAATCAATCTCTATGAGTAAATGTAATGACAGCTGCAGGAAAAATAGAATCAGTGAGACGGAAAGGGAGCATTTCTTGAAGTTGTCATAATTAAATTATAGCCATTACCAGAGTAAGCAGAAAAAACTGTAAATCATTCTGGCATACAGATCCAAACACAAAATGTAAGTTTTCTTCCTAATTCATTACTTTCCCCTCATTCATATTGCTAATTGTAATTACTCCAAAGGAATTATTAATTAGAAATTATTTTGCGTTAGGCAATTGGAAGACATGAAGCTCCCTTCTGAAATAAAAATCTATAATGACATTACAAATAGAGCTACGGTTTTACAGTAATGTAATGTGATTAACTATTAGCAAAGATACACAAGTATGACTAAGCAAACTAATTAACAATGCTGTTTAGCACATCTCTTTATTCTGTTAATACTCTATAACTTTTCTTTCCACAGCAATATTACTTATGGAAGGAATACATTTTTCTTATGCAAATAAGAGTTTTTGTTATGACAATACATTTTTATTTTTAAGTACCTTCAGAGGTTTTTAGAGCAGTTCAATAAGTTAAGGCTGGGACGGGTTAGAATTAGTAAACGAGAACAGCCTGAATAGTATCCCAAATAAAACAGAGTAAATACACAAAAGTCATGTGGAATATGTAACAATAAAAATTCATATACGGTTTAAAAATACTACTTATATTTCAAAATTAAATGCTGGAAATTGTTTTGGGTACCACCACTGGGAAGTAGACTCAGTATTTCTTCCTGAGGTCTTTTCTTCCTCCCATCACCATGCTTCTACGTTTTCTCCTTAGTAGCAGAGAAGGGATCTTTTTCAGCCCTTTATTTCAAGCAGGGCTAAAGTTAGAGTTGTATAAAAAGAGTCAGAGTGAAGCCCTTGTATCCTGTTGTGAAGAGTGTCCTTGGTTGCCTTAATGTGACCCTGAAGAAAACCTGGCTCCGAACGCTACAAACTTCAGGAGGAAAAGCTTTGGATCCTCATCTGAATTTTATCACTTGGGCCCATATCTATTTAAAACTATGTTATTACAAAGTGCTCTAGAATAGCTCAAGAGGATAATCCTTGCTTAACAGAGGCATCACATGATAACTTAATCAGCCTTTTCCATTTGCAGCGCAGGTTGTCTGCATCAATCTACATTGTTAATGATCCCAAGGAGTTCAGAAGGAAGTGTGTTATGAGGAGGAAGAAATAGCTCAGAAAAAAAATTTAAGTCTGTGATTTAATGGGAAGACAAACCACAAAGGAGAATATGAACTGTACAGTAATCATGCTAACCTCAGACACTACAGGGAGACTGCTTGCCCAGTAATTTAATGCCACTTATCTTAGTTTATACCATGCTGAAGTCTTGAGGATAAAATATATAATGTAGTTTTACAAGAGCTTCCTCTGAGTCCCCAAGACAATTGGAGGAGGAGGACAGCCCTTCAGGAAGCATCTGCCTCAGCTACCCTACTTCCAATACCAGAAGAACCTTTTGCTGGTAGGATAGGGCTGTGCTACCCTCCAATTTGAACCCTTATTTTCCACAAAATATGTGGGAGCAGGTGGTTGTAGCACCATTTCCTCCTTTGTCTGCAGCTACACCGTAATACGTACAGTCCTGGCCATTGGTAAGTGCTGAAAACAGCACGGGGAGCATGAGTGATCACACTCTTCTGTTAGCAATGAGGCATATTAAGAACTCCAGACACTCATCAAGCAGGGTACAAGAAATTCACATGTACCACAATGGGGAGGATGGCCAAGTACTTTCTTGATTTACAAACGCTGTTGCCGTGCTTATTTCAAAAGGCTTATAAGAACCATAAACCAGTGCATTTTATTGCTTTATCAACAGTCAAAGAAGTTGAATTTGAAAGTAAACCAAATAGAAAGTGGAACCAGGCTTCTCTGGAGTGAAGCAGTTTGAAAATGGCTGATGGACAGACGATGGATGGATGGATGGATGGATGGATGGATGGATGGATGGATGAATAACACAGTGGACTCTTCAGAGCATAAGCTGGACAAATAGCACAAAATCAAACTCCCTCCTTAATTTTCTTGCTTTCTGTGGCCTGAAAATACTGCTTTTCCTAAATTGCTATTTGCAGTGGAAGTTGTAGCTGATTGTTAGAGCTGCAGTTCTTTACAGTTTTGAATAGTTAACTTAAAGTTACTTTTCTAGGAATAGAAAAGGCAGCATTAAACAAGTACACAGGCCAAAGATGGCTTACCTTTTCTGCAGTGAAATCGAAAATGTTTGCTCTATGTCTGTAGAGTCTGAGAGTTATAAAGTTTTCTTTAAACAAATCATATCTTAAATATATATTCATACCTATATGACAAGACTTTCATATTCATAACTTTAAAAAATATGAAAGAATTATTTATAACACTTCAATTGATTTTCATGAAAACTCTCAGAGGCAGGCTTTGGGGTCAGCTCACCCCAACTCCGCTATTAGCTCAAAGGGGCTGGTCACCACTGTACCATCCCGATCAAAACCAGCAGTGCCCTGCGTGTACTAATCTCATCCAGTTGCTTGTATAAGCGATGGTTGGTGATGAGCATGTTTATGTGAAAAGCAGAGTTCTGTGTATGATATGACTGAAGCATGAACATAACCTCCTCTGGTAGTAAACAGCATTGGATCATAGCTTAGGTTAACAATTCCCTTTTAATTTAGCAATCTCCTGAGCAGTTAGGGTTTACCACATAGGTAGGTAAATGTGCTTAACTATTTCCAGAGCCAAAGGGGTACAGACCACAAACATGACACTTTCAGTGACATGAAAGCAAAAATCTCCCTTGAATGGTGTCCCTAAGAAAAGTCACTGAAAAGATAGAGTGCAATAGAGAGAAAACTTTTTTAATTTGAACTCATTGCCCCTGCCCTAAACGCGGGTCATAAGGTTTCCACAAGGGCAAACTGAAAACACAGTTTCCCACAGAGCTGGAACTTCAACCCAGAACTCCTAAAGCTGTGTCAGTTGGGTAGTTCTCACTGTAGAGAGCAGGAAAAAATTGGAGCCAAGTATTCCATATTTCTGCAATAAGGCAGATGTACAGAAACTTTTGTGACTGTGTTACCTTTTGGGGACTTTACAAGGTTTTCGTATTATTTTTGTCAGTGTTTATGTTAACTTGTCCTGAACTGAGTGTGATTCAAGACAACTGATCAGTGTCAGAAAATGTCATTGCTATGGATATGCCAATCATTAAAATTAGAGTTCTGGCACATGCCAGCAGAGCCCAACTATTTCAAGATTCCCTCCAGAAAACAGAATCTGCTACTACTTATTGATACTCAGGTTTGGAGGCTGGTAATAATAGAGGCCAATTATGGTGATCAGTATTTCTCCCTGCTCCTTCCTCTCCCCCCACCCGCAAATTATTGGTATGGCAGAATCACAACATGGGAATGCATTCAAACACCAGGGATTCTTAGGAACCTTGTGATACTGCAAGGCATCTTCTTGGTTATCAAGGGAACACAGCCCTGAGCAATCATAAGCATTATGTGGTATGACATCTTCTTGAAACTAAGTAGTTTCATTTTAAAATCAATTAAATTTAACTCCCAATTCTCCTATAGAAATTCAGTTTCAGAAGCTCTTTTCTCTGATGGTTTAAACTCCTGTTTAATTCCAACCTGAATTTATTCAAGGCTACTTTATATCCGTTTGCTCTTGTGCCAGCACTGTACTTCATCTTAAATAGTTCTTTAACCTCCCTGATGTATTTATAGAGAGCAATCACATCCCTTCTCAATTCAGTCTTGCTTTGCTAGACTAAACATATCTTTTTTAGTCTCCTATCATAAGATTGCTTTTTATTTACACAGTCATCCTAGTAATCCCTTTACTGGTTTTATTTCTCTTGAAGCTGGGCAATCAGAACTGTAGACAGTATTCAAGATGAGGTCTAATTAACATCTTTTATACAGCAGTAATATTTCCATGTCTTTTACACAGATCTCACCAGAATTGTATACTTTTTTCACAAGTGTATCTCAGCCAGCCTTTGACAACATTTAGGTATTAAACAGTCAATCCTCTCCTTTCCCCAGGCTCCTGGTGATGAGCTCCCACTAGTTTGTCTTCCAGTTCCCTCAGTAGCACAGATTGCCCCAGCTGCAGCCTTTCACTTGGAATATACAGAAAAACATTCAATTTCTGACATTCCAGTCTAACTCTTCTTGTACAATACATAAGAATTTCCATCTAACCATGAGGAGGAACTTTATCACTTTGAGGGTGGCAGAGCACTGGAACAGGCTGCCCAGAGAGGTGGTGGAGTCTCCGTCTCTGGAGACAGTAAAAATCTGGCTGGACATGTTCCTGTGCAACCTGCTCTAGGTGGACATGCTTTGGCAGGGCGGTTGGACTAGATGATCTCCAGAGGTCCCTTCCAGCCCCATATCATTCTGTGATTCTCTGCTCCTCTTTCATTTTTGTGTTGTCTCCTACCCTTGTAACGTGAGCATAGACCTTTGTTTGTGTGCCAAGACCAGTAAGTGACTATAGTAAATAAGATGAACCTCACAGAACACTAATAATTTCCTGTCAGTGCAGGATATTTTGGTTTCTTCTTGAAGTATTATGCACCTTTCAATTGTTTCATCAGTTGATATAAACTGCTTTGCTGAAGTCACGTAGATGCTCTGCATTTCTTCTGTCTGTGAAAATCCATTATCTTTTTCTGAGTCAGCTCAAGTTGCCACATCCACCTTTGGTGAACATAGGCTTAGCATTTATCTGTTTGCTTAGATGTCTCTTCCTATTCCTTCCTGCTTAGATCAGGCTTATAAATCCACAGATGCCCAGATTATTTCACTTTCCATGAACACAGACCTTTCACTTGCTACTCTCTAATGGTATGGTACCCTATGCAGCTTGTTAGCATTACTTAAAGTCTTTCCTCCATCTGGTACTTTCCTTTTTAAGCACTATTTTCTTTTATGAGAAGGCCCTGAAGAACATAGGCAGTACTAAATGATTCAATATCTCCAAGCTTACTCCAGAAGTAAGGAAGGATATTCAGTCTGCAGAGACCCTAGCTTCCTGGCTTGCTGACCACATCAGGTATCCTCCAGTGACTCACAGCAGAAGCTTCAAAAGACTAATACTCTTCAGCCTTTTCCTAGCCAGCTTACCTAAGGCCTTTTTTTCCCCAAAGCATTTCTCTTCAAAACTGTAGCTGGAGAGTCTCCTTGAGGTAAGTTCTGACCTCTTTGGCAGCCACCCTACTTTGCCTGGTCTGCAACCTTTTATTCCAGCAGTTGTGGCCAGTCACCCAGGTGCAGCTGGGGAACTAGAAGCTTGCCTTTAACCCCTTCATGCTTGCTTCATGGTAGAGTTTATCCAATTCTAATCACATGTGCTTTAAATGCACAGACAGCTGAGGTCCCACCTCAGTTGTGGATTTAGCTTTTGGCATATTTACTCCTGGTATATTATTGGTGTGAATGAAAAAAAAAAATAAAGCTAGAGAAATAGTTCAAAGAAATAATTCAGGTTGGTACAATCAGACATAAATACTGAAAAGTAAACAAAGCAAAATGATATATGAATAACAAGCAGATCCCAAGAAAGATTCCTTGGGAGAAGTGGTAGGAATGCCATTATCTGAATGACTTAAAAATGAAAAAAAAACCAAACAAAAAAACAGAGAGAACAATTCCATGAGTTGTATAAAAATGGTTTTCTCAATTCCATAGCTCTGAAAATGACCATCTGACTTAAAGAGATGGAAGGGTTACAAAATTATTCATTATTACTAGTGCTTGCCCTGAGAGTAAAAGAAAACACCAAAAAAGAGTCCTTTTATTTGAAGATTAAAATTCCAATGATATCATGTCTCATAAGGATCCTTTTACTTTTTTTCCCTCAATTTCACTTATTTGTGGGGTATTGTCCAACATAAAAACTTTTTTCTTGTCTCTGTGGAGCACCACAAGAGTGTCTTGAGGAATTTAGCCAGACAAAGTGAGCCAGATGTGTTAAACAGATGGATGCCAAGGAAGTGGCTTGGTTTCTCAAACAATGGATGCAAAGGACTGGGGAGGAAGTGGAACAGAGTCCTGGCTGGATTGAGTTAGAGGAGGGGGACTTGTATCTTATTGTAAGAGAAAGAAAGAAAATAATGTATTCTATTTTGATAAACTGATGCCTTAATTGTCAATGTTTCTGACTATCGTAGAATCGTAGAATCATAGAATGGTTCGGATTGGAAGGGACCCTAAAGATCATCCAGTTCCAACCCCCCTGCCACGGGCAGGGACACCTCCCGCTCTAGACCAGGTTGCTCGAAACCCCATACAGCCTGGCCTAATATTGTAAGTGTGTATTCCTCACACTGGTACACAGCTCAAAGCTATCTTAAAGATAAGCAGTAAATAAACACGAGGCACCACAGTCTTACTTCAGCCCTTAAATTTAATGGACTAAGCCCAAGTGCACACCCTTACCAGCTGAATGAAATAGCGACCGTACTTCCTTTTGGGGGGATTGAAAGGCTGAGGGACTTGGGTCTTTTTAGTCTAGAGAAGACTGAGGGGGGATCTGATCAATGCTTATAAATACTTCAAGGGAGGTTTCAAGAGGATGGGGCCAGTGTTTTTTCAGTGGTGTCCAGTGACAGGACAAGAGGAAATGGGCACAAGCTTGAACATAAGTAGTTCCATCTAAATATGAGGAGGAACTTCTTCACTTTGAGGGTGGCAGAGCCCTGGAACAGGCTGCCCAGAGAGGTGGTGGAATCTCCTTCTCTGGAGACATTCAAAACCCGCCTGGACACGTTCCTGTGCAACCTGCTCTAGGTGGACCTGCTTTGGCAGGGGGGTTGGACTAGATGATCTGCAGAGGTCCCTTCCAACCCCATGTGATTCTGTGATTCTGTATCAGAAGCTGTGCTACGTTTCGCTTTTCTGCTTCATGATGGGAGCAAATGTACCGATACAGGTGAATGACTATGCACAGTGTCACATCCACGATATGCCTGACAGTGCCTGCCTGGTAGCCCTTTGGTTTACCATGTGTCAACTCCAGAGTATTTGTGTGGAAAGCATGTAGCAGGGAAACCCTGATGAGAAAGAAAGTGGCAAAACCCCAGCTTGACCAGGGGAGGTTGGACCAGATGACCTCCAGATGACCTTCCAACCTCAACCATTCTGTGATTCTATGAAAAGATGGTCTTATGTCCAACCGTGTGAGTGTATGTGATCAACTACATATGCCTTTTTTCTCAGAAGAATTGAGGAGCTCATGAGAAATAAGTTTTGGTCCAATAACTTGTCTGGGAGTTGCAGTCTGCGTTCAGTAGCCAAATGGTTTTGGTGAGCCACATATAGGTCTCATCTAAATCACATTATTGAATTAAATTACTGGTTTGAAAAGGTATTAATAATCTCCTCTACTGTCTACAGGAAATTAAAAAATAGTTCTTGGCTATCTAACTTCAAATTCCCTTGTAAGACTTGTTTATAATATGGTGGTTGCTCAATGCTTTACTGAAAACCAAGTCTTTTAAAAGTATGTCTGGTCTGCCACTTAATAATTGATCTCTCTCCAAACCACCAGGCACTTTTGAAAATCCTAGATGTATTCATGTATACCTAGAGGTAGCATGATTATTCCATTTTCTAGGTTTCACAAAAGTTCTAGACATCTTCAAATGTATGTGTCACTAGGTTGTTCCTGAAGTCTACTTCTTATTCTTCATGTACTAAGCATGAGGTATACATATTGAGATATGTATTTGAAGCAGTTTGATTTTCTCTTGGTAGCAAAATCTTCTCAGATAGGTCAGAAAAAAGCTATTTCAGTTTAAAAGAGGAAGGCAAGGAGTATATCCTATTTATGTGAACTCTTTCAGAAATAAGATGATGCAATTCATTACAAGAAATTAACAACACCTGCCTTTATTATCTCCCAGAGAGATAATAAGCTTTCAAATATTGGAGTTGTACTGGGTTGTTACTACAGTCTCCATTTCTGAAAAAAGATGCTTTCATTCTCAGATCATGCTAAAAAATATAAATCAAAAAATATAAATCAAAAACTAATTGCAGTGTGATAATACCCAGGAATCCTTTAGCCACATGATCCTAATATTTGTATTTCTTGAACTTTTTAAGAAAATACCAACTGAACTGCTTTCCCGTGACTTAGCCAGAAGACTTTACTTCCTCCATAGGATATCAGGGTCATGCTTTAATCTAGAGCAACAAAGACTATAGCTCTCAGCATGTAGGAAAACAGACATTTCTGACCACTATCTAAGCAAGAATCGTGGGGAAATGAAGGCTGTAGACAATGTTTCTCTTCATCTTTCCTACTCCTCAGACCTATCAGTCACTTAATCAGCAATACCAGTTCCCTTGTGCCTGCACTTCAACTGCATGTAGGTGCTGAAAAGATAGGCAGGTTTAAAGAAGGGCAGCTAAAATGAAAACACCTGTGAAGGTAAACTAAAGGAACTAAAGTCCACATGCTGCAGCCTCTGTACTGAGTTCCCAGTTACTTCTTGGAGAGTTATGCACAAGAACTACACAATCATTTACAAACTTCCTTTTAATATCCAAAGTGTACAGGAGTGTGTGTTTCTTTATATAGGTGCCTTAGGGAGGGAAACTTTGAACCAGATGAGGTCCCTTCTAGTATTTATCTAGGACAGATATTGGTAACTAGTTAACTAAATAACCAAGGCTGGGGAGCAGGAAAGACAATGGTATTTTTCAATAGTGGAACAGAATAAGCTGGGACATGAAGTTAAATTTGTAAAAGGAGGGAGTCCCTGGGAATTACTGAAGAACTCTTACAAGATCTGGTGAGGCAGAGCATCCCTGGGCTGGAATGCCAGAAAACAATGCAGACAGCAAAACTCGTTGCTCCTGTGTCAACTGGAATATCCCCTCGCTCATTCCTAGGTCTTTATACGCTGTCATATGCCTGTGATAGAGACAAGAAGAGGCAAGGACTGTGCAGACAGGATGATGGGATGCGCTGTTCCAACTAGAACAGAGGCAAACTACAAAGTTTGCCACCACTTGCTGCCTATTGACCTAAGCTGTGGTCTACACTCAATATGTCTGTGTTCCTGTTAAGAGAAAACTTTGATACTAAGATCTGGCCATAAACCTCACAAATTTTCCAGGTGCCTGAATGGCTGCAGATAGCTGTGTTTCATCAATACAGTTCTGTAGGTTCCTAGACTTCTGTAAACAGTCTTTCTAGACCTGCCAACCCTTGCAGCTGGGCTAAAGAGCTCCATCTTTATTTCATGCCTGAAACCACTCAGATTTGAATTTTTCCCCTGACATACATGGTGTGGTTGAATTTCCTATGAACTGGGGTTTATTTAAATTTTAATAAACCATTTATTTTATAGCATTTTCCCCAGGATTTGCAGCAGATTCTAAAGTGTCAATTAACTTGACAATAAAAGCCTTTCAAAAATAAAATAAAGCTTTATTTAAACAGTCAAATAATCATTTAAATTATAAATGAAGTGGAACTAAGATTATTCCCTGTATTTTCACTAGTGGAAGAACAGTTGAGGATTAATTGGATCAGTTTCTCTTCAAACTGATGGAGTTCTGAAATATCCTGCTTTAAATCTCCATTAAACAGTTTCAGATGTATTGGATGGAGCCAGGTACTCTAATTTCTAGCCTGCAGAAGTTCCATAAGGATTCCACTAAACACTGGAAAAATGTAGGTTTTCTTCTTGGAATTACCTTTGCTAATGAGGCTGGCTTTCTTCCCCGGAGATGTCTAATCAAACTAGCAGGAAAAATGTCTGTGTCTCACTCCTCGGAGATCTCCCCAAACTGTAAGAAAGTGAACAGGTTGTTTCCTGATTGCTAGTCAGTTGGGCAAGAGCCAGCAGCTGGAAACTGCTGTGACTTACAGCACGGAAATAGGGACCATCCAAAGAGAAGGGGAAAATGTTGTCACAGTGAGAGACAGCAGAAAAGAGGTTGATTGAGATTTCAAACTTTTCTGGTCACTGAGGGCTGCAGAGGCCTTTTGTCCCTAATCCAGAAATTAAAGAACAGCTTTCCCAGTGGGTTATAACTATTGTTGTCTCTTCCATATTGAATTGTATGGGATTATTCCAGTTGCACAGCAGTAGTTCCTTATACAGGCTACATTGCCCTAAGAGACATAGGTTCAGCAAATGACACTGGGGTCCAATAGATAGGTGTATGAGTTTATTTAGGACTTCTCTTCAGCTACTAGCTGGAGAAATCAGAACTGGGTTTTTTGTTTGTTTATTTGATTGCTCATCCATTTGGTTGGGTTTTTTAGGTTTTATTTACACTTCTCATGCTTTACAACCATCCAAACCATCTACAGTAAATTACTCTTCCAACATTTTGGGAAAAGTCTATAACTATTGGGGATTTTGTGAAACTTGTGAAATTAGAAGACTGTTTAAAGAGAGACATACGTGTTGTCATGTAAGGGAACTCTGTTCTGTCGTGTTTTACCAGCATACCTCAACAAATGTCCATTGCTTCTTTTCCCAGGTCTGTCCTTAAAAATATAACTTTCTATGGCACTACTTATAGGTCATTGATAGCCTCATTAAAAGTTGCAGACTTTGAAATATCTAGGTATTAATAAAATTTCATTTCAAAATGGCACTAATTTACAGGATCCAACATTTTAACCTGCTACCCTGTCCCAGCAGCAGTGTTCTAGTAGGTCCAACAAAAGGACAAAAATTACGACTTAGGGCTACAACTCTACCCTTTTCCACCTCTTCCACTTTTCTGCTTTTGCTACATTAAGATATTGCCTCATTTTCAGCAAGTTACATAAAATGTTATAACACTTAGAGATTCTTGTAATAGCCAGGCAGGATTGAGAGCTGTTTTACCTTTGGCTTTTAATTTTTCAGCATATTTCAGTTCAGAGATAGACCCCCTGGAGGAACATTTTCAGTATGCCGTACTGGGAAATACTTTAAGTGTGCACACAATTATAGCTCATTACAACAGTGGGAGTCATTTGCCTGTCTGCTTTCTCAGTCTTCATGTTGAAATGAAGCTTCACTGTTATTTTTGGATTGATAAAAAAAAAAGGAGGGGGATTCATGCCAACATTATGTATACTTAGAGGTATGTATGCATCTATGGCATTCTCATATGTACATGCTATGTACATCTAGTGAGAAGAGGAGATCAGCATCTCATTATACATTTCCAGCAACTACCCTATGGCTCTCGTTGCTGTATTTCTACAAGGTAATATTTTGTTACATTCACTTATATACATTAAACTGCCTTTTATTTTGTTCATGAACCTCTGGTTAAACAGTATTTTTTTATTCTTTCTATGGTTAAGCACCAAAAGAACAGTAGGAAGTCAATTCAGTTGCCTAAATGCCATTTAGTGCCATTTGAAATGCTCTGGATTACCTGGGGCTTTCAGATGGGGCTGGCAGACACAACATCAGATACAGAAATACAGAAGTGCCATTCTGGAATGAGACCTGCATGCCAGATGGCATACCCTAGAGCGTCTCAATCGCTCCTACATGCCTATGTGTGCATAACTAGGAGAAGAATCCAGTGAACTTCAAGGTAGTTATTTAATTTAAGCCACTACCTAAAACTGATGCCTACATTCACAGTATAGTCACTGGAGAGGACTAGGTGCCTTAGAAACCTACATTTAGGCAGAAAGCACTTCAGGTCCTCAGAAACCTCTACTCACTTGTCTTTTTACTTGCCCTTCTAGGATAAGAAATAGGAGTGACGGCTGTCTTCTAATCCTCAAGAAGCCCTCCTGATCACCATGGCCTTTCCAAAATAATAAAGACTAGCCTCACAATGATATCAGTCAGTTCCCTTAGAATTTGTGGGTAACTTCCATGAAGTCACTTGTGTACGTCTAATTAATTTCAGTATTCCATAACCTGATGAGGGTAAGTCTTCCTTGCTCCACCTGCTCTCAGGTGCCTGGGATTCCTGAAGGTCAATGTTAACAGTAAAGACTGAACTGAAGAAGGCATTGGCTGCCTCAGCCTTTTCCATGTCCTTTGTCACCAGATTCCCTGCTCCATTCAGCAGCAGTCCCACATTTTTCCCTAAGCTTCCTTTTTCTGATTTTTTTTTGCCCTTAAGGTCGCTCAACAGATTCAAGTCAGATAGGTTTTGGTTTTCCTTACCGCATCCCTTCATGCTTGGAGAAGAGAAGGAATCTAAACAGTTAGTGTGGGCTAGGTAATGTTTAGATGGAATATCATCCTTCTTTCTTTTAGCAGGATCATTTCATGTGAGGCCTGATGCATAGATTCAAGTTAATTACCTAAGTTGTGTAGGCTGGGACCCTGGATTTGATTTCAAGCCACAAGAGCGCTGCACTTTTATTAGAAATGTTTTCTTCTACACACATCATGTCCTGATCAAATTTGCCATGCCGTACACAGCTGTTATGTTACAAAGAAGACCTAGAAACAGTTAGGGAGAGGGAAAGCCGGCCTGTTTGTGATTTGCTGCCGCCTCGTCAATGTATCCAAGGGCCTCTTTTGCTCTGCCTCAGGCTCCTATCAGTCTGATGGATCGGGAACACCGCAGACAGGTGGAACTGCTATAGATGCAAAACACTGCTGTGAGGGACAGATTTTGGGTACTATACCAAAGGCAAACAACACACAGTGCACTCAAATATTATTGTGCGGGGTTTAAAAAGAGTAGGAAAATACAGGTTTTTTACATGGACATGGAAGAATAGAAACCACTACAAATAAACACAAGACCAAAATTTTCGCCAATGCTAAACAAAAAATGACAGGGATGTTGCACCTGACTACGCTATCGTTCTTGTTGAATTCTACCCCAAGGAAGCTGAACTGCTTTACTGTTAATTAGTTGTATTTAATCAAAATAGACTTTCTGTTCACACCAGTTCATATCAGCTTAGATATTGAGCTAAATTATATAACTCTTATATTCAGTAAGGTTACTATTTGGATACAAAAGGCTGTTTTTTAAAGACAGTGTCTGTATCTGTCTATGACTTACTATGCATATATTTATACCTAGCAAGCCTAATTTTGAGGAAGAGCTTATGATGGGCTGTAGGGCACGTATCCAGCTTTCACTCATTTTTATATGTGCTACAGGTATCCTAAGATTCCTGTAGTAGGTAAGCAGATTAAATATTTTTTGTTCATAAATAGGTATGGTTGTTGAGTTCATGTCCCAAGAATCACTCATAAACTACTCTTATACAATAAGGGAGAAGAAAAATATGTGAGACTCCTTTTACCGTAATTTTGCATCTGCCAGCTGCTTCCCCAGGATCCCTGGACCTCTGGGAAAAAAATCGTGCCTAAACAGGTGCTGATAAATTGCACGTATGCAATGGGAGCACTGCAGGAGATGTCACAGATGTCATGTTTATGGTGCATGTGTTATGTCATTGATCTGCCGTGGCCACTAATCCTGACATGCCCAGCCTCCTGTGCTTACATAGACTGATTTGGTGCCCCACATACAAAGCAAGACTCGACAAGCATTGATGTAAGGTGATTTTTTGTACATGCACAGAACTGTGTAGGTGAGATTTATCTGTCCAGGACTATCATGCCTCCCAATCAGCACTGTGCCTACGGCCTCTTTAAGGCAGACAGTTTCTGCATGATGAACATTCCTGCCAAGTCAACATGCTGATTGCTCCGAACTTGGCTATTTTATGTTTTCCGTCGTTAATGTCAAATTCAGGACAGAAAAAAAGAGTAAACCCACATTTCTCACTTACACAAATGTGCAGACTTGTCACCACTATCTCTCATGAACCAAAGTATGGTAATATAGAGTCACCTTGCTTTGTGCAATATTGAGATTCTCTGAGACTTTCTTTCACTTACCTTTTCCCAGGACACAAAATGGCTTCAGTTACTGATGCAATTCTGAGTTATCTGCTGTTTAGTATTGACTCTGATTCTCTACATATGAAAAAAAAGCTGCATGGCATTGTTTTAACTCCTTTCCTAACAAACACACTTTTCACTCAATATAAGAAAGGTCTTGATTTGACTAAATGGGACGACTGGACAGCTCTAATGAAAAGACATAGCCACAACATCTGGTGCACTTCAGACTTAAACAAATCTGTGCCTGAGGGTCCTTTCTTTCCTTGTAATCCAGCAGAGTTCTTTGGGGGAGCCCAGGACTTCTGTTTATTCTGCCTTTTTAGCTTTTCGAAACGATGCAGGCACATTAACAGTTGCAATGCTCTTGCCAGATCAGCTACAAAGAGCAAAACACCAGCTGAAGTTGTTCACTACACTGGTAACTTACCTGTTGTTTACTCATAGAAAGTGCATTCAGGGCTGAATTCAACCCAATGCAACAGTTGATGCCTTAGTGTCCTCTGGCCCCCAACTGCCTTTGCAAAAGGAGATGGCTCTTCCATGGGTCCTGTGTCCTACCTTCTCATCCTGTGCAGAGTCTCAGATACCTTAAGACTTCTCAAATAGGTCTAGACATCCATGTGTGGGCAACTCACTGAAGCTACAAAGTGAGAGTCAGCTGCAGATTGCATTCAGCTCCATTCAGGCATCTCGGTGTAGGTGTTTACACATGATTTAGTTGTTTAAGTTCCCATTAGAGCCAGCAAATATCTGTGGTCTGTTTCAGTTGCTCAAACATAGCCATCTGGTGCAACATTAGTGTTTGAGATAGACTCACAAGGCTGGCAGATATGACATGGAAGACTTTCTGTCTTTCTGAAAGAGCAGCTGAATGCCAGGTTTGATAGCTGAGATACAGGTGACTAACTAGAACATAAAAAGTCACTTCAGGCACCTCAGAGTACCCTGCCAAATTTTCAGATGCTGCTTCTGAAAGGTGCGGGTCAATTGTCAGTAATGTGTCAAACCTGCCAGTCTCATGCAGACATCTTGGCAATCCTAGGACACCTGCAGGCTCGACAGGATACCCTACAGAATCCAAAATGAAACCTGATGTCTATGCTCAAGCAGCTGAATACCTCTCCATTGGGTCTGAGGCCTTGACTTAGACATCTATTTCATGCATCATCACCTTTATTTAGGCAGCTCAGGAGATGAATCCCATCTACAATTTGTGTATCTTGGGTAGCTGTGGTACATTGGTGACGAGCAACAAGAACATCAGTAACAGTAGTGACTAACGAAATGAATTGCTCCAGTGCTCTCCCCTATTACAGTTCTTTAGTCCACATTTTAGAAATTGGTACTAAAGTGTAACTTTGCAAAGGCTCAATTCACTTGCCCATACATGGGCATCTAATGCCCTCAGCCAAAGTACCCCATCTATTCTCCAGCTTCCACACACAATAGTGTGGCTCTATTTTAGATCCCTTCCCAGATCTGCCAACCAATCCACGTGTCCGTATGCTCTAGGACTACTCAGATGGCAATAGATATCTATGCATGTGAAACTGAATTGAGTCCTAGATGGTGAAATTTTACATGTCGAAGTTACATTTCTTTAATCTTAATGACCCTTGTTTAACATCTACACTCAAGCTAGGCTGTTATAGATACTGTATGCAAAGCTGTTTCGATCTTTTAATTGTAAATTTGTACTTTCATGGATCTATGATTCAGTCACAATTTTGTTCCAGGCTGAAAGGAAATAAAAGAAATTCCTGGGTAAACATTCCCTTTTTTGGTTTTGTTTTTGGTTAAAATACAAAATTTAAGAAACTTATTCTGTCATTTAAAATTGTGTTCTTTAGCAAGATCTTATTGCTCACACATTTGTAATTTGAAAAGTATTCTGTTCTTTAAATTGAAAATAAGGGTTGATAATATGGATAAAATTTTTGTACACTCTTAAAATATATATTTTATAATATATAAATA
>JAHREE010000279.1:24214446-24311307 GCA_033628505.1 Tringa tobata | reverse complement strand
ATATAAATAAATATATAAAAATATATAAAAATATAAAGATATAAAAATATATAAAATTATAAATGCCCAAAATCACAGATTGTTATTTACCAACTGCCAATTTCTTCTGGACATGTGACTCCCAGGAATCTGTAATCTTTTGAGCCAAGAAATTGTTTTGTGGCAATAATTCATTTCTTCTAAGCAACCTGTAGTTGTTTTGCTTGCCCACTGTGACACTGGACAGGTGAGACACTGATGAGATCCGAAGAGCTGTGAGAAGAAAATGACTGTTTGGGGGCGGGGTACCCCCAAACTGCTCCAGGGTATTCACGCTGTATTAAGTCAATTTTTTGTTTGTATTTCTGTAATAATTACTATTGATCAAATTCCCAACCCAAGGTAATTTTCATAGTGTTTATTAAGACATGTTTTAATCTCTCAACATACATGCACCTTTTGGGTTTGTTTGGTGGTTTGTTTTTTTTTTTTTTTTTGGTTTTGAGAAGAATCAGAGACACAAATAAAGAAATCTAGTGAGATTTGGAAAGACAAATGAAATTAGGAAACAGTCCCTCTTGTGTTTTTATATGAAGCAGGATGCCAGGTTGTCCTAAGAGATTGGAGGGCTGTCCCTTCCTGGTCAGAGAAATGACCCACAACAAGCTTATGTTGCACATGCAGAGTGTGAGGCTGGTCACACACCGTTCAGGGAACACGGAATTGCTCAGAGAAGGTATGAGTCAACTATGCAACCATACAGTATGAAACGTCATATCAGGCTGTGCTGCTCTGGTGTGCTTGACCTCAGCTTGCACCATCTCCCTGCATGCTTGGCAGCCCTGGCTGTTGGACCTTCTAAAAAGTGTCCTATTAACCCCCAAAAGACCAACAACTTATGGCTTCTGGGTCACAGTATGAACTGAACTCTGCATTATCCATTGCATGTACATTTCCTGTCATCTTTGGAGAGACATACTGGTTCTTATGCATCCACTAAGACACTAAAACCTTATTTCTGATGCTTTTTGAGGGATCTGCTATTCAACGTGAATTAGAGAGGATTATGCGAAATTCCTGTCTGTGATTTACAGACCTCTGGCAAAGGTTTCTTTTGGGGCTGGATGCTGCTGCTCATGGCTGTTGAGATCTGTCCTTGGCTGGTGATAATAAACACTTCTGCAATGATAGCAGAGAAAGTACTGGGAAACATCTTCCAACTCTCTGAACAACACCCCTGGATTACACTAAAACTCTGTCTCTGCTTTCTCTTTTTTTCTCCCATACATGCCATGAAGCAAACACCAGATGTTTGAGTCTGCAATGCTGTGCCAGCCCACAAAGCAGAGAAAAAACAAGTAGAAAATAACATCCTCAGCTTTTATTCTACATATGTTTCAAAGTAAATAAAATTCATATGTCATCTACTCTTCAACCCTGAAATGCAGTGGAATTACCTGAGCGTGCTGCTCATGACTTGGCCACATCCCAGCCTTTTCCACAAGTCAGGTAGATGAATATTTTCCCACTTCAAAATTTTCAGAATTGTCCCCATCTCCTTCTCTCATTCTCACAAAATAATTGTGGTATACTCTTGACACTCAGGCATCATTCTGCACCAAAATGTTCTCACTGACCAGCCCACTATTAGCTGTCTAGTGCTCTCGGCAAAGTGAGTGACACGGGGGTTTTTTTCCAGACACGATTCTTTGCACAATACCATAGATTGGAGAACTTAGGAGAGCTGCAAATTGGTCCTTGATTTTAAAATCTGCTCTGTGGTGCCTCAGAAGCCCAAAGAAGAATAAACCAGAAAAATCTGGCTTGATTTATTTTATTAAATCACAGCTAGATTAATACATCCCTACCCCACCCCATGGCTTTGCTCAGGCCAAACTCACATTAAATTCCATTGGTGATTTGTCTTGACTAAGGATTAGAGCCCAATCCTCCAAGGTATTGACATCTCTTGGAAGTGGCAGCACCCTCTGTTCTCACTGGATGCTATGTGAAAGGATGGCACTCAGCCACGTGGAGAGACACTCATAACATTGCAGGATTAAACCCTCGGAGCCTAGAATTCTTCCCAACAGCTCCTAAAAGAGCAGCCACGTTCAGTGTTAAAGTTGCTGCTATAGGGTTTCGCTTTTTGACATGTGTCCAAAGCAAGCTGCTTGTACAAGAGGGCTACCAAAGCCAACATGAAGGTCTTTGTTCCCAGACATTCTTTCGAATCCAGGCGAATTTAGATGGAGCTCAGACACTGCAGAGAATGGTGCAACAAAGGCTGTTTAACAGCCTTGACTTTTTTGTCTTTGTGCTGCACAGATAAAAAGTGAGTTTAATATTTTAAGAGAAAATTACAGAAAAAAGGTAGATGATTCCCTGTGAAAAGCACTTGCTTCACAAAATGTTATGCACTGGGAGCCTTGTAATGATATAGAGAACTCTGAGGATTAGAACGCAAATTACAAGAAATTTAGCTTCTGCAATTCATTTTGAAAGAGAAGAGTCCAATATAAATCCCGTGGATTTCATCATCTGCTGCATTATTCAGAAATACTGTTAAGATGGTAACAGGTAGATAAGTTGAGCCAGATCCACAGTCAGCGTAAATCAATACATCTCTATTAAAACACTGAGAAATGACTCCCATGTACAGCAGCTGGGAAAATAATGCTCTGTCTTTACACATTAATGTGGCTTGGCAACAGGAGACTTTGTAAATACTACTAATAGGTCTTAGACTGCTCTTTATTAAGAGCTAGTTAGGTTGTGATGACTGTTAACACAGCTTAAATTTGGAAACACAATCAAAGCGCATGGCCTTACGTGCATTTTAGTGAGTTTGTGTTTTATTCTGCCCGCTGTGACTTGGCCAGAGGAAAGGGTTACGGAATAGGTGCGTGCCAGCACGGAAGGAACCTGGAGGAGAAGTCCTTAGCACTAGCAAATTCAGCGCATCCTCTGCAGGTCACATCACATAAAGCAGGTGCAGCCACACAGCTGCGGAGACCTCTTCCCACATTTGCGCTGAAGTATTTCTGCCTTGGAGGTCTTTGGGTGATTTAAGAGGTGTAGTGGTTTCATCAGGTTGCTACGCCAAGAGAGGATTTCAGGTCCTAAAACAGACAGAGATGGGTTATTCCAGCATGCATTAGGGGTGTTTAGTCTGCCGAGGTATCTTCCTTGTAGGTAGCTCTACCTGAGAAACCAAATGTGATATTCTTTTAATAATTTTAAATAAGGGCAAAACAAAAGTGCAGGCAGATAGAGATCCATCATAGATGTGTATCTGTGTAACCGATATATTTGAAACACTACCACCAGCACCCAGCAGCTTAAGTTTCTGCTGAAGCATTGCTTGTTCCATGGTGTTTGCCAGGCTCATAACTATTTCAGACCTTGGTTGTCTCTGTCTGAAAAATCTGCCCTCCAACCAAATAAAGCCAACACCAGCCAAAGTGAGTCAGCAAAACCTACCCTCCAGGTTCAGCGCTTGCCGAACTGGCAAGCTGTGAAAAGAAATTTCTCCCTACATACTATGACCATATGCATCTCCAGCTATGTTTTCTATTTATTCCATATGCCCTGGGTTTTTTGTTGACCTCACCAACGCTACACAGCAGTCACTCATTTGTCTTTTTACCTCTCTCAGTGTTTCACAAAACAGTTATTTGCTTTTCAGGTGAGGGGGTTGCACAGAATCTTAGGCATGATTTTTAATAAGGCTTTTAAAACCAGCCCAAAACATGTACACTTTTCTTCCCTCTTTAGTACAAATTGCTTTACTGCTAACTGAACTGTGTTTTAAAAAAAAAAAATTGATATTAATTTGATCAAAGTTTCTTGCAGGATTAATTTAGAGTTCTAGAAAATCAATAAAAATCACATCATAGCGGACTCTTGTGCAAAGTAACAACGGAATATAAAGCCTGATCCAACACTAAAAAAGCTGTCAATGCGGCCGCCAGGTTGAACACTTCAGATTTCTATGCTGTTAAAAATAGTTACATGTTACTTACATGAGCCCTGCAGAATTGTCATGGTTCTCGGTCTAATCAAAGAAGAGATTTAGCATTTAAGTACAAAACCAAGGAGGCATGTGAGGGTATTGGGTTAAAGGAGAGAAGAAAGCATCCCCCTGCTTCATACCAGAGACAATCGTGTGGCCAGGAAACCTTTCTTAAATAAACAATACAAGTCATTGTTATGTTTCATTGGCCTAGAAAGAAACAAATGGCAATGTGAAATTTCCCTTAGCTTCTACTAATCCTCATGCAATTAGCTGAACATTTTTAGCCAAAAATAGCTTTACCATTTTGACTGTGGAAGAAACTTAACTGACAAAGCACTTCATCTTGAAAACTCATGTAATACGTATTCAGAGGGACTGCAGTTTAAATTGACTCAATTCACAGCACTGCTTTATTCAGTGCCTCACATCTCACCTGTTTTCTATACTCAGCTTTTGTTGTAATATTCTACAAAATGGTGCCATTAGAGTTCAATATTCATCCAAAACCTAAGCTTCATGCTCTCAAGGAGTACTTTGGGGAACCACATGTGAGAACACCCTGATGTTTGACTTCATTTCTCTGTAGATCCCTCAGGTCTGATTTTCAACAGGAATATGAGGAACATGATTCTATTAGCTATATATTTCTATTATCAAAGTACTGTAGTAGAGGGCAGAAATTGAGTTTACAAAGAAGTCATGTGCTATCACAACAGAAGTGCCCAAGAAGGCATTCACATTCCTGCAGGACACAGAGATCAGAAAGCTGGGCCATGTCCTGTCTTCCAAAACAGGAGAAGAGGCATTAAAATTATTTTCTATTTTCCCTTTACTTTTTTCAAGGTACTTGGAGACAAAAGCCATAGATTAGACCATTCTGCTTTGCTGTCTTTTTATTTGACCTAAGAAGATAGGTCATTCCAAGCACTTCCTTTGTTGTCTGCAAAAAACAACCACAACGTATCCACCCCTCCAGTGAAGCATAACAAAAATCTTCTCCTGCTGTGATAAGCGGGATACCAGTTTTTATATATCACTGTGACTTATGCTTAGCTTTTCCATAATGATATATTTCTCTTAGGTAATCTTATCTATATCGCTATGTTCAAATGAAGTTGTTCCATATCCTTAAAGTTATCTATTACAAGCATGTTAAGATATATACAATCAACATTTAGTTCAATTGAGGTATTCAGCATAACAACCACTTGTTCATTGTTCAGATGTGATGTAAGAGCTATTTTTTTTTACTGAATTTATCAATGGAGGTCTTTAAACACTGATGATATTAAAGTTCTCCAACACAACTCCTATGAGGATTATTTCACCTGTGCAGCTGTACAGCATTGTTATAGGTGGCACCATCTTTTCATTCAAGAAATTAATAAATCATTTCCTTTGTACAAAATGTCTTTGACTTTTCTTACTCCTCCTCCATTTTAAAGTCTTCGTTTTGATGAAAACAGCTGTTACGCTGCTCTTTGCCCTGCCTCAAGTATTTTGATAGTCCTAGAACCGAGAGGTGAAAAATCTATGACCTGGTGTCTTAAGGGTATCACTTGGGAATCATACTTCCTTTAACACCTTCCTCATTGCTGTTTTCCCTTAATATCCTATAACCCTTTACAAGTTCAGACTGTGGGACTCATCTCAGCTGACTTTGGAGGATTACAACCTAGGCGTCCGTCTCTGAGACGGTTCTCTTGGTTTCCTGTATAGTCTGTGGTGTCTACAGTCGGTGGAGGTTTAGCACAGTGGGGCAAATGTATTTGAGTTACGGTGCCTAATGTTTCCACATATAATTATCACTGAGGTATCTGAACATACGACCCCTTTCTGCCCATGGTGATGCAGGCTTCAAGAGAGAACTATATAATTAGATAACAGTTAAAACTGTATGACTTCCACACTGGACTGTCTTGGTTTCTTTGATTATTATTCTCATAGCAATCCTCTTCTTTCAGTACCTTCATGACCTCACTTTCTTACTCCATTGGATTTCCTCAGTGACAGATAATTAGCTGAGTTCTCTTCTCTAATTTGAAAGCATTTAGCAATCTATGAGGGATATCTCAGCTTTTCTACCCTAGGAAAAATGTCTGATTCATTCAGTGATTCCCTACTTAGTGCTTTAAAATTAAGATCTTCAGGCCAATGTCACATGCACAACTGCAGTTACTTAAAAAAAAGGAATATAAACATGCAGTATTGATCCCTGCAATTATCTATTTGCAAGAAGATAGTTATTCTGAAAGTAATTGAGAAAGTTGAGAGAAAAATAGGCTGTCTTGAGAGCTGTTCTCATTAAGAAGACAGCTCTTGTGTTATCCCATTCTTACATGTCACTTCTACTCATTCATTCATTCATTCATTCATTCATTCATCTATTCATATCAGATTCCCTTTGTATTTTATTTCAGTCTTCTCTCACCATATCTGGAGTGGGATCATCCAATTTCCTTCGCAAATGTCTGTTTGTTTTATGCCCTAGGTAAGCAGTTGCAGTGCAAGGTCTATTAGCAGCAGAATTTAAAGTGGATTGTACTTAAAATATAGACAACATAGACTCTGTTCCCTAGCTTTGGCCCCACTCATGGTAGTGGTGAACAGATATGGATAAATGCTCTAATGAAATTATTTGGCTTTTCTTCTTTAATGAAGCAGTCCTCTTCTGACATTCACAAGGTAGGTAGAGTAGGGCAAGAAGACATACTTGATCATGTGTGCAATGCTTATCATCTGTAGTTAGAACAACTCTTGGAACACTTTAAGTCAGTTGTGAGGCCATTTCATCATCAAAATAAAGGAAGTTTAAAAGGTGACAGAGTGTACTAATTTTGAGCATAGATTGCGCTAACATCATTGCTTTTGAACTGGTACAGCTCAATGACGCATAAACACATGGCAGAGAAATAAGTACTTTTCAATGATCTTCACGACTTTATAAAGAACCTGATAGCTAATGTAAATCTGTTGGTGTCATAACTGTAAAACTGATTACATTTATGAATATGTCTTAGGAAAAGAAATGCAGATATTTATTTACCTAACAAAGCTATACAACGATGCATGTTGTAGCTATACATATCTTTAAAAATAGATTTTTTAAAGCATTTCAAGATGGAGTGCTCTTCTTTGCAGAAATGTTCACAAACTAAATCTGAAAGCTGACATAATAGTTTAGAACATTAGTGATTCAGCATAGACATGCTGTACACCCACTAACATCAAGTTTCCATTTCGCTGCCACCAGCTAATAAAAATCTTATAATGTTTTGTACTTCTGAAGCTTAATAGCCCCCAGGTGTCGAGAGAATGCACGTAGTAGGGAGAAAAATGCTGCCCCTTCCGCTGTCCCCAACTTAATTCTTCATAGATCTCAACAAGCATCCTGTTGATTTCAGGGCTTTCGATTTGGGTAGACATTCGGTCTAATTCAGTGTAATAAAATGAAGACATTGAAAAATAAAAGAACCAAGCAGGCTTCAAGGTAAGGACAGACAAGTGACATCCTGACAAATGCTCTACCAGGTAGATGAGCCAAAATGCCTCTATTAGCCCTGATAGCAGCCAGCTGGAGTCTTTGTTGTGCTCACATATCATACAATGACAGGCATTAGCTTTGGGCTATATAGTCTCAACCTCTCACAGCTGGAATTTTTTGTAAATCCAGCATAAGACCTTTTTCGCAAAATTTTGGAAAGGATTATTTCCCCCCTATCCTTTACAGAAAAAGATACATTATTTTCATTGGCAATTAGAAGAGCCAATTAATTCATTTTATTCGAGCGGCAACCAAGTGTAAAACCAAAGGAAGATGCTACATATTTTGCTGAAGACATTTTGTTGGAACAATTGGCTGAATAACAGTACTTTGTTTTGCTTTTGTAAAATACCACGTTTACATGTTTTTATAAAATATCATAGCACTTTTGGGTTTTTTCATAATAAAACTGTTTAAAATGCCAGTAATGGAAGTAGAACTTTAGGAGATTGCTTAATTTTCATTTAGATATTGAGACTTATTTAAGGTTCTGTAAAAATGAAAATCACAGAGCATCTCCGCTGCTTGAGACCAGCGCTCTGAACCTCTCTACCCTGTTCTGGAGGAAAAATACTGGCACCAACAGGTAGGGTCTTCCTGTCCTTCAGGTCTGGAACAACCAGAGAGATGTAGAACTTCCCAGTGCAAAATGCTAATATTGACATGCTGTGCTGGGAATAACCCCATGTCCCATAACCAGGACACAATGGTCAGCACCTGCAAGCCAATGCCTGGGTTGTTAGTCGTTGCCCTCTGAAATGTAGTTGAGCTCCCAATGCTCTGTTAGGAAACTGCTGTGAAGAAAGGAAATTTTTATTCCCAGGCAAAACACAGAAAAGGCAATTCATCCCAGAGGTTTGATTTGCTGTTTTGCCTCTGGATCCCTGAGATCACCCCCCTCCTTCAATCGGGATCCCTGAGATCACCTCCCTTCTCCAGAGCCTGTCTTTAAGTCGTCTTTGCCAGCCAGCAGTAAGGAGAGATGTCAGAACCAGTGAGAGCAAGCAACCTCTCCTCTAAAGCCTGTACACTGGGCTGCTGTATGAAAGAGGGCTACCAAACACAAGCAAAAGGAGGGAAGGAGGGAGGGAACCCATCCCTCCCTACTCTGGGAGAGGCGGCCCATTAATAACACCCTCTGTTTTGCCTACTATGTATTTAAATGAAGAGCACACAGAAAACTTCCTGCTGGTTTAAGAGTTCCCTTGAGCCTTGGGTAAAGTGTAGTTTGCCCCTGATACTTCTTTAAACATTGTGAACTACACGAGGCTGACCAAATCTTACTGCTCTGGATGCAGATAGTTCTGCATAAAATGTTGTGGTTGTTTTTTGGTGGTTTTTTTTTTTTTTTTTATATTGCTGATGTTCAGCGGCTTCACTGCTGTTGAGTAGTGAATAGACTTCAGAGCATGTTCCCACAGCTCCTCTAAACCCAAAGGCTCTGGGAAGAGGTGTAAAAAATCAAGTTGCAATTTTGTCCTGTTGTCTGAGGCTTACTTGGCATGGTGAAATTACCAGCTCCTGAACTACTTGCCCCATCGTAGTGTTCAGGGAGAGGATTTAAATCTTCATAGCATCCACAAAGGAGCTGCTGAAAAAAAAGGAGAAACAGAGGGAGCCAGCATAAGCATTCTGGTATAGGTGGGCATGGACATTCCTGCTTCTCTCTCTCTCCTCAGAAAATATGGGGAAGGGAAGCCCCTCTATTGCTACATTAATCAGGAGCAGGGGTCATGGCAACATGGAATTGACATAATAGGCATGTATAAGTGTCTTGATTTGTCTTAGTCCAGCCCTGAGATCAATAAATAAAGTGAAAAATGAGCACACAGAGCAAACCTGAGACTGTCAGTAGAAATACACAAGCCCTGTGGCACATTACCACTCTCAACACAAAATGATTTAATATTTCTCCACAGCATTCTGTCTCTGTTTACCTTACAGCAAATATCGGAGTGAGGAAAGGAGAGTTTGGATGAGAACGATTCACAGAGAAACACTAGCCTGGCATTCCAGCCCCTTTCCCCGTGCTCAAGTGCTAGCCACCTTCAGGAATTCCAGCCTCTCTTTCTGGTAGCTTATTATCACTTCCTTTTAAACTTTTATGAGGGAATTACTGCTTGTGAAAAGAGGGGAAACGATAACATTTCAGACTAAAGCTTCTCATTTTGAATCAAGATAAGGTAATACTGAACCTACATATTTTACTCTGTCAGTCACTTTTCTCTAGACTCCCAAATAACTGCTGCAGTGTTACACAATTCCCTTCAGTTTTCCTGTTCTTTACAGCACATATTGTTGATCTAGCATAACTAATAATGAAGTTATTCTCCACATTATTGTGGAGAATTTTATAACATAACTCCATTACTGTGTAAACAATGCAAAGTTAACAAAAAGGATTTTTTAATTACACATTTTAAACATTATTAAAGACAGAAAAAACCTTTACTGGACTGAACAGACTTCCAGATTATTTTATGCACCATTTGCCCAAAGAAAAAATCTGCTACTGCTAAAATATTGACATACAGTACACAAATATTTTCCTTCACATTCATAAGCTGTTTGCTCAATGGGAGCATTCAAATATACATCTATGAACAAGGAACTTAGTCAAGAGTTATCTTATTCAGTACCGATTTCAGAAAGAAAACAGCCATAAAATTAAATTAAATATAACTTGCTTGACTAATTTGCACCATTAGATGGAAAATGTTAGAATTGCTCTCAATGAGAGCAATTTCATCAATATTATTTCCTTCTGTTGCAATGCATGGGTTTACATTTTTGCTGTTTGGAACTAGTTCATAATTTGCATTTCATGCATAACATCCTCATCAAGGATGACTGTGACAGTTCATTTCAAGGGATGCACTACATTGGTGTAAATAGAAATAACATGAGTTTATTTGCTGTGGGTTTGTGTACCAGCATACCCACCGATCTGTGCATGCTATGTTTTTGTATTACATTTTTTGTGCTTGCACTGCAACTGGGTTGACTCAGTAAAGGACAGAAAGTTCAGGTGGCTTATCTAAGAACACCATGAGCACGGATTTTTTTCTGTGCTTGGAAATTTTGCTGTTGCTCCAACTCTTGCCCTCAACATTTCAGCCTTACTGGTGGCAATAATAACAAAATCACTAGCTTAAATAAAGCAACAACAGATCACCTAAAGCCCCTGTCTTCACTAGTGCACTTGACCTTGATATGTGATTACTACTTGTGAGTATGAAGATACAGTTATAGCAGTAGGAGCAATATATTCAAGGGTTATATCGCGGTTGTTCCAGAATGAGTGTACTCTCATCTTTGTTATCTTGTAGTTATGTTGTCATATCAATATTCCCAGTTTCCTTTTGCAATCATAACAATATTACTACATAGAGTCTTTAATTTTGCTCAATACAAAAATGCATCTGGAAGGCCAAATTTCTGATTACCGAATAATCAGTGTTTATCAACATCTTAAACTCTGGACAAATCCATTTCTTTAGGGGGAGGAAAGAAAAGTTATTAAAAGCAGATGTGAAATTAGCGTGATATTTCCCTTTTTCCTATCGTTGCTACCTAATAATCCCTGCAAAAGCCAAATTGTCTTTGTGGATTATTTTATTTGGACTCTAACGCTTCCACTGAAATCTGGGTTTTGGTTATGAAGGAATTCCATTTTCTGTCGTGCTGGCCAGTTCCTCAGGCAATATGTGAAAGGATTTCTCTGTTTCTTCCTGATCCTATTAATGCCTTACCTATCATCTCTCTACATCTTCCATTAGTCTTTCACTTCACTATATATCTGAAATACATTGCTCTATATATGAAGTAACATATGCAAACATCATTAACATCCTCATTATTCTCTCTTTCGCATTACTAATGGAGATGTTAGTAGCCGGATGAAACACTAATCCCCAGAGAGCCCACGGGACAACTCCTTTTATGAAATGAATTTCTGTTTGTCACAGTCCTTTGTCCACCATCACCCAGACTTTTTTTCTATTTAAAATGTTTCTATTTAAAATTTCTATTTAAATGTAGTTTCCTGAATCTCAAATCCAAACTATTTAGTCCTACCACTGCAACACTGTTTTGTTTTGGTTTTTTAAGAAAAAAAAGTAAGTTTGACAGATTTTAGCAAAGTAGTCAGGCTTGACAATCATTTGCAATGAGTAGGGATATAGAAACTTTATTGAGGACTGTGGCCAAGCATCTTAGTCCTAAACTTGGGTATCGGCCCATTCTCTAGCCAAGATTACTTCTACCAGTCAAGCACAAAGAGTAGTCCAAGCTTGAGTAAAGACTGGGTAGAAGGGGCAATTGCTTGAAAAACAAGGGTGAGGATTTCCCACCTTTCAGTGCGTGTTCAGCCTTCAAAGTCTCCAACACAGTGCTCAGCTCAGCAGGAGACAAGAGCCAGTGATGGAAGCAGAACCATCATCTTAAGCATGTCCATTAAGTGACTTCCACCTTGGCTTATGGTCTTACAGTTCACTTTTTCAGACACAAGATCAGAAATTATTACATATGTTGTTACAGGCTATAAACCCAAGCCCTTTTTATTTATCATAATCAGTTTGCTTACTGTTTTTAAATGACTTTGAAGCTAGAGTTCTAGAAGTAATCCAGAGTTTTTCTTCCTTCTCACAGCTTCTTCTATTGTATAACTGCACTTCCTTTCTTTGGCAGTCCTTTGGTTACACTCCAATGATGTATCATGAAAGCAATGGCACTTCTGTACCATTAACAAAAAATAATACAGTCAAAATGACTAATAACAAAACACGCTAGAAACAGATTAGGTACAAATTGGGCAGTGTTGTAGTCTATAGTGTCTGAATCTATCCAGCAAAGTTTATTAGCAATAGCTTACTGCAGGTCCTATCAAGCTAAATCCATAGAGAGACATTTAGCTGTTGTTGCACCAGTTTCAAGGAAAACATTTTACTGTGAGTGTTTGTGTGTCTGTGATGCCATAAGATGTCCTAGAACCTGGGTAACAGATAGAAACATCTGACTCTTCATTTGCGGAAACTCCTCTTGTCTGACAGAAGTGTATTAGGCCCGAATGGTCTGTGGGTAGTTCTTACATTTCTGCACTGTTCAGCCAAGTGGTTCTTTGCTGGGAATGTTGTAAAGAGACAGCAGAGGCCATGTGCTCGGTCTGTAGCACGTAAAAAAAAACCCACCCAAAAAACCCAGCTAAACAACTTGCAGCTTATTTGTTACTGCAAGCAGTGAATACCATGTTCCTGTGCTATAGGATCTCAGTTAATAGATTCTCTTGGACTCATATGGATCTAGCACAGGTTTCTCTTCTAGTGCACTAGGACTTCTGCAGCTCAGGAAACTGCCTGCAGGGAAACATGAAGGTGACTGTTCGCAGTGGCCACAGGTCTAAACATTCTTATTTGTCTGTTTACTTTTTAAAAAGGCTACCTCAGATTCCAAATTCTGAAGATAAAAAATATTTACTGGATATAGGATGTACATATTTTACAGTTTTGTGTATCTTTCACAATTTATGTGCCTCCATCATCAAGATTTTTCTAACATATTGCACACCATATGCTTCCTTAACAGCACAATCATCTTTAGTGAAGATCATCTTCCCACATATATCAATATTATTAGAATCTAATGTAATACTTTTTTTTTTTCAGGTAAAAGTAGTATTCTGGAACAGCTAAAATCTAAAACCAAACATTTATATAACTAAAATCACATTTAAATGTTTTTATACTTTTTCTTTTTTTACTTATGAGTAACTGAAAGTTTCTTGTTTTTTCCACAAAATTTGTCTTTGAAATGTAGAAACTGTTGTGACTCTAAGCTTCTGAAATGAAAAGGGTGCCAAAAGGATTTGTTGTTTCTCTGCTATCAATGATATTCAGAGCAATCTTATTTAATAATGACAGAAATTATGGAAAGGATATTATGTCTGTAGCTGCAGAGCCTACACCCATCTCTAACTATTGGAGAAACAGATTACCCCACATGTGCCTACAGATGGGTTTCTTGCACTCTTATCTGAAGTATCGGTATCACTGACAGACATTGGATGAAATGTACTTGCAGTTAGGGCTGAGGTGAAAATTTCTAAGTGATGGCCAGGAAAAGCTGAGGGTCAAAAAAAAGGCAGGCAAGCAAAGTGTAAGGAGATTCCCACAGACTTCAGTGATTAAACTCTCACTGTACTATTCTTTCTCACACAGCCTTATTTTTTCCTATCCTTTTAACGTGGTCTTTATTAAAGGTGCAATTCACTTTTAATTAGAGGTTAGCTGACACAGAATCATTAGGAGTAGACTGAATGTTATATTCTAGTTCTTCATCTGCTTCACAATGCCCGGTGTTAAAATAATTGGAAAGCATTTAAAGGATAAGAATGCTTGTGGGAAAGAAGTTGTTATCCATGTTGGGACTTTTTGTGTAATTTCAAAAGAGAGAGGATTTTTAAAAACTGATTGTAATTTGTCCACGTAAATTCAGCTCTGTTATATTAAATCCGACTATCCTGATCACACTGTTATTTTAGTATGCTGCTATTATTACATTTTCTGATGGCTAGAGACTGAAAATAAAATGGTTGAGAGGGACAGTAGTAGCCAGACACAACTTCTGACTTGTCTGCTTCTTTAGAACACTCTTCTCCTTCGCTTCCCTGTCTAAACAAGAGAGGTAATACTCTTACTAACCTACTTAACTAGAGGTTGTGTAAATGTAACTTCTGATGTTTGCATTGAAATTATTAAACCACCCATAAATTTCTGCATTATAGAAATGTCCTTGATGTCTGTGGTTCACTCTATCTGTGGTATATCTTTTGTGACTATTGTAGAGAAACATAATCAATATTTCGCAGTGTGCGGAGGAAGAGGAGGGGGTGATCATCATCTGACATATGGATGTCCATATTCATATCCGGGAATTCTCCCCTTGCCAGCACAAGGTGTCTCTGCATACCCTTGTGTCCCAGCTAGCTGTGATTATCATCGTCAGGAAGTAATACAGAATACACTGGAGTACCAGTAGCCCGTTCAAATAAAAAGAAATACCGACTGTACAAAGCTATGTGTTGTTTTTGCAGCAATGTATATGCAAATAAAAATCAATTAAGGCTTTGGAAAAACACTAGATGTTTGTTAGTGTCTTTAATGGATATAATTGTGTTTAAACATTGGACATAAAAGTAAAATAAATATAAAATAGCTTACCTTAATATGATAAGGTTACATGGTTCCATAAAAGGAGCAATAAGAGCAATTAGCCTTGTAGTGAATTTATATGTTCTACTTAAATGTTTGCAGTCCAAGCAATAAGGGCAGTTTTACCCCAACCATCTTTAGATGTTAATAAGCCCAACTGTATTTTACACATTTGTGGAGTTAATGTTGGAAAATATTGCATATCTGGTGGTACTAGAACACAGCTGTGAGTGATGTAAGTGAACCATGCACCAGTATACCTAGCATGATGTAACATGTATAATTAATGAGTACAGTTTATGAATACAGACATAAACTAAAAAGCTTACTGATAAAAGGCATGCTTAAGAATTTAAATTGATTTCCTGAAAAGGAATCTCTGATATCTGTTATTTGTTTTGTCTCTTCTGGACCAAAATGATTATGAGTACGAGAGTAAACTGCTGGGTTTGTGTGATAGAAAGCTTATTTGCTTTTTTCAGTTGAGCCAAACTAAAACAAAAGAGCTACTTAATTAAATTTTGTGGCTGTTATTGAATGAGCATATTTTGCTAATTAATATTTTTCCTGTTACTATTCAGGGGGGCAGACCATTTTAAAGCAATTCTTAGGCTTGTCCTTAAGGGATGGGTTCTGCTGCTTAAAAGAAGGTGTCTAGCACACCATTAGATGCTCCACAGTTTCCGAGACATCCACTCAGAACTGCAAAATGCAGTACAGCATGTGTAGGAGCCCAGCATCTTCCTGGAGCAGTAGCTGGAGGTGAGAAATCCCAGGGGGGTAACCCAAGATGGGAGCAAGCATTTCCCTTCATCATCACTCAGAAAACTACAGAAGGCATCAGCAAAAGCCAGAGGCCACCACAGCACTTTCACCAAGAGAAAAACTGCTTCTTTACTAATAAAAACAAACACACTCTGTCTCTGGCATGTGCTGTGGAGCAGTACACATCCATATTACTGACCTCTCTTGCCCTCCGGAAGAAGGTAGTGACCTAAAAGCTCTTGACAGGAGATGGTTCCTGGCCCCATCCACCTCGTGAACTGCTGCTGGAAGATTTTGAGAGGAAAGTGAAAACTGAGTCCAGAGCTGTGCTGCTCAGCAGGTCTCCCAGTTTGGGGTGCCACTGTCCCCTCACCCTGCTGGCTGGTAGGCAGGGACCCTTGGACAAGTGGCCGTGGCATTGCTGGCCTGGATTGGGGACCAAGCACTGCTGGCTGGGGGCTGTCCAACTGGTCCCCCACAGGGTGCCCAGAAAGCCACAAGACAGCTCTGGGTATGGGTGGTGAGGAGAGAAAGAGAGGTGGAGGGGAAACTTGCAGGGGGGCTGGCTGGTGTGGAGGAAGGGGAAGAGGAGGAGGAGAAGGAGAAGAAGGAGGAGGAAGGAACGAGTGCTTGAGTCTCAAAAAACTCATCATTAGAAGCAAAAGTGGAATTTTGCTTCTGACAAACCCTGCCTTCATGAATGAGCAGTTCTGGGGCTGTGACAAGCCGTACCTGGTCTTACAGGAGTGCAGGCCTGGCACAGACTTGCTCTTAAAAAGATTGCAAGTTCTTATAACCAGATCTCCTGGCAGGCTTTGGGCCGGGGCATCTTGGCCTTGACGTAGCCTGGAGGCTTATATCATGAGTATAATAGAAATGAGCTAGGAGATCAGTTGAGGGAGAAAGTGGTCACAAGTGCTAGGACAGCCTTCACCAGCAAGGGGACTGCTATGGCTCCTCCCTGCTCTGTGGCTGCCCCGTCTGCACCTTGCTGGGCAGGGGGGACCTAAAGGAATATTTTTGAATATTTCTACTTTGCTAAACGTAACTTCCCTTGTAACATGAAGCAGATGTTGCGGGTATAATTTTTGTTTGAGACCACAACAGTCCTGTTGTGTTAGCAAACAAGATTTCTGCGCAGATCACCCTGGCAATACACTCATCACCTGCCATTTGCCAGGCCCTGCTAAAACAAAAGTTCACTTTTAGGGTTCAGGAGTTCAGGTTTCAGCTGTGTCATATTTGGTCCTCCCACGGCTGCAAGGTAAGCTTTCTTGTTCACATCATTCTACAAGTAAGTTGTGCCATCACTCCTCTTTCCAGTCTTTTTCTTCCTGGGCAAAGAGTATTGCTAGTTCTGCCCTCCTTAGTACATCTTTTTATTTGAAATTTAAGAATTCTGGCTGGCTGTGGCTTATTTTCCCCGTAATTCCACCATGATTCTTGAGTATGATTTTAGTAATGCAGAAGTTGGAGCCAGATGAGCATCTGCCATAGCAAACTTGATTCTTTAGTTATTCTTCCTGCTAACATGGCTCCATATGCATGTCCCCTTTTGGGATAAAAACATGTGCTGGGTATCTGCCTGCATGCCTCTACCTGGATGCTTCAAATAATGATTGCAGATGATGCTATGAGCTTCATATGAGCAACCGTTATGAGCTATGTTATACATTATAAGTGACCTGATTGGTCACTCTGGAAGGCTGAGCAGCCAGCAGAGGACATTAAGCTTTTGTAGCTACTAACCTATTCTAGAAACAGAGGTGCAAGAGAAATGGTACTTTGCTCTCAAATTTTTGAAAACCCTTACTATGTAAAATTAAGAGGAATCAGTGACTGGATTGCATGTTTTTCCCCTAATGAGAAATGTGTGAGGAAGGATGGGGAAATATGAAAGGGCTCAAACAACTTGCATTACTACTTTTCTTGATTTATTGGGAGTGATGGTAATGTTTTGGATTGGGATTCTTTCAGGTAGGCAGAAAAAAGACAACTACCAGAGCCTGAATTTAAAGAAAGTTGCACTAAATGCCAGCACTTTCATAAATAATAGTGCTGTTCTCAAACTTCTAAGATTTAGGAGACCAAGAACACCAAATACCAGGTAGCAAATAAATCTCCTCAATAAAAAAAGTTACAATACTTACTATTTTTTGTTATTAATAGCTAAGCCATGGAGACATATAGCAGAACTGCAATAAGATATACAGCCTGAAGGATGTAATCCTATAATCTTAAACGGACTGTGAGCATGCTTAGATTATCCTTATTCATCCCTGTTTGTTTTCCAGGCATGCGCAGAGAAGACCTAGCTGCCTGCTTTAAGGACAATTTATTTAGTCACAGAAGATACCTGACAAAGTTAGTGTGTTCAGGAGACCTTAGCTAGTGAGAACAATAATTAGAACAGTTAACACCTTTTGGGGAGCTTTTACACATTTATGTTCAACCTGTGCATGAAAGGCCTGCACTTGACATATTTCTAAGACTGAAAAATTCTGCTTCCAGTGTAAAGTAGTAACATTTAGGGTTTTCCTGACATTCGGGGATGTCTCAACTTATTTTGTTCATTCTTTACTTTTTTCTATGGCTCAAATGAAGGTAAGAGGAGAAGTGAGCACCTTAAATTGAACATGCTAAATATAAATTTAGAGATGCATAAAAAATTACTAGGTAATTCTAGTGTATGGCCTATATAAACATTACAACAGAGTTGAATGTAGCTGAAAAAGAATGAAATGTCTGTACTTAATGTCACACATTTCTAGGTCTTCATGTTTGTTTTATATTACATATATTCCTCTTCCTTCCCTCAAAAGCACTGTGAGGAGGGACGCCCTGTGGCAACATAAAGCTATCTATTCAGCTTCTGACTGGGTTTGTCCCCTTCATAGCACTCAACCTGAAACAGTCATTCTTCCACGGGCAGCTCAAGGACGGCCAAAGGGAAGACATGGTTTGGCTAATAAAACATGGCAACCAAGGAGAGTCACTTTCTCCTGGTTTGGCCTGCACGTTGCAAAGTAAGAGACAGAACCTGAAAAGCTTTTTCAGTGTGAAGGGTCCTGTACTGCCAGGGTAGTGGGTACATGCAAGAGACAGAGGAAGAATCAACATGGATCTTGTGAAGCTAAATCATGCCTCAAAACTATTGAGGGTAGAAAACAGAGGACAGGAGTAAATAAGAGCTTTCACAGTGGAGGAAAATCGACAGAAGTTTCTCAGAGATCTGCACTAGGACCATCTTATTCGACATGTTCATAAGTGTTGAAATGTCTTGAAACTAGGGTGAATAGTGAGAAGACAAGTTTGTTGACTGTACTAAATTATATAAAGAAATAAAGAGAGAAAAATTCCACTAAAAACAGAAGCATATTCCATGACACTTTCAAATGAATGTTAAAACGATGAAAATCCATGTAGATAAATGTAAAACAATGTACACAGAGGGGGAAAAACCTTATCTGAAATTTACATATACAGTAATAGATTCTTTAGTATTTTGGATTGAGACCCTGGGGTTATAATAGATTATTCAATTAAAACCTCCATTCAGTGCTCAGCAGTGGTCAAAAAAGGTAGAAACCCACCAGTTCTAGCTCAAACAATTCTTGATGTTTTCAAAAAAGCATCTGAATTACTAAGAAAGGAAGAGGCAAAAATGTTCATGTAGCTAGGAGTCTTCACCATAGAAAAAGAGATAACTAAGGGAGGAAATAGTACAGATCTTCATTATCACACATAACGTAGAAAAGGTGACTATATCTTGACTGTTTGCTGTTGTTTTCTACCAACTGTAGGAGTACTAATTGAAGATGGGAGATAGCAAATTCAAGGCAAACAAAACAAGACAGTTCTTCATGTGACTTTTAGTTATCTGCGGAACTCTTGAAATGCTCACAGTGAAATTAATGCAGGTCCTAGTGTTGATAAAAATTGGTTTTGACATTATACCAACTAGTTATAAGAGCATAACTGACCGTGAAACCCTAGATTTGGTATTACCTATATTGTTTTGTTCAGCTTCAGATACTAACATCCTTTTAGTCAGCCCAACATGTAAATGAGAGCAGAAGCAGGATCTTAGTGTCTATGGTAAAGGTAGATACAGTTAATATAAAAAAAAAATAAGTTATCCTTAATCCTCAAAACTGGACAGTGACTTGGTCTGAAATTTTTGCCTTTATAGAGGTTGAGCAAGTTGATTATTCATTCATTACTTTCCTTTCTTCTTAGAGATGTGTGCATTAGATATGAGCACATCATAAATACTGTATGAAAACCAATCTGTGCTTTGCATTAACAATATCTGGCAAGCTTAATTCTCTTGCATCCTTGGCAATGTTGCTATGTTGGCCCCTAATCTTTGCCAAAAGTTGGAGGTCCATGCAACATCACACATACATGAGTATAATCTTTCCCAACAAAAATAGAGACATTATCAATCTATACAGAGAACTTCAATTAGAATATATTCACACAGTGTACTCATTTATTAAATGATAGATTTGGTGTCTTAATCAAAAAGCTAGATAGGGGAAATCATTATTGCTTAAAAGGATTGGTGTTTTTTCCTCATTATAAATAAAAAATGCAGAAAGTACAAAAGTCTAAATTTTCGGTGTTCCCACTCTTTTAAATTAGGAAACATTTTCAATTCAAGAAAAAATGTAAAGCAGAAATTAAAAATCTAAAATCTTGAAAGTAGAGCAACTGGAATAAATATAAATGTTCCAGAGCATCTTTTTTAAACTTTAGGAGCAGAATGGCTTGTATTTTGGAAAGTTGGGTCATTTTTAATAATAACAGAATCAGCTAAAAAGATTGAATAGAAAGAAACACAAAATCAGTATTTTAGCCTATGTTCTTTCTAGAAAGTAGTAGGGTTACTTTCCAAAGACTGTATTTTTCCTGAAAGAGAAAGAAGTCTGTTCCCATCTCCTAAATGTGGATGTTTATTCTAGTCTACATTCTGATGAATTAGAAAATGTACATTATTCAGCATGGCAATGTTTTAACACATCAGTCAGTACTGTTCCTCTTGTTTCATTTTGAGTCCAGTGAACAACTGTGAGGAAAGTCAAAATACATCCCTTTGTTGTAAAGGATATAGAGCTTATCTCAGGATTAAGACAAGACAAGAGAGGGCTTTTTCTTACATAGCAGAACATCTTAGTCCAGGTCTAAGACAAGAGGAACATATTACAGCTAAGGAATCTCTGTATACAATTGGTAGGAAACTTCACATCATTAGATTCTGGATATAAGGGGATTTCTATTTTAAAGAAAATATTCTGGATTTTGAAATTGAATGAACCAAGAAGGCTCTCCTTTTCTCTAAAAGATTACGTCATGTTATCAATGTAGTTTCAGTGTTATGCAATGCAATTATCTTCTACATTTCACCCAGCTGTCACAGCTGCACTGTAAAATCGTGCCACATTAAAAGCCATGTTCAACTTTTCTGAAGTGACAGACTCTCAAAGAGGTTTTGGTGGTTTGCAGAAACCTACCTCTCATAGAATAAGATTTTTTGCACTCTGAGGGACACATTCTCTGTGCTTGGTATGGCAAACATCCACAGTCTAGACCTGCATGTTCAAAAATAAATATTTGGCCCCGAAGATCCTCTTTATTATAAAAGACTTTAAAAGTGACTACTATGTTTAGAAATGGCTCATGCTTGGAAATACATGTAAGCAGTCCTTGAGCTGCTGGAGGCTGGTGTTTCTGCAGCATGTTTCTTCAGGTTTCCAAGGACTTGCAGTCTCTCCAGTCTGTTTTAGCAACCCCCACTGCTAACTCCTCCCTCTATATTTCTTTTCATGGAGCATATGGTAGGTGGCATTACTCAGCTAACAGATGTGCCTTTATGATGCCTACAATTTGTACTGTATGTGCAGGGGCTTGTAGTATATAAACAGAGGTTGGTAACACTTGATAAGGTCATTATACTGGCTATTTTTGTTACACGTGTCAGCAAACTCCAGGACTAAGAGAACCCAGAGCAATATATCTGACAAAGACCACATTTTTATACGTTGCTTATTGTAGATGGGCTGTTAAGATTATTTGATTTATTGGCTTTTTATGGGCCCTCTGCTATGCTAGTATGATGGGTACCTTGGCAGTCTCTTTCATTAATATCCCATAACAGAGTATTTATGATACCACCATTGACTCATGGCGACATATTTTACATCTCTGCATAGTAAGTTAAAAAGCTGGATAGATGTGAGTTTAGTGTCAGGGAGTAATAAAAAGGGCTGGTTGCAATTACAACAGTGTGACTCTTGGCTATGCTGGTAAGAATGAGGGCCACTTTAAAACTCAAGAAAAACACACCTTTATTGGTCTTCCTTCACAATGAAATACGACAAATATTGTGTCAATGAAGAACATTGAAAATGGACAAGCAGACCCTGCAAGCTGCACTGGATAGTGCAATTCACTTAAGCTGTTGCTTTATGTTCTTCTGAACCATGGGTTTGAGGGGGCTTTTGCTGACACAACTTGGATAGTTCCCAAAAGACTCAGTCCTCTTTCCTGCAAATGACAGTGAAAGCAACCAAGACCAGTCAGTTGTGAGGTCTGAAAAATCCCCTTTCTGTGCTTTTTAAATACAAAGGCACTTAACATGCACCAGCTGAAACCTATATTGTTTCTGGGTGTGCCGAGATGAGCTATTTTAATCTATTACTGGGAGAATAATCAGGACATTCTTTAACAAAGATGAAAATGCTACTGGGCAACACTGAGTCAGATTTTGCTCTGCTTTACATCTGAAATCATTGGAGTGGGTGCAGAATGAGCAATGACTTTTGTCTTCCTATTGTAATAATTGCTTAATAATTGCTGCCTGAGTTGTGATTCAGTTATCAAACTGTATCCATGTTTAGTGGTTTTGGTTTTTTCCTCCCAAGTACACAAAGCATACTAAGCAAGCAATAAACATGCTCTGAGATACCCCATCATACTGTTTAAAGTCTTAAAGCTGAACACATAAAGAGGTATTTGCAGACATTGATCCTTTCAGCACAAAGGGGTGAAAAATGCAAAGAAATCAAAATGTATTTGCTAGCTATTCTCCACAGATATTAACTAATAAACCACTGTCCTTTGCCCATTTCTAGGACACCCTTGCCCAATTTTTTTACTTTTGTACAATGACTTACAACTTCCGTGATCAAGGCAAAAAAATCTGAATCAGATTACAGACATTCAACCAAGACAACAGGCATCTGAGAAGTGGGCCAGAAGACCCTTCCTGTCCTCCGGACAAACCTACAATGATCAAATGAGCATGATTTGGCCTTGAGAGAAGGGATGAGCAGCACAGTGTGCTGATCTTTCAGCTCCTTGTTGCACCAATCGGCTAAATCAAACTCTGGAGGTATATCTTTTTCCAGTTGTTAAAGTGAGCCTAGAAAACTGGACACCTTTTAGATTGCTAATAATCTGGACAGTTGTATGTATAATACATACAGGATTCCCAGTATTTATTCTGCATAGTGCAATTTGACTCCTTTATGAGTCAAAAAAATAAATAAATATGGTTGGAGTTAGCCAAAGCCATCACTAGCAAATTAAATTTCTCTATGCCAGAACTGACTATAGACAGTTCTGTATTTATAGATTTATAAGATTTATAAAAGATTATATAGATTAAGATTTATATTTTTCAGGAGAATGGGAAAAAAAACCAATGCAGACATTAGAAGTCTTCTTCAGATTATAAAATATTTTGGTGGTGATGGCCAGGTGGTATTCAGAATTGACTTGACAAAAGAAAAGCAGTGTGAAAGTTCTAGCAATGGGAGTAGTGGGGCAGGAGAAGAATGGCAAAGCTCAGGGAAGGCTTCATTATTTTGTTCCTCTCCCATAGCCGTTCCCCCTTTTCCTCATATTTATCTAGGGGCCAGGAGTTCCAGCCCCTTTCTTTTCTCCATGGATAGCTATCTCCAAACACTCCCTCTAGATAAGTATTTGCTTCTCCTTTAGTGCCCCAGTGTAGCCTCCTTGCCTACCAGGCTGCTGAGAAAAGAAAGCAGAAGAGGCCGCTACAGATTCTAAGCCTCGGGCCAGGGCTGAGTAAGGAAATGGATGGAGTGGGACAAGAGCTCCCTGTAGTGCTAGATTTTCTGGTTGGCACCAGACCCAGCGTGCAGCACGAGGCGGGTACCCATGGTATCCATGTAGGGATGGGTACACATCTCAGCCTCTCTTTGTGTGGCAACGGCAGGAGGGGAAACAATGGAAAGAGAAGGAAAGTAGTTGATACCTGCCTTTCTGCTCACTCTGTGCAGCTGCCCATTTAGTTTGTTCCTAGCGTTGGCCAGGCTTCTGACCCACACAAAACACACCGGGCTTACATATAAATAACAAACAGTCAGCTGGAGATTTGGCATCTTTTCAATCACCTATGAATATACCAGGTTCGGGTGGGAGGAAATTTTTTGCTATTACTTGATATCATCAGGGGGGCTGCTGCATTATTCAAGGCAATTTTCATGAAAACCATATTGTGGTTCCTAGTTGAGTAAATACCTATTTACTAGCTGAAGACTGCGAACAATCTATACAAGCAAACCAAAAGACTTTATTCCCTCTGGAAGGATAGCACTCAGCTTATAGATGAGACTACAAAGAACCTATATGCTAAGTTTTAAACCTTTCTAGATTAGTGGACTAAAATCAAGATAATTGAGATCTCCAATTGTAGGTACTTTTATTACGTAGCCAAACTTTTATAAACTTTTGGTAAAAAAATTACATCTTTGAAAGTATGTTTCCAAGATTTTCCTGTTTTTTATGTATCATATGACTTTATAACTGTAGTCCCTTTCTGTTGTCCATTATACATACCAAGAGAATTTTTTTTCCACTAGGACTGGTGCTGACAGTGAGCGTTACATTCCACTTACCACCAGCTTTGTGTAATCTGTTGACCCTTTTCTTATAGACCCTATATTGGTGTATACTTTTTTAATGAGTGTTCAATGGCTTCATATCTATTCGGTCATATGTTGGAGATACAAGTAAGCCTTAGATTTTGAATGAAAAAACACTTTATATGACAAGGTACAAACATAAATAATTTAAGATATCTATTGGAATAAGGTATCAAAATTGAAGAAATAAACAAGCTGACACCTGTGAGAACAAAACCCATTGATGTTAACAACAGAAGGAATTTTGCATCACTTAGGGAGACTATAATTGAGCATCCACCATACAATATAACGTCTAAGGAAAGACTATAACAGCAGATAAAATGTTGGTAAAAGGATTATAAACAATGCACAGAATATATTAATATATGATAAACTATTCAAACTTGGCACTCCAATGGAGGAAAGATTTTTTTCTCAGTCTTGTTTCCAGATAGCATCAAATGCCAATGTCTAATTGAGCATCGTAAAAAAGACATCTTAAAAAAATACACTTCAAATTGATTATATGTGCAATTTATCTCATTGATTTTAGCTTGATTTCTGGAGAAACAAAGGATATATGCTCTTGATGTTTGTCAGTTCAGCTTTCCAGGCCTGTTGGTGTGAGAAACTTTTGGGCCAAGCAAGGAAGCATCCAGGACTCAGTTACTGAAAAACTAGTTGCCTTTGACATTGTGTGTTTGGATTTATACGCTTCTGCGCATCTGCAGCATGTTATTTTGTAGGTGTGCAACCTGGTGGACTAAAGTAGTTGCCTATTTTTTAGTATCTAGAACATTTTCCTAAATAACAACATTCATCAAATGCATCAAAAACCTTATTCGCTCCACTAACTATTAGGCAGTATAAACACAGATTCTGAGTGAGTTAAAGGGGCCTGAAATCCATATGATTGAAAATGTGTTGGCTCTGGACAAAGACCTGCAACGTTTATGTTCTTCTTCACATAAAAGACATTTACTTCTTTAGAGAAATGCTCTTTATGAGTGAGTAGTTGGATTATACATAACTTGTTAGTGATATAAAGTGATTAAATGGGGATAACAATTTAAACAACAGTTCTAAAGGGGTATTTTTCAGAAGAGTCTGGTCTTCCAGCTTATTTTCAGCTTGCCATTGAAATACTGCCATTTTTCCATTTGCTGTGCCAAGCTATCAGTGAGTCTCCCATGTGCCTAGTTATACAGTGCTCACAGCGGTGAGAGTAATAGGACTCTGAATCAGCTCAGCACTCGGGTTTCAGTGTAAAAGTAAAAGTATCCCTGTAACGTCTACTTTTGTCAGGCATCTCATCATCACATGTCCCAGGAGAGGGATTTTGGTCTCAATAGAATAGCTGAAACAGAGAGTTGCATTTAACTTACAAGGGAAACACAATGATCAGGTTCAGACATCATTATTACCACACCACAGTAGAATATGAACAAAGCTGCGAATGGAGAGACGTGGCGTTGCACTGAATCAAAGACAAGAGTTTTTCAAATGGTTTCTGTTTCCCATTTCAGGGCTTGGTTGTTAAGCAGGTTAATAAAATACCTAATAATTAATTATATAATTTTATAACGTTTTATATCTAAGTGTCATGCAGAAATTAACTAAAATTAAGTAATTTAGGAAATATTCCAACTCTACCAACTATAATTTGTCAAGTTTTATTTAAAGGGATAGGGAGAGGCTGTAGCTTGAAAATAATGCTAAACACTAACACAGCATAAAATATTAAGGCTGCATATTTTAAAGCCTATACTCTAATACAGTACATTATAAAGATTAATTTTAAGCCAGTGTGAGTCACTGCATTTCTTCTTTATTCCTTATGGTATACTAAATCTTGAGTTTGCAATAGGGGTAGTGATAATACAGCATTCTAAGGCTTTCTATGTTTATAGAGAGGACAAGAAATAAAAACTAGCTATCTGGAATGTTTAGTACATGCATCTGTAGTTATCATAGTGTGAAGTCACTGTGGACAGAGGAAGATGCTTTCCTAATGCTATACTTCTCAGAGCTGGATTTATAGTAGTCATTAGTAGTGTTCTCTGCATAGAACTTGGAGCACTTTACAAATTTATGTACCAGCATCTTCCCCGTTTAACAGATGAGACTGTTGCAGTCCCTAATAAGAAAACATTCTAAATATTGTAAAAAACCCGGTGGTTTAATCACAAATGTTGCTTAACCACATAATGAAGGGTTATGATATTTGATTGGATTAACGTGATTCAAAATGTAAACATTGATAGTAAAACCAAGTGCATACTTATTAATATGTAACTGCTGCATGGTGATCACTTTCGTTGTAAAAATGCGCATTCAAAAATCAACCAGTGATGAGACACCAGACTTGGGAATACAATACAAGTTTTCTGAATGCCAATGCTATGCACAAAGATTGTGCTGCACTGGCTCTAAATTGCAAACAAACCTTTCCCTCTGGAAGTCTTTTACACATACTGCTTCAGAGAAAAAGGACGGTCTGCCTATCAGATTAATAATATATGTATTTAAAAACCAAATATTTTCCCCAAGAAATATTAAAATTATGCTAGACTGGAAAAGTTCTAGAATATCTCTGATCATTAGTTCTATGCGTATAACATATTATTTCAGCCTATAGAATTATGCAATTAATATAGATCTGTTGTGTACAGTGATTTTGTAATAAAATCCCTTTCTCAATGCTGCAGGTTGGAGTGGAGATTCTATTGTCAGTTTCTGAGAAAGATGAAAAAACAGCCACGGCACAATAAATGGAATTTTCTTCCAGGCATTCTGGCCATTAATAATTGAAAACCTTTACAACGATCTGAGCCAGATTACTAGAACAGGTTTTAAAAAATAACCTGTTGTGTTAGTTCCCCGCTAACCATCTCTGAACTTTTGGTGAACAGCTGACAGTGTCTGGCACCTATGCTCTTCAGATGTTGCAATGAAGTGTATGTTTCTTACACCCCTGAGTCAGGGAAATGTAGAAGTCTTGTGCTATCTTGTCTCTCTGCAGAAAATATTTATATCTTGGGAAGGAAAGACAGCTTGATTTGAAGTACCGCTCAACAGATCCTAGAACTTGGTTGAAATCATACAGCTTTGTATTAAAGTGATTTCAAAAAAAAAGTAAAAGAGTGGCTACACTGTGATTATAGCCAAGTCTGCCTGTATTTTGATGCTGAAAACTTGGTAGAACCTATGAATACTCTGAATGTCGCTTTGTATACTTTGTAACTTTGGATACTTCCAGAGGGATTTCCTATATTTTTTTAAGGCAGGCTTTTTACAGTATTCCCAAACTCTCTTATGCACTGAGTCTTCTCCTCTAGAATGATGCAGAGTATACTTTTCATTTGCTCTCTGTTTTGGGTCAGGGAGACTTTTTCATCAGTTCTCACTGAATTATTAAAGTATGCAGCCTTTTCCTTTGTATTTTGCAAGGGTAGAAAATTAATACAATTGTGACTCCCCTACCTCAGCCTCTTCTTTTCCCCAGGCTGATAGATAGATCCTCTCTCTTTCAGATCACAGAATCACAGAATCACAGAATCTTCTAGGTTGGAAGGGACCTTAAAGATCATCTTATCCAACTGTCAACCTAATTCTGACAAAAAATAAACACCCACACAACAAACAAAAAGCAACACCATCACTAAACCACATCTCCCAGCACCACATTAACCCGTCTTTTGAACACCTCCAGGGATGGTGCCTCAACCACCTCCCTGGGCAGCCCATTCCAATGTCTGATAACCTTTTCGGTGAAAAAATTTTTCCTAATATCCAGCCTGAACCTCCCCTGGCGCAACTTCAGACCATTTCCTCTAGTCCTGTCGCCTGTGACTTGGGAGAAGAGACCGACCCCCACCTCTCTACACCCTCCTTTCAGGTAGTTGTAGAGAGCAATAAGGTCTCCCCTCAGCCTCCTCTTCTCCAGGATGAATAACCCCAGCTCCCTCAGCGTCTCCTCATAAGACTTACTCTCCAGACCCCTCACCATCTTTGTTGCTCTTCTCTGGACCCGCTCCAGCACCTCGATGTCTTTTTTATGGTAGGGAGCCCAAAACTGGACACAGCACTCGAGGTGGGGCCTCACCAGTGCTGAGTACAGGGGGACAATCACCTCTCAGGTCTTACTCGTCACACTGTTCCTGATACAGGCCAGGATGCTGTTGTCCTTCTTGGCCACCTGGGCACACTGCTGGCTCATGTTCAGCCTGCTGTCGACCAACACCCCCAGGTCCTTTTCTGCCAGGCAGCTCTCCAGCCACTCTGCCCCCAGCCTGTAGCGCTGCATGGGGTTGTTGTGACCTAAGTGGAGGACCCTGCACTTGGCCTTGTTGAACCTCATCCTGTTGGTCTCGGCCCATTGATCCAACCTGTCCAGATCTCTCTGCAGAGCTTTTCTACCCTCCAGCAGGTCGACACTGACACCCAACTTAGTGTCGTCTGTGAACGATGGGTACACCTGTCTCCTTTCTCCTGGCACCCCAGCCTTAATTAACTAATTTAACTGTACATGTTTCATATTTTAGTAACCTAGTCATTTTTTTTACGTTCCCTCCCTCTCTATTCTATGGAACAAGAAAGCTTTAGAAGGTGGTCGAGATCATAGCTGAACTTACTATCCTCTCAATACAAAACTTTACCAGGGCCCTATTCGTAAGTTAATGGTCTCTCTTCACCCACTTTTAGGCTGGGNACGTTCCCTCCCTCTCTATTCTATGGAACAAGAAAGCTTTAGAAGGTGGTCGAGATCATAGCTGAACTTACTATCCTCTCAATACAAAACTTTACCAGGGCCCTATTCGTAAGTTAATGGTCTCTCTTCACCCACTTTTAGGCTGGGTGACGCATGTCCTCATTTTTGTTGACCGGGTTAGCAGTACACTTTGTATAATATATATGTGACTCAAATGTCTTCCTCAAAGCATTACATGTATGGTTTGATGGGTGAAATTGGAAAAACACATGTTCCTGCATCTGTCCATCTCTGACAGCTTTGCATCTTTATTCAGTGGCTGCTCTGGTGCTGAGAGGTGTCAGAAGAAATTGCCTGTCATGCGTGTGGGTTTGTCACTCATATGAATCGGTTTTATCACAGCTCCAGAGCACCCCCAGAGACAGTACTGAGTGCTTTGTTTTTAATTACAAAGTCACTCTTTGCATTTCTCAATAGGGACAACTGTGCAGCCATTCACAGAATCACCTTGCTCAAAATTTAGAATACAAATATTGCAATTTCGCTATCTTTTTTTTTTTTTTTTAAATTAGCTATTAAGTTTTCAAAAGGGCTTCACTAGCATTCATCCCAATTATTGTTCATCTGTTTCTAAGGTATCATGTCTATCTCAGACACAGTCCATGTTTCATCACATCTTGTCCCAAAGCACGTTCTCTTACCAAAGTGTCTGAAATAAAATAAAGACTAAGAGATTTAAAGTGGAATTGTGGCTTAGGTCAAAGCCAGAGTAAAAGATACATTTTTTTTTTTTTTCAATTGCATCTTAATTGCATGTCAAATAGAAACAAATTCTAGGTATTTCCTTGGGAATGCAAGGCAGTTCAAGAAACTGATCTCAAGCTCTGAAGTAATACCTTGTCAAGGTATCTTAATGTCTTTGTGGGTTTTGTTATTTGTTTTTTCTTATTAAAAATGAGCTCTTTAATAAGTGGGATGGACCAATCAGGCTTGAAAGGTGAGCCCGTGCAAAGCTCATGAAGTTCAACCAGGCCAAGTGCAGGATCCTGCAGCTGGGACATGGCAATCCCAGGCACAAATACAGGTTGGGAGGAGAATGGCTGGAGAGCAGCCCTGAGGAGAAGGATTTGGGAGTGCTGGTGGATGAGAAGCTCGACAGGAGCAGGCAATGTGCACTGGCAGCCCAGAGAGCCAACCGTGTCCTGGGCAGCGTCAAAAGAACCGTGGCCAGTAGGTCGAGGGAGGTGATTCTACCCCTCTACTCTGCTCTCATGAGACCCCACCTGCACTAATGTGTCCAGCTCTGGAGTACTCAGCACAGGAAGGACTTGGACCTGTTGGAATGGGTCCAGAGGAGGGCCACAAAAATGATCAGGGGGTTGGAACATTTCTCCTATGCTATGAGGACAGGCTGAGAGAGTTGGGGTTGTTAAGCCTTGAGAAGAGAAGGCTCTGGGGAGACCTTATAAAAGCCTTCCAATACCTAAATGAGGCCTGCAGGAGAGATGGGGAGCGACTCTTTATGAGGGAATGTAGTAATAGGATGAGGGGTAACAATTTTAAACTGAAAGAGGGAAGGTTTAGATTAGATATTAGGAAGAAATTCTTTACTGTGAGGGTGGTGAGACACTGGAATGGGTTGCCCAGAGAAGTTGTGGTTGCCCCATCCCTGGCAGTGTTCAAGGCCAGGCTGGATGGGGCTTTGAGCAACCTGGTCTAGTGGGAGGTGACCCTGCCCATGGCAGGGGCGTTGGAACTCAATGATCTTTAAGGTTCCTTCCAACCCAAACCATTCTATGATTTTATGTATCATGACATTTTAAGTCCTTTTGACATTTGTAGTTAGCCAGTACATGGGTCTTCCAAAATGTTTCAACACTAAGGAGGAATTTGGTGATGTAGCCAGATATTTCTTTGATACAGTCCTGTTTATTTACAAAGAATGCAAACAAAATTCTATTTTCTTAGACACCGTTAAATTAAACAACAAAAAGTTATTTCTTTGCCTGAAGTTTCAAGTTGCATTCTACATAGAATTCTCCCACCTCTTAAATGTATGATTCTTACCTCTGCTTGTTGTCTGGTGGGTGCTGCTTTTTCTATGTTTTTGAAGATTTATTGACTGTTCCTGAAACATACTTGTATCAAATCATACTCAGTAGCTATTTCTGGTACTCAGTCCCATTTTAGTGTTCCCCTTGGCCTGTGTTTTGGGTAGGGGATCCTGTTCTTTCAGGTAAAAGGAAATATACCTTTTATGCCTCATGTTAAACCTATTGTGAATGATAGGCTTGTCTTAGCATCCACAGTTTCATTTAAATTCTTTCACACTAATTTTATAATCTCAATCTTGTTTAAAATGAAGTAGTTCTGATCTGCTTGACATTTTAACCCAAGGCAACAATCAGAATATAATCTTCCTGTTCTAAACGCCTGCTTGTGCTTTTGAATCATTGAAAAAGTATCTGTAGCAGATGTGATACTTAGTATGGTGTGGAATAGTATAGGTCAGATTGCATCAAACTTTGGTAGCTAATTTTCATCCAATTTAAGAGTGACTTAGTGAATGGGATTTCATTAAGTAAGTGGCTACAGCTCCTGTGTAGAAACAATGAAGAGAGACTGATGCTTTTAAAGGTGTTGAGACTAATGACTAAAATTAGGCATAATGTGAAATCAGATAATTTAGATTTAATCCTACGGCTGTGTATGCCCTTCCCATGGTCTGGTATAGGAAGCAAACTGTCCTGACCAGCATGCTTAAGGGGTCATCCTGACAGGGGTCAGTAAGTTTGCTACAAAAGGACACTGATAGTTTTTTTTTCGGTCAAGTCAATGTACGAAACTTATGCTTAAGTAACCACAATACCCAAAATATTTTAGTATCTTCCACCACACTCTCTCTGAAGCTCTCTAAAAATAATCCTTAATTGCTCCAGCTGCAAATGGCATCAGCATGATGATTCTGATCACATCATTCAAATGTAGTTCATATGTTTATACAAAACTTTCTTGGCTTTTATTAGCCTACTTCTGTCACTCCATAATGTTTGAATAGAAAAGTGCCATAGAAACTGTGTAAAGTTTACATAAGACAAAAATTATGTACATGCAAATCCTCACAGCAATCTTTTAACCATGGCTCCTAATATGACAACCTTTTCTGCTAAGGTTTTCTAATTGTTCTTATTGTCAAGGACAGCTATTCATACTCTACAACATTAGGCACTTATGCTGTAAATCAAGGCCCGTGACTGAGTGGTATCCACTGTAAAGTAATTTAGAGGAGCAACAGCAATATAATAACTAGTATCAACCAGTGTTCATGAACTGTTATTCCTGGCTAGCCCCATTACAACCACCTGGCTGATATTCATTGTTCCCCATCTCATTCTTGCCCTTTTATTGTCCTCCACCTTTCAAACCCTACCCAACAACTCCACTAATACAGCAACAAATTTACTGGCAAGCTCTGCAACAGCTGAGCCCATCCCAGTTGCTCTGTGCCAGTCAGCCAGCTGGTAATCTGGGAATGATCTGAGAACTGGCTGCAATGCTGTTTCACAGACCAAAAAAGAGACTCTGCAATATTTGCCTCAGAGAAGTTTGGGGTTTTTTTGCCTTTGCTATGGCGTTGTTTGCTGATCGTGGTTGTTGGCATAGAAAAGTTAATATGGAGGACGGGAAAGAGGAATATAAGGGAACCAGTTAAGGAACTACACTTGAAGAGTAGGGAAGTATTTCCAAAAAGTCAGTGAAGAGTTCTGCAAAATACAAAATTCAGAACAAATGCGGACAGTTAAAATATCACACTTGTTTCCATAGTTGATGCAATACCAATGACATTATTCAATTTAAATTAACTACATGGGCAAATAAATTGCTAACTAAAGTCTTGGTGCTGTTGAATACTTCTGGTTTTACTATACATGCATTCTTTCTTTTTCCTATCTCCCATTGCTTGTCTTAAAAGCTCTGTTTTCTTACTCTTCTGCTACATTTCTGTTCTGATACATTTATTCTAGTACAGGTTTAGGAAAAGATGAAGTTATGGGGCAACCTCTGTCAACTGAGGTGTCTATTTCTCATCCTGGAAGTATTTGTCTCTCCTCAGATCTGTTGGCATAGAGCTCCAGTGACATAAAAAATTATGTTCTTAGAGTTTTAGTTACCTCAGTGCTTCAATTTATATTGTTCCGATACACTGAGTGATGTCCCCATTAATAAATTATGAAGTCATTTGAACCTGGTTTCCTCCAGCAAGGTGATTGCCCAGCCATTCAGTTAAGGTAATCTGTCAGTCTTCCACATTAATAAATTTTTAATTTTATTCTATACAGAGTGGTATAGCACTAACTGTGTTGCATTCCTTGGTGATTATTCAGGAGAAATTTGAAGACAAGCTTTTAAGTAAAGTGGGTTTTAATGATAAAGCAGGTAGGTTAATGTAATACTGAAGGAAAGCCTTTCTAGGGGATGAGGAGAGAGAAAGTTATGCCTGACCCAAACTGCTAACACTAATTATTGACTGCATAGCTCCATATCACATACTCCAGCAAGTTCTTGATTTCATCAACAACCTCTTTAAGGAATTTTTATCTTTACAAATGGAACATACTGAGACAATGAGGTAGAGCTTGAGAATGAGGTAGGGTATGCCCCTTTGATAAGAAAGGGAACGCAGGTCTCCATTAAAAAAGAAACAAAACAAAACACAACACCAGAAAACAAACAATCACAGAATCATGGAGTCACGGAATTGCTGGAGTTGGAAGGGACCTTGAGAGATCATCTAGTCCAACTCCCCTACCAAAGCAGGATTGCCTAGAGCACATTACTTAGGACTGCATCAGAGCGGGTCTTGAAAATCTCCAGAGAAGGGGACTCCATGATTTCCCTGGGCAGCCTCTTCCAGTGCTCTGTCACCCTCACCACAACGAAGTTCTTCCTCGTAATTGAATGGAACTTCCTATGTTCCAGCTTGTTCTCATTGGCCCTCATCCTGTCACTGGGAACCACTGAAAAGAGTCCAACTGTGGTTTAAATTCACCAAAGTCCCCATTGTGAGTATGCAGTTCCCAAGGACTCTGATGGTTCTAGAAAACATATTTCCCCGGTTCTCAAAGTCTTGCTATATCCTGATGGGGAACCTGGAGTTTTTTAAAATCTTGATGGACTTCACAGAAAATAGATACTTCCCACCCAGGCAATGTTTCTACAGGCACTCGGCCAAATATCTTCCAATTCAACAAGCAAAGTGTTCCAGTGTGCCCTGTACAAAATGTGTACAAAAAGTCATGGAGCAATGCATTTGCCACTGAAACCATGCTGGCAGCATGTCCCCCTTGCAAGTCATCAGGTCTCCATGGGAACTCTAAGTGTGCTCCTCAGCCACGGGCATGGCTCTGTTTCTCAGGACTACTGGTGTGTAACTTGCTTGCTCAGGGCATAATTGCCTTTAGAACCTACTTACAAATTCTGTGCAGTAATGAATTTTTGCCAATAAATTAGCGAAGTCATTTGTATCTACCATGGTCCCAGTACAATAATCACTGGATTGACTTTCACCTTGGTAGTACACTTGGCGTTTAAACAGCAGCTAAATTTTCTAAGCTCCAGAGAAGAAAAAAACCCACACATTTGACCATTAGCTTGCTACTGTAATCACTATAAAAACATGAGATTCTATCTATCTGAAAGAAACAAAATCTGTTTTCACTTCCTCTGGAACAAATATATGAAAATGAGGAAACTATAGCATTTTTAACAGCAGGGATTGTATAAAATATTGCATCTGCAGCCCAAGTGCCACCGCTTTGTCCTGGGATTTCTGCCAAACCAGGAGGCTGTTCAGCTGTAATTAACATTTCTCATCCCAATATCATTGTTGATGAGTCCCCACACAGTTTCAAGTACAGCTGCCTGCTATAGTAGTTCATTATGAACACAGGACCTCTGATGACTCTTTTCCCTTCTGCTCTACTTATCATGGGCACTTTCCACTTCTTCCAAAGAATCACGCAGTTCCCTTCTTGCCAGACTTTGTGAGGTAGCTCCATCATCTCTAATTTGAAGATCTGCATATTGTTTTTGGCTTGATCCATTTGAGCTTTGTTGCCTTTAGGAAGTCTTTCATCTTTTGTTTGGATCTGCTGGACTTCATTTCTTACTGGACTGATTCCACCTTGGAGCTAGACATCCTTCACCCCTTGTTAAATTTTTTGTCCATTCAGTTTGGTGCTCAGATTAGCCAGATCAAATCCTGACGCATTTCAGCCTGGCTCTTCTGAAATTCCTTGGCATGGCTGCTCTGCAGTCTCTTGGAAGCTTTGCTAAAACTAAATGGAAGGCTAAGCAATTACAAGTGATGTAGTGATGTGAGCAACTGGTCTTGAGGATACATTATATAAATGGTCAGCACGAAGCACGGTGGTAACCAGCCAGTATAAGAAAATTACTCATTATTATTAACCAGCCAGTATAAGAAAATGGAGACTTCAGTTATTTTCCTCTACAATTGTTAACAGAGAAATCATAAGAATACACTGGAAAAGGACCTATTTTAAAATAGAATTAGTAGCTTTTGATATATATTATCTATAATATGTTATTCAGCTTCTGCTTCTGCTGGAGTTATTATTACTTACTGATTGATCTAGCCAGGGACTGGAGTCTTTGCTTCAACAACATCCCTGTTTCAAACAGCTTGTCATCTAAGCGTAGATGAGAGAAAACAACAATACACAAAGGGAGTTTAAGGAACCAAAGTGATAAATCTGGGCAGTTTTAGCAATCACCTTCTTAAAAAGATAGCAGTCTAAGCACAGAGGGGTTTCTTAGGGTATCTTAGAAAAATAGAACAAGCAAATGAAGTCTAGCAAACCTGGCTGATTAGCAGGGGTAGATGATCTCACAGCAGTGTGAAGGAGACAGAAGTGGCAAGGTGGGTGGAGCTAGGTCATGTGTGCTCTTCAAAGCAGAAGCAAAAAAGTACAGAAATGGCAACAGATGAATAGTAATCCAAGTTGCAAAGTGATGCTTTGACAAACATTGTTCCAATGAATAATCCTGAAAAGTGATCGTTTCTTAAACGTATTAGAGGGGAAGGGGGGACTGACATTGAGGAAAAGAACAAAAATTAATGAGGAACTTTCCTGAATATAGACGACAGAAATCCAGATTATATTCTCAGCTGATTTAAACAGACTTGCTCTAATTTAGCATGGATATAATTAAGAATAAAATGCAATCCAGTAAGGCCACATGGGTTTTAAGCAGGCCCAGAGCTTTAAGTGTGGATATATGAATTATTGCCCTAAGCTATAATGGATTCTACTGCTGGATCAATAATGTTTGAGAAAAGCAACAGTGCAAGTGCAATAGTATGTATTAAATATTTATTTCTGCTCAAGTAATATGTAGAACTTAAAAAAATCTCTGATCATGAAGGAAGAAAAAGGTGTATGTCAAAGATCCGGTACCAAAGAGAACTAGATAACTGATTTTATTATACTAGCTATTTACTTCTCATGCTTTGGAATTGTTAGTGAAGGGGGGCTCATCAGTCCTAAAGGGTCCACTTCGACAGCCTTTTAATGTCCAAATGATGAGACCAGTTCAGGGAAGCATTGCTTAATAAGGACTTCACGCAAAACAATCAAATACAATTATTTAAAAACAACTGCGCATCCCCAAATTCTGGATATTTTTGCAAAACAGCATTTCTAAGACTTTCTGTTTCAATGATAAAAGGCAAATACCACTCAGAATTGTTGTCAGAAAGACAAAGTGTTATGAGGATTTCCCGGTCAAAGATGTGAGCCTAAATGCAGTTGTCAGCCACAAAATTCTGACTGAAATAAGCATTTTCCTCTAAAAAAAAATTATTCTTTACAAACTAAGCAAGATTGTGTGTCTAAAGAACAACCATTAGAATTACTTTTAAAATAGGTACTGTGGATAATTCCGCAGAGCTGAAGTAAATGGACAAAGGAAAAAAGTCTGAAAATCTCAAAACAATGTCTGGTAAGCAGAGTTTATACAGGACCTAACAAATCCTTCACCAGGAAATGACTTGCCTTCAATGACATTAGTGGAAATAAGGATTTGCTAAAACTCCTTAGATCTCAATTCTGCAATGTAGACCATGTGCACAGCCCTTGCGTCATCAGCAAATGATTTGGAGAACCATGCTCACTACTCCACAGGTGTCCTGGATAATTTTTCTCCTCACACAAAAGTGATTTCAAGAATGAGTGATGCCACTCAACAGTCAAGAGAAAAAACAGATTTTTTTTTCCTGCTATCATTTTGCTTGAAACGATTCAGCCCTGCTGAAAGCAATGAATTTGAATCAGACATATTTATGAGGTAAGGACCCTACAGTGTCTGGAGTCATTAAGATCTTTCATTTTTCTTGTTCAAATCAAAGTACCTGTCATTCTCCCTTGAAGCTCCTGCTGCTTCATGGAGCACCCACTAGTCTCAGAAAAAAGATTCTTTTCATAAAGAGCAATAAAAATTTGTCATTTTATATCTGGGGTGACTGTTTTTGACAGGATAAAATCCTGTTTAGAGCTGTGATTTCTTTCAGGCATCTGCAATTTTTTGTTGACAAAAATGAGAAGCATTAGGTCTTACTTTTGAGATCATGTTTGCATGAAACACATATCCAAAAATTGGTTAAAGCCTGAACTAACTCCCCGTGTCTGACTGAGAAGAGAATCTGTAATGGTCTGAGGGAGTTTCCTCTGAGCTCAGAAAATATTTTTAAAATCAACGCATTCTTTCACAGATTCTCATATGGAAAAAATCTTACCAAAGTCTACTTACAGTTCTTTAAAACAGTCTAATGTCTTAATGTTGACCATTAAAGCTTTATTTAAGGGAAAGGCGAGGGGTCTGAAAAGTAGGTTTGTTCTGGTATTTGCTTCAACCTTTGCTATGGACACAAATGGAAGTGACAAAATGCGCTGTGTTGCTTGAGTTTGTGAATATATGTTTTCTTCTAAGGTGAAAACATGCAGAAGCCCTGAGATTGAGGAGGAAGGATTCACAGGCCTACAACAGAGACTCCCCTCCCTGTGAGAGGCTGAGATATGCATTTGGCTTTAGTCCATTCGAAGATAAATATTTTGTGCCACTGTCCCGTCAAGTAAGATGATCCTCTTTTCTTTGTCAGAAGGCCACTGTGGAAGCCAGGTGGATAACATAGCTCCAGATAAGTTTTTATCCACCAGAGAGAAGCCTGATGGACCAAAAAGCCAGACTTAATAGGCCAAAGTCTGCTGCTGTATCGTGGACTAATTTAGCACACAAGACTTCACAAGTAGCAAGTGTGCACAGCACCAGTAAAATTGTACTATGATCTAGCAAACATTTTACTTTTTTGACATTAAAGTTATCTTGCTACAAGCCTTAGTGGGAACATTGTTATGTCTCTTAAAATCTACTGATAAAGAAGTTAAAGCAGTAATATGGACACAGTTAGATTAGTGTATCTTTTCCCCTTGGTGTACAAGACTATCTCTGCCGATACTCAGCAGTTTTATAGTAATCCTGTCTTCTTCTCCATTATTAAACTATTACTGCACCCAAATGGGCATGTCTATACAACAGAACTAAGAACTTTTCAGTGAAGAAGACCGGAATCCATGTTAAACTGACTTTCTTTATGTCTGCTAAATTAAATAGGACCTTGAATTGAGCACTGTGTTGCTGAGTATCCACGGGGCTGAACTGTGAGCATGCTTCTTGGCATGGTTTTGGTGCAAACCAATAAGCTCTTCTCCAAGCAATACCTTTGAGGGGTGCAACATGCCAGGGCCATTCTCTATGTCAGGATATGACTGAACCAGGTTCAGTTCCCTTCTTCTGAGATAGTTTTCCCAAGCTATTCCAGAAGATTTTACATCCTCAATCTCCCTTGGTACCTTCATATCACAGACCAGGATATGCAACACATGTCCCCAATTTCATGGTATTTAAATATTGTTCTAACAAGCCACAACATAGCCCTTATATTACTCTAGCCTCTTATATTGTTTGAACTGAAAAATATACATAAAAACAAATACTTATGTGCTGGGTCCAGATGTACACCACATGGGGCCTAGGGGAGACCTATGGCCAAATGCTGCATAGATTGGACAGCAGCCAGGCAGTGCTCCTTGTCCTCAGGACACAAAAATGTTCCCTTACCCTGTTTTAGTTAACAGCATAGACATAGCCTTCCACTCACAGACCAGTATTCCAAGTGCCAGAGGGGGAATTTAAACCCTCAGCTATGCAGGACCCCCACAACAGGAGGAGGCAGCCTGAAAGCAACCCCTCACACCTACAAAAATCATCACGGAATTATTCTACAACGGGAGCTGTGAAACTAAAGTAGCTTTCCCCATCTCTTACCGAGATGAAACAAATGTTTCAGAGTCATGCTCTATATTTATTTAAGATACACAAACCCAATCATATGTTTATTCTCCAGAGTTTATTTTGTGTCTTTCAGATGTGATGCATTTTTAATGTGCAGTTAAATTTTTTGGTAAAAAAAAGACAGAAGTGTAGTGCCACGTCATTCAAAGCTTTCTCACTGTGCAGTACATTCCAACTTCATTTGAAATAGAAGTTGTGCTGATTCCAATGAAATCCTTAATGAAACTAATTAAAAATGCTAAACTTCATACATGTGCAAAATGAACTGTTATGTGACTATTTTCTTTGTAAATTTTGCATTTAAAATCAAGGGGAGGAGAAAGGATATCACTGTAATGGATGTTGCAAGTTGCGTGGAAAAGCAACTTGTTCCATAAAAAGTCAGGAGCTCAGTTTGGTCTGATGCATGAGCGGACAGACTGGCTGAGCCCTCCCCGTTCTTCTGAGAAACATCCCTGTTAGGACCAAGAAAAATTGTTGTGTTCTTGTGAAAGAGAGCAAGTAATGCTTCCCACTCTCCAGAAGAAGATGATGTAGGAGTCAGGACTTCGTGTTCATATGATCCACCTTGGGAGCAGTGTCTGTTGGGAAGGGGGTCTTCATACACCATTTCGGTGGTGTGTGCCCTCATGGCATTGAATCAAATAAGCAAAACTTTGAGTAATATGTTGGCAACACAAGAGTCAAGTTCTTTTACTTCTCTAGCAATCACAAAGATCCTGCACTTCCATAACATCTGTTACAGGCACCCATTGCCATCTACTGTCTCCTCATTATGCACCATTAATCCTCTTTTTGTGAGGAATAAATTGGGGCACAGAGAGGGTTTAGCTTTAAATCATGCACCCAGTCCACATCAGAAGCACAAAGAGGATGCAGAAATCATGACTACCGATTTATATACCAAGGAACAAAAAATAAGGAACTAAAGTGGAAGAAATTTCGTTTCATTTCAGATAATTAGTAGTCTCAAATTGATTGTAGATAACTGACTTTTTACATGAGGAATATTAAGAATAATACAGGCAAAACACAGTCTTTTGGATTTGAGACACAGCAGACCAGCAGTCAGCACTGTTAAACATTGTTTAATGAGAGAGAGGCTTGTTCCTTTTCCTCAGGTTCCCTGATTACAAGTTAGTTCTAATTTTTTCAGAAATCATGTTATTGAGAATATTCAGTTATTCATGAGAAATAGATTCATATATGAATATATGTCCCTCCATGAAATGTTAAGGGAGGTTCATTTATATCTGGATAGAGAAAGAGCAGTTCTGCTGGGTTTGGAAAAAAATGAAATTAGTCATACTTAATCTTAGAAAGAAAGGTAGTGTTTCCTTTGGTTTCTTGCCATGGGAATGATAACAGGTTCTAGAAATGCTACAAAGCCAGTAGTTGCCTCTAGCGGAAAGGGAGAAAAAAGATTCTACATAAGATTTTGAAACAAAGGATACAAACTTGTTTTTATTGTTCCATTATCTTGTTCAATCGCTGTACACAATTTTCCAAGACGGAATTCAAACATTACAAGTTTAGAGACAGATAACATACAAGATGGGATTAATGAGATTCACCTAATTGGGGGAGATAACATACTGAATAGCTAGGTATTTTATGGTAGTGCTGATAAACAAGATCAATAGTACAGCCAGAAAAGTGGAAAACTGGTATCATCATCATTTATCTGCCATGTAATGTAAGTACCTGTCAACATGTTATATCTTCAGAAGTGCAATATAAATCCGTTCTCTACACCAAAATCCAGAAAATTCACTTCACTGTAAAATACAAATACTCTCTGTTTACTCACAGAAGTGCTTTACTAAATCTTAATATCCAGAAGTGGCAGAAACTAATGCAGTTAAAATAAAGATGTAAAGAGAACAGCAGCAAGGGTAAACACAACGCATTGCGATAATTAAAGACTGTTAACAGTAGGAAATTCAATGGATTGAAGAAAGCAAGCACTGTAGCAAGTAAAAAAAAAAAATAATTAGTGGACCAAGGAAGAATAATAGCAGTTTCCTGAAGAGAGTAAGCAATAGGCAGAGGAAGAAGAAACAGTTTATCCTCTTAAGCATGATAGTGGGAAATTGGAGCCAATGGATTAAAAAGAATAGCATTAGACACTAAATAAACACATTGGATTCATTTAAGGAATGGAGGTGGAGATTTACTTAAACCAGGGATCAAAATCAGAGGGATAATAGACAAGGAATAGACAAGGAATTAGAAAACACGGATAACATTGGAACTGCTAACAAGTAGATCAGAAACACTAGGGCATGGAAAAGAACACATCTGAATAATGCTCTGTACAATGAAGTACATAGAAGAAATGATAGAAAACTGTTCCAGCAGCAGTTCCAGTAACTTGATAGCAGAGAGATACTAGGATCTGGAATCTAAAACTGCATTCTGTTCTGAACAACACATTGATGACCTCCGCTCAGTACATGTCAGTCAACTAAAGAAACAGCATAATCTTGGAGACCAATATTGCAATATTTTAACACAATCATATAAAGTCAAGAGCATGCCCTCCACTGGCACATTTTATTCAGTACATTTCATTTCAGCGCTGAAAGGATAACATAGACAGAGATGGAGCTCAAAAATGAGGGTGAGAATAACAAGAAGCTGATAAATAGTCTCATATGAAGCCCAAAGGAAAAACGGGCTATTTAAAACACACAGTTTGACCAGGAAACTTAGTCCCTTAAGAGACGATGTCGCCAAATCACATTGTTGTCATAAAAAGTGTCACATACATTGTTAATAACAACTGTATGACTAATAAAAATATATAAAAAGCCAATACTTTGAAAGGAAACTAAAGTTCCATTTTTCAGGACATAAACCAACCTCTACTTAGATGGGTTAGAAATAAATTGCCTAGTTGACAACTATCTCTTTTGTTGTACCTTACTCTGAGTCACATGACATAGAAAGTGTAGAATATATATTGAATATAGATAGCTCATTAGTCTGGTCTAACTCCGGTCTGGTCAGATCTTGTTATTTCTTCATTCTGGTGTATGCCCTATCTATAATGTAACTTGGTGTTTAATGAAAACCAAGGTCATTGGCAAATCACAGGCCAGTATTCTTAACATAACATTAACTCTTAAAATACACTCTATGAACCTCAGTTCTGAAATGCACAGAATTCAGGGTAGGCTGTATCTTCTGAGCTATGCTAAAAAAAAAAATTCACTGAAGCAGCTTAAATATGTGATATGCATTTTAAAGACCAACTGCTAGGGTGCCATGTAAGTGTCAAAGAAACCTGTAATTTACATGACATACCCTGCAGACTGACCATGAAGAAGCTTAGGGCATCCTTGTGTCTCATGGAAGGTGTACCCCCATGGAGCAGCGAGGCAAAAAATGCAATACCACTGCTCTGGAGTGTGTTGTTAAAATTATGTCAAAGGCCAGCTCCTTACTCTGTGGAGCATTCTACTGACTAGCTGCTGCATTGAGTGGTTCAATTCCATGGCCAGGTCTTCCACAGGTAACCTTATCCTCAGTTTGTGTCTACTGCAGCATTTGCAACAAAACCCCATGAATTTCCTGTCCCAGTCCTTCAACCCTGGCTGGATCCTTCAGCAGCAGTTAACATTTGTGACTCGACTAACAACTGAGAAAGCTGATCTTGTGGCAGTCTTTAAAGGAGAATGAAGCAATGTAGTTTCTGGTAGTATGTATGCTTGGGTACTTTCATCTCCGGTGGAGTCAACCCAAATCATCACCTTTACACTGCTGTGTTACTTCAGCTGCAGCTTTGTGCCACTTGTCAAAACGTAGCTACATTACATACTTTGATTTTTAACACTGGCTGTTTGATTTCAAACTTATTATCTCTCATTCATGCATGTCAGTAATACCTTGCATTTGTATAGCTGCTGTCACACCCTGTTCACATTTTATCCAGTATCAGAGCTTGCTTTACAGCTGCAGGGGTTGTCCTTGTTGGCAAAAGCTAAACACAGGGAAGATGAATGAAGCTATTTACCTTCTTGGATGCTCTTTTGCTGGAAGCCTCAGAATGAGCAGCATACGTAGCCTGTCTCCCAAACCCCAATCAATGTAAACAGCTGCAAAACGTACTGCACTAACTTATGCTACATTTGACACGTGGGCTACAGGGATCATTACTGATCTCTTTTGTCACTGTTAAGGAAGTTTCTGCAATACCAGGTTGTGCTGACTTGGCTACATATTTTCCTGCCTTTTTCGTCTGCTCTGGCTCATGCAGTTCTTTAAATACTATCCTTGACTCTGACTTCAAGAGCAGCCACTGTATTTAAGAGGACTATGAAAGCTATTGCTATTGTTTGTAACCTACTTCTCCTGGTCTGGTTTCTGTGGTCTTCAAATTACTTCTCTGGTGATGGTGTGACGGAAATAGTATAGATGTCTGTCCTGGTTTGAGGAAAGACAGGACCTTTTTTTCTTTTCAGTAATTTTACTTTACAGCTAAGCCTCTTCTAACTGACTGAAATTAAAGGCATATTTTTTAGACAGTGTCTGCTTCTAGCGGAGAAGGTCTGATGTTTCTTGTGAGTACCCAAGAATGGTCTTCAAAGAGGCTCCTGCTTATACTTATTGCTAGAACAACCAAGGCCAGCTCGCTTTGTTCTGCACAGAGTTGGAGGGTTGGAAGCGGAAGAGTGCAGTGGGGTCACGAGTGTGTGTGGGAGTGGACAGGACAGGTGATCCAAACCTGACCAACAGGGTATTCCGTCCCACCTGCAGTTCAGTATAAAAGGTGAGGCATCAAAGGGCTCAGCCTCTTTCTTCAATGGGTGGTGTTCAAGGAGGACTCGTGTCTGTTCATCTGCCTTCGATGCCAGTCCTTGTGTTCCTGAATCCAGATCAGAAGTTGAGTTCCTGTCCGTTACTGAGTCCAGTCTGAGACTTTCCTAGTGCCTGCTGGTGACATGGTCATCATTCTGAGGGCTAGATCTATTGTTTATATTTCATTATTTTCTTATTGATATCTTTAATTTCCTTTTTATTATTAATATTTCATTAAAGTAGTTTTAATTTTCTTTTCATTTCATGAGCTTCTCTCATTTACTCTCCCTTCTCTGAATGGGGAGAGGTTAAACAGAGCGTCTGTCATTCCTTTAGGTGTCAGCCCAGCCCAAACCACAAAATATTTCCTTTTGCTATACACTCTTCATTGTACTCAGACAAACCACAAATTGCAGTGTTGCTTCAGTTGAGCTGTAGAACAATAGCATAAAGTCAAAAAGTCACAGAATCACAGAATGGTTGGTGTTGGAGGGGGTGTCTAGAGGTCGTATGGTCCAAAACCCCTGCTCAAGGAGGGCCACCTAGGGCCAGCTGCCCAGGACCATGTCCAGAAGGCTTTGGAATATCTCCAAGGAGGGAGACTGTGCAGATTCTCCAGGCAGCCTGTGCCAGGGCTTGGTCACCCTCACAGTGAAAAAGCATTTCCTTGTGTTCAGTTACTTTTCCTGTTCTCTCAGTATGAAAATGCGGCAGAAAGGAAGATATTAAATTCAACACCTCTTAACGTGACTTCTTATGCATTTTTTTTACTCTTCCATTTCCTTTCTCTATCCTTTTCTCCTTTAATGATATACAGGTATACCTTAAAAAAAAATTTCCTTTGAATAGAATAGTGATCACAACACTGCCAATAAATATTGAAACATATAATGACTGTTTCTGAAATGACTTATTTAATGGCTTGAATTGATGATTTATTTAAATTCAAGTAAAGCAGAGATTAAAGCTTGATATTAAAAAATGGACTCATTATTACAAAAGAGTCACATAATTTAGGTTTGTCAATTTAGATTTATAATTGGCAGACAAAGTTCAATGCAAATAGACGTAGCTTAATAGACAGAATAAAGAAACCAGGAGAGAATGTTTCAAAGTAAAATGTTAATGTGGGAATTACTTGTGGTAAGACTGAAAAGAGAGAGAAGTCTTTTATACAAAAGAAGAAAATTGGCAGTGTGGGCTGCTAGAAAAAAAAAAATAGAAAGATAGGTAAGATATTTTCCTGTTAGTAATTGAAGAATTGATTTGCACAAATTAAAAAAACCCTAACTATCACTGTTTAACTAAACCTGATGTAAAATAATTTAAAAAGCAGCTGTCAGTGTATTTGCTTACTATCATCTTCCTGTATTCACTAGTTTTGCTTAAATAGGGAAGTTAGAGGGCCAAGCTATGAAAAGACAGGCAGTCTAGAGCGAAGTGGCATTAATGAACATTTACACACTCGATAACCACTGATATCACCAGTAGAAATCATTTCTTCCCTTCAGATTTCTGTAGGTTAATTATTTTTACTGTAAAATCTGTTTCCATTATAGATTTGTGTGGCTTTGATCTGCAGCCTTTGACTCTCATTATTTTTTCCTCTGAGAGATTAATGGTCTGCAAAGGTGGAGGGGGGAAGGGGTCTACTTTTTATAGTACTTATACACCATAACAAGTCTCCTATAAGGCTTTTTTTTTCTTGTGATACCCTACACAGTATGCCACTTCTTCCCTGACAGGGCATTTAGTGAGCCCTGATTCATGTTTGGGAATTTTCCACGTCCTTTTCAAAAATCTTTGTTCCAAATACTTGACACTGTACATCCTTCTGGATGCTTATCCAAAATGTAAAATTTAATTTTAAAACGTATCATTACTAGCTGTGATTTTATGAATCAGTGATTAACCTTCACCTAGAATTTATACAAAGTACTAGTTTACAGATGTTAAGATGATAAAGCCACTTCTTGTGGACTGAAATCTACAAGCGACCCTTAGACCTAAGTGTGAAAAAAACACAGAAAAAAGTTATATTTACAATGCAAAAGAAGCCAAATGGAGAATCTTCCCACATAACTCTGCCAGAGCATATGAAAATAAGAAATATAAAGAAAACATGTTACCTCTCTAAAATGATATTTTCATCCCATCCAAGCTGCAAATAAACAGCTCCACTGGGAAGGTCACTAAAAGGACAGCCATAGTAGTTTAACTGAAGTTTGTCAGAATATGAATTATTACTTAAATCAGTAACAATAAGAATAATGATTTGAACAACTTAGAATTAATATCAGTTCCTATAAAGACCGTGACAAAAATATCCACTTAGGCAAAGCGGCATGGATCCTTCAAATCACCAGGCTATAATAACAAAAAAGGACTAGGAGTGTAGAATACTATAAATCTGGGAGGGAGCATCAGGTGTTAAGGTTAAGTGATTTTTACAGCTTCCAAAAATTCATTTGCTCCTAAGCCCAGTAATTGGCTTGTCCATTTATAATACTAACAGTTCTCTGTCTTGGTGAGAAAAGTGCCTGCTTCTATGCAGACCTGCTAGGCTTTATTCTCTTCCAAATCCATACTTTGTTGTATACATCTATATTGGGAATATGTTTGAACTATAGACACTTGGAATCATTTTCATTGTGGTAATATAATGCATTTTTCTACGGCACCAAAGTTACAGGCTTATTCATCTTATGAAATCACTAAAGAGAGATGGCACCTCAAGGAGACACATCTAACATCTGATTTTCCCTCTGGAGATGTGTTTCAGAGCATTAATTACAGGGTAGCCTACAATAGCTTACCTTTAGATGTAGGATCCAGTTAAGTTCCTGAAGTTCTTCAGCAAAAACTCATATTAAGACTTGAGTGGTCATGTTAACTTCTTTTCTTTGTTATATTTGTGTGCAAGAGAAAAGGATGTAGGTCAAGGGCGTTTTGAAGGTAATGTAGAATTAATCATGGCAACTAAGCTCACAGTCACTGTTGTAAACTTTCTGCTACTTACCTTGATATTGCTGGCTTTCCTATTTCTAACTTGGCTTGATTGAGTTCACTATTGTTACAATACGTGCTTTATAGGCAAAGTTTAGACTGATTGGTAACACAAATTCACCAGAAATTCTAGTCTCATTGACTCTGGATACAATTTTAATCAATATGTATTTAAGTTTTATACTTCGTGCTGCATCCATGTTCTGTTGAACTTTAATTTATGGAAAAGATTTTACAGAAGACAAGCATGAAATTGAAAAGTGTTAAATGAGCTAAGGTTGCTACTTCATCACTTTAAATAATACTGTAGACCTCCAATTATCCAATAGGAGAAAAATAATAAAGGCCGTATATAACGTCGTAATAGATTTTACGCAGATAAAGCAACATTTTACATCAAAGAATAAATCATTTCAGTTCTTCGTGGGAACCCAAACAAATCTTGTGTTAATCCAGTGAGGTTTATCACAAACCAAAATGGTATGAATGGTATATATTACTTGTTTCATTAAAATCTGATTATATTATAATGTAGAAATCTAATTTCTGTAAGTACCTCATTTTTCCTTATTTCATCTGCCAAGTGCAAGTATGATTTTATTGTGAGAGTGAATTAAGCCAAGGCATAATAACAAGATTGATATCCTGAACAAAAGTCACACTGTGATGAAAGTTTCATTCTTAAGAAATGTAGAGATGGCTGTGTTAAATGATCCACGATAAGTGCACATTTTTCTGTGGGTCACATGGTTCCATTACAAATAAAAACAATTTAGATAAAATTATGAACCTGATCTATCTCCTCAACAACAATTTTACACTGAAGTAACACTGATGACTTTATGAGATTTTTTACCAGTTGACATCTAAGCAGATAAAATGAGAACACGGCTGCTCTGTTAGCAATTGAGTGCATTTAAAACTTTCCATGGAACTAAAAATATGCTTTTTATTGTCAGTAATATTTTTTCTTTGATAAAAAGATTCAAGTCTTTTATCCAAATACCCGTTCTCACTGAAACCTATGTATCATGCCCACCACTGGCCCTTAAACTGCCAAGAATTCCAAGAAAAAGGGAAATAAAATTGCTACACAGCTAGAACACGGTATTAATTAATATATTCCATGAGAGTACTCATTTTTGACAGCCAAAATGTAAAATTATCCTTCCAAATGGAAAAGCTACTAATATTCAATAATTTTTCCCTTCTCCCATGATATAGTGGTGATTCTGTGTGTCATGACATAATTTGTGCTTAGGAGCTGTGCCGCTCCTAAGTCCTCTACCTCATTTGGATCATAAGGGTTGTATTTAGGAGGGTAAATGTTTTCACCTATGGATGATTAGCTCAGACTACTTGATGTAATCATTTGTCTTCAGCTCCTTTTTTTCCCCTTCTGTCTGGAGACTGACCATTTCAAAGAACTACTCGGGTATAAAGAGGCAGAATTACTCACACGCACTGTTGAAGCATGTCTTTCTCTCATATGTTCATTTTATGCAGCCAGGAGATATATTTGAAGGGCAAAATGCTCTGACTATTAAATATTCTTAACTATGCATTGCACTCTACCGCCTCTTCAGAGAAATGATGTTGCAACATTGATTACTTGGACCAACAACCAAAAAACATCTGCTACAAGGAATAGCTTTTTATGTCAAATAATGAGTGCTTCATTTTAAGACATAGCATGTATTTTGCAGGTCCGAAGGGTACAAACATGAGAACAGCATTTTTAGTATTTTGCTTTCAAAGATAATTAATTCTCTTTGCATTAAGCTTCACCAAGATCATGAGCTTCTTGCCAAATTGGAAGGCCTTTATACGTGTAAGGTAATAAAACTGTATGATCTTGTCAGATACTTAAAATATTAATCAAGAACAAACCTCTAGTAAAGTATGAACATTGCAAAGGGAGAGGGGAGGAGTAGGGAGGTGAAGATCTTCAGCTGACATGCATGGATACAGTTTCATGGATATGGCTTAAGCAAAAATTACTCCAGGTGAGGTTCTGTCTTAATTTTGTTGTGAAATATAATAAGATAGGATGGACACGTATAATCAAAGCTTTGCTTATAACAAAAGCGGAGACAGAAGAGTCCCTAGTTACAATTTTCTTATTATACTGGTATGTCTTATCAAAATGCCTGATTTTTACACACTCAGGGAATTGTCCTAGCTGCCTTTGATTAAATTTATGAACCTTTATGCTTATATCTAACTGGTTAAATTGAAATCCCCAGCTCTTAGTAGAAACCATTAAATCCTCCATTCAGTAGTAACAAAACCTCAATCCCATAAAACACCTTTTAATCCTAGGACTTTGTTATGAATACCCGTAGTCTTTATCTGGACTAAAATTTCTTCAAGTCTTAAAGTATAAGAGAGCTTTCTGATGCTGATTTCAGCCTATCTGATAATGCATTTATATATGTGTATATACATATTCAGACTTACATAAAATTAATACCAAATATATGGAAAACATACATACATAGTCAAAAAAAATACATGACACTTTAATATGTTACCTATCTTGCAATGCTTCTGCCATTATATCAGTATCTTATATGTGAATCATGTCATTAGTTTCTGTCTCAGTGGTCATAGTATTTTGTGCTTCTGCTCTCATGTAAATGTTCTGGGAAGAACTGTGAAAGGAAAAAAGGGTTAAGGTGTCTAGAATGCAGAATCTGGAAAAGCAATTCCACCATTGTTACCATCACCACTCTTTCTTACCTAATACCATCTCACGTCCTTATGATTCCAAAACATTTCACATTATAGGAATTATTAATATTGACCGGAAAGTAGAAAAATGTGGCTGTATAACAGCAATTGCTTAATGCTACCAATCGCCTAAACAAGATGAATCTTGAAGGACATTTGAGGGAGGGGGCGGAAATCACCATTTGCACAATATCCATCTGATCAGGATAGTGGGCTAATCGTCCACTGACACAGACTCTCAACTGGGCGACAAGGAGAGAAAGCAGAAGATGCAGGTACAGTGGAGTAGGTATTTTTGATGGACATCAATAGTTTTGAAGTAACAGATACTGCTACTTTTTGATTATTCTTCTTTCTGTAAGAACTGCCTGAAAACACTGCCAGTTTATACATCTGTGGTACCTAATAAATATAGGTGGATATGTAAAATGTGTAAATAAATACTTGCATATTATGTGTAAATACACGTATTTATATTTACATGTATAAATCTGTAAAATAAATAAGTGAATCACCTCAGTTGTGTTGGCTACCTAGTCACCCTGATCACCCTGGTTAGAAACCCTACGGGCTGGGGCAGGATGTTGCAGCAGGGTATGCTGTGCTGAAGGGCTGCTGTTCTCTCTCTGCACCCACCAAGGGGACACTGGAGTCTCTTGTTTCTGCTCTGGGTGCTTTTACCTGGCCTAAACATCAGAGACTAAGTGAAGGTTGCGGCTACTACCTCTGTAACACGGACCATTATTGTCCATTTTATCTGTAAATTATTGTCTATATAACTGAAAAATGTCCAAATCCATTATCTCTCTATTCCATTGAGGGGGGAATCTCTGACTCTACTCTTCCTTAAAAAAAAAAAAAAAAAACAGCACTAGATTTAGAGGTTAAGATAAAATTTCAAAACTGCATAAGTATTTTGGCTATTAAATTTTTTGTGGCAAGCTGCAGACATTCCTTATTTCATTTTAATTTAGCCTATTTTATGATAGGATAAAATACCTTCAAGACAATAATAAAAAAAAAGAGAGACTGCATCAATCTGTGTGTCCCTCTCTGCTGAAAGAAAATTAACTTGCAGCTACTCAGCCTGATCATCAACTGCTATAAAATCTCCCTGTAAAGTCACTACTGAAGACTTACATTTGTGCAGTCAGACGTAATTTTCTTTTGAAAAAGAAAACATTTGAGATGGCACAGCTCCTCCATCCATGCTCCATCATGCCATTTGCAAGGCCCAAATGGCATGTCCTAACCAAAGGCACTTTATTCTGTTGATCCATGGCTCCTGCACCAGTTGATGCTGAGGTCTCATAAAGTTTGTTTAAATATTTATCGTGTGACCTACACTTCTACTCTAGGTCATTAACTATAGTGCTGTGGTCTTTCCATCTTTCCCATGAGAATGTCTTTGCTTGAGTTGATTGATTGCATATTTTACTTTATTGGAAGTAATTCTTTCTTATCGATGTCAGGAAACTAATTTCTTCAATTATTTCTTTATCAGTGTCATTCTTTACTTGTATAACCATCACTAACTACAATAAAACCTCCTCATATTGCTTATTATTAACTCCAAGCATGGTGAACTTGATTGTCTCTCCAATTTAATGAAAATTATATTGGGTTCTATTTGACTGCCATTTTTTCTGCTCTCTGTGAAACATTGTTTTGGATAATTTGCTTGGGTTTAATTTCAATCTTTTTGTTAGCCATCCTTTCTCTATTAGTCTGTTGTATTATAGTGTTTACATTGTAAGTAAGTGTGTAATGATTTGTACAATGTACACTGATTTAAATTTGATTATTTAAATTATACATCACAAACATGGGGTGTTCTTCCTACAATTGCCTAAAATTATAATTCTTATACTTCATGAAAAAATTCAACTATATGCTTTGGGAATGAAAAGAATTCTTTAATTACATCTTCAGAAATACATACCAACTCTTCTTAAAAACATTCTAGGTTTACATAAAAAACAGTAAATTTTCTGTAGATCCAATCTTTTTTAGGAACAGATGGATTTTTGCTAAGAAAATACTTTATTTTCTAGAGTCTGAAGATGCCAAACATAACTGTTCTTTTCCCAGGTAGACTCATGCAGATTTTCTCTCATTCCTTTCTGACAAAACCTGCACATTTTCTTCATTGTGGAAGAAAAGCTGAAGTTCTTTTACTTTTTGTTTCCTGCATGTGAACCTGGTTCATTTCTGATGCTCACTCTGTTTGCTGAAAATTACTTTTACTTGTTTGCTTAGCAGCCTGGCAAACACTACAGACAGCATCCAATTTTTCTTTGTATCCTTCTTTCTTTGTTTACCTAATAGCTCTCAAGTAACACCGTGTTTTAAAGGAATAGCTTCATTATATATAGCTGCTCAACCAACAGTTTCTAAAAAGACATTTTTGACAGTAATTTGTTTCTTCTCCTTTCTCAATATTCCTGGTATTTGAGTAGTTTCCAGTCATGTGATATGCTTAGGTCCGTGAGTGGATGGCTGAATTTTTAAACTAGTTTATAATAGCAATTAATTTCTGATGTGACATTCTGAGTAAATAATAACAACCTGCTAAGGTGAACAAAAGTTATAGAATCTGCAAAGAGATGCAGTGACAGATAATGAATGTCTGATTTGTGATCCCCAAAATTGCTAATAGTCAATTAGTCTCATGCCTTCTATGCGCAATTTCATTGAACATTATTATTCATGCCTCAGTATAAAAACAAGAATCGACCTTAAATATATCTGTGATGTGGATTACACCTTCTTTTCCTTCAAAGGCATGCTTTTTGTCTTTTCTGTATCTTGTTTTGTAAGCTGTTTGTACTCTTGAGACAACTTCTTCCAGCATCTGCAGAGCTTTGTAGTGAGAGTCAGAGAGAGATGTAGCTTTTGTTGCTTGGCTGCTCCTGTGACTTTTTAAAACATCAGGCACCCCTGGATCTTTTTTTTCTTCTCTTTTCCTCCATCCATTCTTGTCTTTTCCAGCTCATACAGTAAGTTCCCTGAGACCAGCAGGTTTCTCTCTGTAGTGAAGATACCGACATGGACCTTGATGGAGTGAGACATTGCCCCTGATTTTCTGATCTCCTGTCAATGTCTAATGGAGGGTAATACTTGGAGTGCAGATTACAAGAATTACTCACTGAAAAAATTGTATTTCTATTTACAGTGAGGATTTACCCCAGGTAAATCCAGAATGCAAGTTGATTTTGTCCTAAAAATATGTGTGTTCAACACATAAGACCGTGATTTGAAAATGCTGGGTTTTCAGCAGAAATGGCCAATGATCAAGGTTTGGACCCCAATGTGCTAGGCGTTGAACTTTTGTCACTGATATAAGAAGGAGTAAGGTGAAGTCTTCATCTCAGATAATCTTGGGGAGGATGAAAGAAGACCTTTTCAAGATTGTCTTTGCAAGCATTGAAGTAACAAAATGCTAATAAATAGGAGAGAGTTGGTTTATTTGTACATTCTTCCCAAAGGAGCTGGGTAACAACTCACAGTTTTCCATCACTGACACATATTTCAATTACCAAAAGTTAGTTATACAGTAAGAAACAATGAAGAAGAGACAAGAAAAAGTAATGATCCTCTTTTCCAAAGAAACATAAATAGCAGCATTATTGGTTTTGCATTTAGTTTTAGTTTTCTTGAACTCCTAGCAATAAATAATTTAATCCTATAAAGCTATCATTAGAGTAACTGACACTGTAAATCACTGCTTTTACAATGGACATCTAAGCAAGTTGTTTTTACTGCCTCAGTATTTTGAATTAATTGAATAAAAGTTAAAAGCATTCCCCCTAGGGATTTACAATAGAATTGGGCTTGGCCTTTGTAAACAAAATCAGATATTGTCATAAAAAATGTACTTCCAGCTGCTTTATAGAAATCACCACACACATGAATCTCAGAGGATTTCTCTTAAAATGTGAACTTGTGGCCTTCCTGGCAGAGAAAGAATGAGACAAAGAGAATCCAGCCAGTGGTGCTGCCTTTTCCCAGGCATCACAAAAATAAAAGTCTTTGGCAAGGAAGCAAAGAAAAGGGAGATGAGTGACTAGCAAAACAGAAGTGTATGTTGCCTTATTACCTGTACAACAGCTTGTCACCACTTCCTTGGTGAAAGGAGCTGTAATAAGTTGTGCATATTTTTAATAGCAACTTACAACTGTAAAAATAGAAATCACAGAAGTCAGTATATACAGGGCCGTAATCTTCACGTCCAGAAGTCTTAAATTGTAAGAATAAACAACAGTGTTCATTACACATTCAAAGCAGTATACAAATATGAGCTAATTAATCCTTACTACACTCGAGAGGTAACTGGGACCAGGTATAACATTTTTATTCTCAGTTTAAAGAGGGAAGAGCTGAGGCAGAAAAGCAAGCAGCTCAGCATGGAAACAATCGTAAAGGTGACAGATTCATGTCTTGGATGACCAGACGCCCTTTTGCCAAATTGTACTTATTCCTCCAGCCTGGTGGCCCTGTTTGTGTGGGATAGTACAATGAAAGCAGGGAGAATCTGGACTCCAGGGGGTTTGAACCAGGGTTGTTCTCCACAGGCAGAATGGAGGCACCTGTTAATGGACTCCCTGATGTCCATTGGAGCCTAAGGAAGTTCTGTGCCACCGACATCAAAAGGATCACGGGCACATCAAAGGTTCCAAAGCACTGCAGTATCTTAGGATATCCACAAAGTTAAGCATAATAGTATGCCATTTCACTCCTCTGTATCTTTTCTCTCCTGTGAGAACATGAGTAATACCTCCTGCTGCTAACAAGCATGCTGCATCTGGAAGAGACAGGCAGAGGATAAAATCCCCAAGAACAGTAGGCATCCCCATTAAAGAAGAATTTCTCCTATGCTGGGAAGATCCCTGAAAGATCTCCTTTGCTTCCTTTATTTGTTGTGAAAAAGTATCATAACACAGAAGTCCTTTGTGCAAAATCACACTGTATATACAGCATTCTTGAGTTATAATTGTATAATCTTGTCAAGATTATAATCAAGATTCAATATATAACCATGATTGTTCTCCTCAACACACCCGCCATTCTGAGTTCAGAGTCAAAACTTTATGCTTCAGTCATACATGCATAAAGTTAGGTTAATTTAATGTTCAGACTGGGAAATCAATTATAATATTGACTTGATCGATATTTTGGAAACATCCAAAGATGGGTAGCCTCAATCAGTTATTACTTGTATAGAAGAAACTTCTCCAAGAAATCAGCACTATTGGATTTTCTACTAATATTTTAGAACTTTTAGGTTTTGTATCTTGAAATATGCTCTCCTATGAAAAGTTAAGCCTGAAAGCCTCCTTACAGGGACCGACTTTGGCAGCAGACCAGTGCCCTTCGACTCCAGGAAAAGCCTAGCTGGGAAAGTTGGCAACATAGCGTCCTTATTTTGTATTTCCTAAGGCCTTTTCTTTTTGTAGAAAGTGCTGAATTATTCACACTATGCTAATAAAGTTCATTTGAGTCATCTGAGCAGTCTCCTGAGTTTATTAATAAATTATTTAATAAAAAAGTGAATATGGTCAAGTTGTCTCTACATTAAACTGGCCAGCAATATTACAAGACAGGGAATGCAGGCAGAATTGTGCCGGGAAATGAAACTGCCTGAAAGACCCTGGGCAAATTCATCTGGCAAAACCCAGAAAAAGCCTGAGGTGGTAAAAGTGTGCTCACTTTGAGGTGGGAAAGTGGTTCTGTGCATGGAGTCAGGATAAGGCCAAGACAGGGCATTCTGACAGCAGCTTCATTGACATTCTCTGACATAAAGTTCCCACAGCATCTACAGACATCCATGCCAGAGTGGGCATCGCAGGGGGCAGTGATCTGCAACAGAAATAGATGTGGCCTATTTTAAACTGATATTCTACAAATACATCCATATTTTTTTCCCTTTGTGAAGTAGGTAGTTGTTTTCTGAGAAAATAGCATCAATCTTCCCTTTGTTCAGCCCTCCCTCATGTATAATTCCATCCAGTTCACATTTTGAATCAAGATTAAGGAACACACCTATTTCTCTCTTCAGATCATTCAAATTTTCTATCAGTTGGTACATACAGTTTTTAATCATTTACCAAATGAATTTGTATTTTTCTCTAAATATTCAAGTTAGATGATATGCTCAAGGAGCTTCTTAGGCATAGCTAAGTACACACCTATCTGAAAGACTGAATCTCTTGGCAGATCATACTACTATAGAAGAAAATAATGAAGTTCCTTGATTTAAGAATGAGGTTCTAGCTGTGCAAAGACCTGGTATATCAATTTAGGAACATTTTGTGAACTCCATCTACTGCTTAATCCACAATAGCTTGAATTGGGTAACCTCCCAATTGATTCTTCCAAATTTGGGGTGAGTAGTGAGAGTGGGGCACAGAAAACAGAGAAGAGACATCTACTTTTTTCTTGATGTTTGAATTGTTGGAGGGAAGTAAACAAGTAAGAGATGAACTCTCTGAAGGAATTGTTGCATTCTCTAGGAAGGAATTTCATAGCCTTGTTTTTCTGTTCGTTGCTTTAGTGAGTTCACCCTTGCAACTGACAGTATAATCATGCCTGCAGAACTTAGCTTTGGAGGGATGTTATGATCTCCTGACAAGAACTGAATTTTTAGAAATCTTGGTCAAGTGCCAGAAGATCACTGTCTTGAAGCAAATACAATGTTCCCTGGGGAAGCAGTGCAAGGAGTCTTGGATAGTCAACACTGAACTTGCCTCTGAGTAAGAAAAGTATCAGTCATTCTGCTGAGGTTTTCTTCTTTACCAAAGTGCAAGAAGTGCAATAAAATATTCTCAGTGTGAAGAAAAATTCCCATAAAAAGGGAGTCTGTATCTTTGATAACTGTTGAGAAGACACCACTGACATATTGGAAAGTCATGCATCAATCCCACAGGATCTTCAAAATTACTCTTTGGCTTAAGAATAGATATCAGGTGTTCAAGCAGACAGAATTAAAATGGAATTGCTACTAAGATTGTCCATCAATAATTTCTGAGCTATTCTAGGACAAATAATGTCTTTGACAAATCATTTTCTTCACTTATCTATACCATTGGTAAGAAGAAAGACAAAGCATTCGTAATTTGCTTCTAATATTCAGGCAGATGAAGGGACCTGATACACATAAGATGAGATGGGGTTTTTTTATGATGTTTGCAATACATTATCACAATTGGTCATTCTGTAGTAGGAGTGGTATGGTTTGAAGACAGCGTTCAGCCCACTTTTTGTTTGTATGTTTACTTAGATATATCCAAGGTAATGCATGCCTTTTAACGTTGTGTTGCTGTGAAGTGCTTTGAAACACTAATGCAAAAGGGATTAATAAATTGATTCTGTTATTATTTCAACATTCTATACTGTAGATCTTGTGGACTAAATATTAAGATTTAGGCAACAGAGTGGATTCCCAAGAACTTGTAAAAATTTAGATTCTTCTTACTGCACAGTTTCTGTATTGTATTCATCACGTTGGACAACATTAAATTTAATGCACATAGCATCATCAACTCTTTGCTTTAATATTTGGCAGGTAATAAGCATTTTGACTGACAATATTCCTTTCTCTTTTCACTCTTCAGTTTATACTATTTCCAGCATTCACTGCTACCTATATACCAGTGTATATGGCCTTTGACTGAAACTTGTACATGACATCTCTATGCAGCTATTTATAATGAGGCACAAGGAACATCTTTGAAACTGCAAGAGGAAAATTCTGTAAGTGGGCTGAAAACAGTCACAACAATTAGAAACCAGCAAGGACACCAAAAACATCATCCTCAAGCACAGCAGTGCTCCCTATCATTTAAGTGAGGAAAATAACTCAAGAGATGAGAAGTAGCATGTAGTGATTCACCACAGCCACATTCTGCAGTGCCTCAGTTCACACGTTCCCAAGATATGGTTTATAATATTTTGGAAACATCAAATGCTGTCTCTCTGACAGCTTGCTTATCTTATGTGATTAAATCCCTAAAAACTGGCTGCAGCCCTTGGGTTGCAGGTCTTTGAGACTTTGCATTTTGTTCAGCACACCTGTCAGCATTAACCTACACTAGGAAAGGTAGTTCAGACGTGTGAGAGAAGCCTCTACCATTAGTCCAGAACAAAGCATGAATTTATATCTGCAATGAGCTTTAGCTGTTCTGCCCCTCCTGATTCTCCAGTTCCACAATATAGTATTAAAATATATGTCCTTTAAACATCTATCAAGTGCTGAAATATATACACTCTATACATGGAGAATTTCGAAGGCTTCTGGATACTCTGAATCATATTGTTTAGAAAACATAGGTCTTTTCCTCAGTAAATACGCTAACAATATGCATGCCTAATATTTAATTAATTAAAATATATTCATGTAAAATGTTTTTTCTTTCTACCCAGCTTCCCGCTAAGCTAGCAGACACATCCTTAGAACCATTCCTCTTAAGGGTTATTACACTGTTTGTAATACTTCTGATTAAAAATGTATTACATCCTCAGGTCTCTTCATTATAATATAATTTTTACACAATCCACGTTACCATTAGGAGCACAGTATGAGAAGTAGTTTCAAAGCAGCACTTGTCTGTGGGATTCACAGACTGAAATATGTTTACGATGTATATTTATTTGCTCAAAGCAATTTGCGAAGGGTTTTGAACAGTACTTAAAATCTCTAAAAGCAAAAGCAAAAAGCTTTCCTTTTGATTTGAATTTTTCTTTGTGAAACCATATACTCTATCATTTACTTGTACCTCTGAACCGGATGAAAGATGAGTGTTCAAAGTCCTCTACCTTCCCTCTAGCACAGCCAATGTCCCATCTGTTCCCCAGAGTGATGTGCTTAAGCTTTATCATGGTGGACAGTTGCCTCCTTGCTGGCACACCACCCTTCCGGCACTCACACATCACACAGAATGAGGTGATAAAAACTAGGTACCAATGCGGTATGAAGGGAAGCTGTATTAACTTTTATCCCCTCACTATGAGATAAGAGAGAACAGCAACATCAGCAGCTTGAAAAAAAACACATCCTGAGACACAGTTTTTTTCTCAAGAAGCATCTTCCAGAAAGCTTCTCAAATCGAGCCATTCCCATGCCAACTGCACAACCTGGTGAAGTAATGAAATCTAAATCAGCTTACTAAAATAAAATAAAAAAAAATCAGTAGCTATTTTTTTATCTAATCTCAAAGGTTTCTATTATTATTTAAATTGAAAATTTGGGGGCACTCTAGTCTCAGATGTATTGGAAAATGTAGTAATTTTGCAGAAGGTGTTTACAGGAAAGTCAAAGACATTAAGACAATTTAAACCAGATGAAATGTAAGATGGACAACAGATCTTAGACAAAACGAAGGCACAGCAGGGAATGACTTTCCCAAGGTCATATAGTGCATCAGCTGCAGAGCTGGGACTAGGACCCCGGTCTCTTGATACACAGCCTAATCATGTATTTCTCAATAGCAAAATTTGCAAATAAGATACCACACGCATAAAAAATTCTGTTTATGTATGGTATTTCCTTAGCGAGCAGGGGCAAATAAAAGATCAATTATTTAAAGGCTTGCTTAATAAGGAGAGTATGTTCCAGTAATTACTGAGGCCAACTCGTGGGTTGAAGGTCTTATAAACTATACAGTGTTTTCTCATTGTACTATGGAAGATGTTCCTGATTAGCCCTCTTGTGGTTTGTGTGCTATGCTTCTCCTATAATGAATAGGGTGAATGCACATGGTACTGATTGACACATGGCTCTTACATATATTTCTTTAAAGTTGAATTCATTCAATTTCTATCAGAAGAATTTTATTTTCCATGTTTATGTGAATCTTAAAGGATGTTGTTTTAGATTAAGATCCGTTGCCATTTACATAGTGAATTTAAGAAAATGATGTTTAGATTTCTATGACAGTCAAAAAACATATAAGAGATACATCTATGAAAATAAGTGAATTTCATTTTTGTCCAATTTAGATTTCAGTGTTTATAAGTATTATTTGTTTATTCAGCTATGATATGCTTTGAAGAAACTTGTAACAAGCAGAATCTCTGAAGTCATCCAATCTTTCTGAATATGCCTTATGTGGGCAAAGGCAGTGGAAAATCCTTTGGTTCACGCTACAATAAAACAAGTAGCAATTTTGAATGTAGGTAGCAGCAGAGTTTCCAAGAGACCTCAGAAAAATAAAGTGGTGGTCAGACATCAAGTCTCTTATTCCAGGTAGAACTGACTCACCGGTGGGGAGTTTACAACTATGTGAAGGTTTAAGTCCATTACTCACTGTTAAATTTGGATCAACTGTTGCTCTCTGTCAAGGGGTCTGAAAAAAAGAAGTCTTGAAGGGCTTATATCCAGTGTATTAAATTACATCACTTTTTGCTGAGTTTCAATCTCCCATTTCACAAGACACCACATCACATAAGAAATGTCAACAAGAGAAATGACAGAAGGGCAGTGTAGGAGACCTGCAATAAACTGATGCAGTTCACATAACCTGAATCTATTCCTTCTTTCTTTAAAATAGAAGCCAGCAAAGCACAGGACATTTCCTGGGGATTAATGGTCAGAAGGAAGTGTTGACAGGATGAGGCACAACCAAAAGCCATTAGGTTACACTGGTCACTCGTTCTCCAGGAATGGCCCTTTGTAAAGGTAATAGACATAAACATTAATGATTGAAAAGGAACACAATTTACCCTAAATGGGCAGCAAGGTACGGGCAGGAGCATCTCATTTTTTCATTCAGTTTTTCAAATTACATTGGAAGTTACTGAGTCTGTTTAAAAATTTCTTATTTCCTGCTCCCTTCTTCATTTTGCACTGCAGAACTTCAGCATAACCTGAAAACATCTCCACAGTCCTACGAATTGAGGTATCCAGGGAGGTCGTGGAGTCCCCTTCTCTGGAGATTTCCAAGACCCGTCTTGATGCAGTCCTGAGTGATGTGCTCTAGGCAATCCTGCTTTGGCAGGGGAGTTGGACTAGATGATCTCTAGAGGTCCCTTCCAACTCTGACAACTCTGTGATTCGGTGATCTTAGTCTTTTTCTTCTTATTGTCTTTTCTACTTCTGACAACCTCTGCCAAAAGCAACCCTTAGAAAACATTAACATGCTGTGGGTAGGAAACTGCTAATTTTTCACATGCTATTGGAGTGTCACAGAGTTCTAATAAACAGGATGCTTTTTTATTTCTCTGCTCTCACAAAACATTCCTACTGACAGCAGCACATATTCCACTAACATTCTCTGTATGTCTAGTGAGGTGCTAAAGATTTTTAGGATAGTCTGATCTTTGCAACTGCTTTTTTATATTTATTCCAGAAATTAATAGTCTACCACTGCATAGAAGAGGAAGAGAGGAGGAGAAGAGGAAAGGGAAGGGGAAAGGAGGGAAAATGTGCTGTTATCTCAGATAACTAACATGCTTAGCTATCTACAGTAAAATGCTACTGGAGATAAATTCTGTTGCTTTGCCACCAGGCAGCTGCATGCTGATGTCGTGACCTGTTCTTGTTATCTTTTTTCTCAATACGAGCAAAGTAGCTTGTCTTGCTGTGGTTCTACTCAGGATAGCTGCTAAGGGGATTTAGTTATGCAAATATTATACCAATGTGAAAAACAGCTTTTTCCTTAGATTGGCTGATCCAGTCTTCACATTATACATTCAAGGAAGGTTTGTCTTGCCTATCTAGATATTTACCATTAAATTATCTATGTCTGGCCTGGCTATTCTAAGTTCTCTTTACTGCCAATGAAGAGAAAAAGAATATTTTTAAGCTGTGGTTCATTTTCAGTCTTGACTTTGAAATGTCTATTTCTTTCCAGTGATTATAAGCAATTTACAGTGACCATTTCAGATTATTAGATGACTGTTCTGTAGATGACTTTATATTCAGACATATGCATACATCTCCTTACATAAAGGCTTACATTCTGCCCAGCACTTGAGTGGATCAAGTATTTCTGAAGAAATTAATGAGTTCAGAATCCCAATGTTGGGCTGGGTCTTACAAGCCTTCAGGAAAGACATAACTCTGGAACATCTGGATTTTATCAACTAGATCTTCTGTTTTCCGTAAGTATCACATGCCATTGACTCCACACAAAATTATGTTGTACTTCATACTCAGTTTCTCCAGGGAGACTCTAGCCTCTTCCTCCTCCTAGGTTGGCCCTTCCTTCTGGCTATGCTGGCTACCTTCCAACAAAAGCAGAGAAAATTGACTCAGTCATGTATTCACCCAGCCCTAGAATTCAAGCACATATTCCTTAAGCATCTAAATGAGGTTTCTCTTTTGAGATCTGCCTTTTTTCAAAGGATAAATGATAAAGGAAGCTTAAAAATTGAACTTGGACACATGTTGAAATTGGATTGAAATTTATGTTGAAACCGAATGATGTAAGCAAATGCAGTAGTTTACTAAATTTTGGGTTTGCTTTCTTGAAAAGATTTTCAAAGTATTTCCTCAGTACATGTTAGCAGCTTCTCCACTGCACTGGTGAAGACAATTAAAAGCCAAGGACTTGGTGGAAAGGTAATAGCTTGGGTGCACTGAGGAGCTTTAGTGGAGGAGGATGCAGCTGTGGGGAACTGGGAGTCCAGAAAATCCTGAGTTGATGCTAAACACTCTACAGAGCCTTGGGATCTGTCCCTGCTCCAGCCAAGGTGGTACTGATTTCTGTTCCAAGTTTTCCCTCCTGTGATTCACATCGAGGCACCGGCCCCTGGGTCAGTTGAAACCAGCCTGTGTCATGGGCAGCAGTCCAGCCTCCAGCTCAGCCATCTGCGTGGTGCCGGCCATCCCTGGTTGTGTCCCCCTCCCTCCCAAAGGGATAGAGTTTTTATTATTTGACACTTTCTGTATCAGACAGTTGCCAAGAGCCACCAAGTCACACATCCCCAGATCACTTCCTTTGTATCTCAAGCCACTTAGCAGTTGTCACCAGGGTTTCTGTCACCCTCTGATCTCCTGCCTCAAATGCATCACAAAAGTGTGAAATTGGACGCAATTGCAAAACAAATTTCACCTATTGCCTCCTTGTTTTTTTTCAGCTCTTCCTGAATTAATCTAGTCAAAGCTGGGCAGATGTAGTCACGGTCTTGCTTACCTGAGAGATGCTTTTGGCTTGGCACTACTCCATGATATCTTGTGATCCTGAATGTCATCCAGTTATAAACAGTCTCTTGACTGTAACAAATTAAAGATCCCATCCCCCTCTCCCTGTTCTTGGGCAGCAGGAAGAAAAGAAATTATCCCCATCAAAATCATAATTCTGCAGTCTCCAATACTCAAGGAGATACAGTAGACATGCCCTATTACATTAGTTACCAACAAAATAAAATATAACTCTATATAGGTGTCGATAGAGAGGTAATGGTTTATATCAAAAATTGTTCTCCAGTCTCAGTTTTCAGATAACACATTTTTTTCTCTTACAAGATTGCCTTCAGGTTGAATAGATCCTTAAACTTCTTTCTTTTTCCTTACAAACATTTTTGACGCTTACAAACATTTTGTACACTGCTGAGTAGTGTACATTTGCTGGAGGCTAAGTTACAACTTCTGTAAATTCTTACTATTATTAGGCACAAATCCAAGTTCCCAAAGCCTAGTACATCTGACCTTTGAAAAAGTTCAAATCTGATCTACCTTGAAACAATGCTGCTTTGGACAGTCTCTGTTGGTTTGCTCAGATGTTGCAAATGGGCAAGTTAACATGTTATAAGAAATTCTCCATATAGCTAAAACATAGTGAAGTACTGCATTAAAAAAAAAAAAAATCAGTCAACTGCAATGCAGCATAAACCAGACTGTGATCATGCCTGTGCAAAAGGAAAGTAAACTGTTTCGTAAGCTCTGTTACCCTCATCATTAAGCTTACTTGCCAGGACTAGATCCACACCAGGACGTGATGGTAAAAGGACTAAATATTCCATTTGTGGCAGCCTGTAACAATTCACAGACAATAAAAGCTGGAACGCATACAAGCTCTGCTATACTGATCGAAATTACTCTGAAGGATTTCTGAGAATTAAGCGGGTTAAAGAATCTGGGACTCATTAGTCTTGACCCTGAACTGATACAGGCAAATGTAAGAGGGTGGACACAGGCTTTGGGCAGACTGTCCTTGGCCATGGACAGAACTAGACCAGCAAGGGTCACAAGCAACCTGTAGAGACTGGAACTCATCTAGATTTTTCCTTCAGCCTTGCTGAAGAAGCTCACATGAAACACCATCAAAGGAACAGTTCTCAGTGTTCCTTCTTAAAGCCTCAATGCAATGCTGTGCAACCAGTTATTTAGATAAATCAAATTACATGAGGTTTTGCACAGTTCAAGAATAATTTCTCTTAAATGTCGTGGACAGCTGCATTTTTTTAATCAAACAGGCAAAGCTTTCAGAAAACCTCTTATTCAGTGCAGAAATAGAGAGTTATGCAGAATACTGCATAGGCTTATCGGCCACCACCTAGGTTGATTTACTTGAAGTAAACAGCTTTCCAGTGTTTTCTTGTTTCCCTTGACATTGCCTTTATTTATGCACAAGCCTAAGCCTGTAGCAGCTTTCCCTGCTTACTGCTTCCTGTTTCATTTTACTTTTCCTTTGCTCACTGGTGCTAGCAGTTACCTAATAACAATTTTAGAACAATCAATCAGCAGTCTGAGCAAGCAAATAACTTACGAAACACTTGAACCCTGTAATTGTGTTCTGACCTTGGTTTTACTGGAGGTTAGAGTGATAGACTCTTTGCAGCAACACCATACCTTGTTGTTCTGTAAATGCAGTTCACCTGCCTAAGGTGAACTTTACTGCAGAGGAAAAAAATCAACTGTGGCCACATAAAACCTAGCAGTACATGGAGGAGTCGGTGACGGTGTAGGGAGTGTTGGCAAACAAGGCACAACATTATATAAACCAAAGAAAGCTTAAGGAGAGAAGTGTCTAAGGCAACTGGGTGGGAGACTTGACAGTCACGCTGACAATGAAAGAATGTGAAAGGTTTTAAAATATCTCATTTTCCTCACTTCAGATTTTTGGAATATGAAGTTAAGAAGATTATTAAAGGATTTGCAGTGAGATAATTTTTCACTCCAAAGTCCCTCTTCCACCCTGAACTCATGAATAAGTGCTGCCTTCTTTTTAATTAAACCAATAAAGTTGTTCATAGAGTGGTACGTGACTCAGGTGTGATTCCTACTGGGCAAGCAACATTCAAAATATAGAGATTTCCTACTACAACGTTATTAATACCAGCACTTATTATGCAGCCCGGTTAAAAAATATACACTATTTCTGTGCTTTCCAGGCAAAGTATTTTGAGACTGAAGACAAATTGGCTGAAGCATATGGACACTCTTTAGCTGTTTAAAGTGGAATAATTCCCCTTTGCTAGGAAACGAGATGGAATGACAGTTCTGAGTTATTGCCAGAAGTTGTGCTAGCAGACCGAGAAGGTTTTGAACACAAATGTTGCTTCCAAGAGGAATATTGCAGACACCACGTGCACATGCATGCGTGTATACATGAGACTGATGTGCTCAGGAGGCAGTGGCTGGTGATGGGCAGAGATGCAAAGGGAAGTGATAGAACCCCCTGCTCCTATGCATGCTTGTCATGGAGATGGACTGCCCGTGCTACAATCTGCCCAAACACAGAAAGACAAAGTCTTAAAGTGTATGCGTCAAAACAGAGGCCACAAGTGAGCACAGGCAAATATCTGGGGGGAGAAAAAGGAGAACACAAGAGCAACACTGGTCTCTCTGGTTGACAGTAGTAGCGGTGCAAGCAGGACTAAATGCTAGTCAGACCTCACAACAACAAAAAAGAGAAGGTGCTTTCTGGAAAATCTTCCCAGCCTCAGAGGAAGCATGCCCTGTGGAGACGTACCCTGAAGCAAAGGCAGCAGGTAGAAGTTCTACAAGAAGGGGATGATACCCTCCCATCCTGTCAAAAGGCAGAAGGAGGGGACTTAAGGGACAGGGGGGAATGGAGACAGGTCTCTCCTCGGAGAGGCAAGGGAAAATCCTCCCGGAGCCCCTCACCTTTCCAACTGCCCTTGTAAAATAGGTATGGGGATTTGAAAAATTAGGGCCTGGTGAATAAGGATGGAGAGGAAGATCCATCCAGTGAGTCACCCAGGGTTAGTCACTCAACCCCACAGCTTGGGACTCCCTCAACTAAGAAAAAAAAGAAAGGTAAATGCAGGAGGTGACTCCCTTGTGAGGGGAACAGAGGGCCTCATTTGTAGAACAGACCTACCGCACATAAAAGTCAACTGCCTCCCTGGGGCCAGGATTAAGGATATATGGAGAAATCACCGGATATAGTTCAGACCTCGGAATACTACCAATAAATGATNGAAGGGGGATGGGGATGAACCCGGGATTACTGAAGTGGAGCCTTGGAGCTGCATTCCAGTTTTTGTGGGTAAAAGTGCTAGCAAGTTCTTGCAGTCTTCTTTCTCAGTGTAGGTGTTGATGTTGATCCATGTGGTATTGAAGACATGGGGGTCTTGATAGCTTGGTAACTACAGAGCTGTCTGATCATACGGTTAGGTGAGAATTAGGGCTTGTCCACCTCAAAAAGTGGCAGGACAATTAGCTGAGCTGACATGTATCTACTCAAATGCACGCAGCATGGGCAGCAGACAGGAGGAGCTGCAGGCCGTCATACAGCAGGAAAACCAGGATAGAGTTGCCATCACAGAAATGTGGTGGGAAGACTGGCACAACTGGAGTGCTCTGGCTGATAGCTACCAACTTTCCAGAAGGAATAGGCAAGGAAGGAGAGGTGGTTGGGTGGCACTCTGTGTAGGGGCACTTTTGAATGCCTAGAACTTAACGATATGAATGAGAGAGTTGAGTGTTTTGGGGTAAGAATCAAGGGGAAGGCCAATAAGGCATAGTGGGAGTTTGTTATAGACACCCCAACCAGGATGTAGAGGCAACTACAGAAGTGTCTGAGCATGGTCAGGTTGGAATTAGGGCTTGTCCCCATTAAAAAGTTTGTAGGACAATTAGCCCAGCTGAAGCGCATCTACACGAATGCACACAGCATAGGCAAAAAACAGGAGGAGCTGGAGGCCATCTCTAGTGGTTCCTTCCAAGTCTGACAATTCCTTGATTCCGTGGTCATAGAAAGCATGAAGGAGCTTATTTTAAAGTGTTAGAAGAGAGTAATGGCATTTGATCAGTGGCAAATTCGATACAGCAGCAGCTTTCTGAGGAGAAGAGCAGCAAGATGAAGCAAAAGTGTGAGGATTTTAAAAGCCAAGTGCTGAACAGAGGCAAGTAATCACTTCCCTAAATCTACTGCCCAGACTCTCACGCCCACTCTGCAGTAGCCTTCATCACCTCAAAGGTGCACCCCTGGCTCATGTCAATAAACTCAATGGAGATCGTCACTGCTATTCCTCTGGCTAAGAGGTGTCCTCTTTAGGTTTTACAGTTCACCAGATTTGGGTTTGTATAATTTACATATGCAGGTCTAGTGCCATTATGGGATATTTCAGCCACCCTCCAGCTGCCACGCTGGATGCCATCTCCCACAGTCTCAGTGTATCAACAAGCCCTGGAAGAGTGTTTCACACAGCCTAGAGATCTCGGGTAGTCCCAGTCACCAACACTTTGGGAGGAAAGCATATTTTAGTCCTGTTGGGTTTGCCCTGGTGTCTGTCAGGAGGAGAGGAACACCACAGGGCAACTATAAGAACAATGTTCAGTAGGCTGTGAAGTCAAAAAGGAGAGAAATGGTCTCTGAAAGGATGTAGAACAAATATATTAGTTAAATTTCAATCAGTTACAAAAGCATGTTCAAACTATGAAGTTTGAATTCTCAGTAGAAGGCAAAAAAAAAAAAGAGAGGGAATTGAGAGAAGAACAGATGAAATATGGTCAGACTTAAATTATCAGAATAAAATTAAATCACCAGAACAATGGTCTTAACAGAAAACATGGCTATTAATAAAGAAGAAAGTTTTTCTCCAGAAAAAACTGGAACCAAAGAAGTAACTGATGTCAGGAACATGGGAAGTCAGAAAACGCAGATGAGAAGATAGAGAAATGGCAAAACAAAGCTATTAGAAACTCATTGGAGTGTGCCACCAAAAGCTTTTTGGGGATTCTTTTGTAGCTGCAGACTTATTAATGAATAGAGAAGCAGTAAAAGCATAACATGCCATTTCCACAGCCCAGGTGGCCCCCATGCATTTTCAAAGGCTCCATTTTTCAAGGGGGAAGTGCTGGTGGTTTTCAGCTGAAGTGCTTCTTACTTGAGTTGAATGACATGGACTATAACATCTTGTACAGACTTCAATTTCTCTGACAAAACCTCTTTTCAGACATTCTATATTCTGATGGTCAGTGGAGATTTTATTTAATAGGCTGCAGCATCAAGTGAGATGAAGTATCTCATTTCCCAGTGTTGCACACTAACACAAAACCAGAAGCAATGTACCCTAAGTTCTATCATATAATTAGCATGCACTAATGGAAGTTAATCAAAATCAATAAGCACAATGTATGTAGCACAAATGATCAAATGCAAACATTTGAATTTAATATTCACGGTAATGTAGTTCAAAATTATTAAATTCAATTAGTAATTCAGCAAGATCTGCTGTCATATACCTCTCTTACAATAACCTGGCAGATATTTGAGAAAGATTTGATTCACATCTGGGAGTCTCGTTGATTTGAAATATTGTACAGGCTTGATGCCATATGTGAAATTATCCTTATTAGGTGTTTTTCTTTAACAATTGTGTTTTACCACAGTGATTAGACCAGATGGAGCATAAATCTTTTCTTCCTTTTTCTTTTTTTTTTTTTTAACCTACATCCTTTCAAAATCCAGTTACCATAACAACTTGATTTCACTGTTTTTGTTAAATCATCTTCTTATTATATCACACCTAGAACTTTTGTCTGGCTCACAAATGAATACAATTAATTTTTCAGTTAATTATTTGCTGTCAAAAATCTGTCAATAACTTCTCTTTTGTTTTCTCATTTTTCTATTTGGTGGGGGAAGGGAGAAAAGGAGTAATGTCTTTTGTTTGGCATGTTTAGTATCAGCAATAAGTAGACAGAGTGGTAATATAAACCTTCTACAAAACAATAAAACAGAAGGACTCCCAGCAGAAAGCTTGAGAATCTCAAACCATACTTACACAGACTTCTAATGATATTTTTTAAAGGACATTTCTTTCCATGAAAATTAAATACTCCTGGTAATTTCACAACACCAGACCTTTGTACATATTTCCCTCTTTGTTTGAATGGGCCAATTCAAATCTTCTTTTTATGATAACAACATAAAACCATATTGCAGTAAAATACCTTCCCTTCTGTCTCCTTTTTCTCTTGCTTAATATCTATTTGACTTTGTCAGGGAGAAAAGAGAGACAGTGGGAGGTGTGATAAGTTAATATCTAGGAATAAAAAGGCGCTACCTAGCAACATTTCTCTGGAAACTAAATCTCATTTGTCAAGCAACTCTAAAACAGGGGCTACATTGCCCAGGGGATTGATAATGGCATACAGAGCTTTTCGCAGCAAGTCACTAAAATATAAATGCAGCCCAGGTCAGTAGCAACTGAACACTGTTACCATCTGACAGCTGGTTTGTGGCTTGTATGAAATGCCTTCTTAGTCTTCATCCGATTCCTAGTGGGAAGGTGGCTGCATCCCAATTAGCATTAATTGGCTCCCTTATTGTTAGCGGCAGCAAGGCGACCAAGGAGTGTGCATAGTGAGGGAGCGGAGGGCTGGAGGGAGCATGCCATGATGCTCTAGGCCAGCTGTGTCTCTAGCTAAACTGGTCACTTTAACTACAGCATTCCTTACAGGCGGTTGCATAGCCCCTGTTTAAAAGCTGGGAGTGAAGGAGCATGGACAGCATTCCTTTGATGCGCCTCTTTCAGTGATTCACATCTCCTATCCTTAAAGCAATTTTTTGCCCTCTCGAATCTCACCAAAACCATCTTGTTTGGGAACTTAAGGGATTTCTTTTTGTCTTTCTACAAGTAATCAGTCCATCAAAGGAAGTTACCAGATTTCTCAGCCTTTTATCATTCCATGTGTTTTCCTCTGCACTTTCTTCAATTTACCTACCTACATCATAAAGTACAATGACCAAAACCAGACCCAATGCTCCAACTGAGCAATGCTTGCAATGCTTACTACAGGGTAATTATTATTTCCCTTGCCATACAGTAATGCTTCTCTAACAAAACTCAAGATACGTTTTTCTCCTATAGAATCTCATGCCAACTTATGCTTTCTAGCCAGAGATTATTTCAGCTGGATCTCTAACCATAGAGACAAGTCTTCAAGTGCTTCTGAATGGGTAACCTGATCAACCTTGGCACTCTCTCAGCTCTTCTTTCCTTGTTCTGCTGTGTTCTCCTAACTGCCTATTAAAACATGCTTAGTTAATTACCAAATCACACTTCAGGTGTTGAGTACAAATAAGGCAAAGGAGGCACTGAACGTTTCTGTTCCTCCTTTCATTCACTCTCCTTCTCTGTTTTGCAATAAACCCTTTCCTTGCCTTTGTGTCCTACTCCTGTGTTTATAAAAGTTTCCTTATCATCTCATACATTCCTACTTCACTGAAGTAATGCTGTATTTTTACTATTTTTACTGTTTTTCTGCCCACTTGCTTGTGCTTTTTTTTTTTTTTTACTTAGTACTATATCTTACTTCACTTTTTTGGTGATTTCTTTTTCAATATCATGGAAGAGCTTTCTATACAACTGGGAACAGACTATTGCTAAACTTCTCATGTTTTTTTTTTTTGCAGGAAGATAGCTTGCTGTTGTGCACTTGGTAAAACCTATTTAAATAGCTCCACCTCTCCCATTCTTCTTAATCTCTTAGATCAGGAATAATTAGTTAAATGTCTACAATTTAGGTGAGCTAAATGAGAGTTAGGAACTGAAAAACAGTTCAGTCACCAGAATATCTAGTCTAGGAACATTCAAAATGGTCTAAGTAACCTCTCCAGCCTCTGGTCACTACTCCAGAAGGGCGTGGGATATCTGTAGATTGCGTGCAATATCTGCCAGTCCTATTGGGGTGTCTCTCATATCCTAAGGAGTCTTGAGCAGAACCAGAAAGCTATATCTTAATGTCTCTCAAGCCCAATGACATCTAAGGAGATATTCACCTTATCCTAAAGCAGACATCTGTAGTTAACCTCATAACACTCTACATTTATTTGACTATTTCAGGAAGCAGGGACTTTTTCATTCAGATATCTAGATGCAGATGTCTAGTAATGTTTGGGATGCCATAATCTCTAGCTTTCTTTCAAGAGGGTCATAGATAATCTGCAGGCCCTGTGTCATACCTACCAGCCCTATGCAAGTGTCCCAGATACCTCAGGACATTTCAATGGTACTGCATACCTGACTATGAATCACAGTCGAAAGATGGACCACACAGGATCATCTTGAGGCCATCCCGAACTTGTTAGCTTTAGTGCAGTGTAGTCTTGTGGTTTGTGAATTAGGTGTTATTGTCTAAAGATGACAGGAGTGTTAAGAGCTTCATGAACCTCTTTAAATAGAACAAAATGGGTAATTAGCCACATCAGTAAGTAAAAAAAAACCCAAAAAAACCCCAAAAAAACCCCCAAAAAACCCAGAATTTTTACACATATAAACTGATTGTACTTAATCTCTTGTTGTACCAGTACAGGTTCAGTTTGTGTGATTTCTTTACAGTCCGCTGTTTCTCAGTGTATATTCAGAAATAACTCTCCGTTCATAGTAATTTCTTAAGCTGAAGTGCACAATTATGTTTTGAGCTGCTCTTGGCACAGCTGTGTTAAGTTATGTACTAAAGCTCATCTGCACACCCACAGGAGGAGCTCTGCGAGACAATGGCAGGAGGGGCCCCCAAATAGTACCCTGCCAGGCTACTCCCAGGATTGTCACAGGGGCCATCAGCCCACCAAAGGCACATTCCCACAAGCCCAGAGGAGCACAGGGGCACAATGGCAGGCGGGAACCCAAATCAAGGACTCCCAAGGAAGGAATGCCTTGTCCCAGCCCTCCTAGGGCTGTCCCAGGAGAGCCATCAACCCCGTGGTCCAAGTGTGGAGCACACCACTGTCAGTCATTGGGAGCAGCTCTCCAGATTGCCCTTTGGACTAAGGGGGTTTGCCAGCAACTGGGGATACTGGGATCCAAGGGCAGCTACTGGACAGGCTGACTGTCTGGACGCAGCTGCTGGAGGGATCAGCTTGTACGTAGGCACATATACATATTCTCACTAGTGAACCTCCATCCTCTCCAGCTGGAAAGGGGAGCAGATGAGGGCGTTGCTGCTGCCTGTGTTTGTCTGGGTGCTCTGAGTCTGTGATCTGTGTGGCTGGCAATGCATGTAGGTCTATACGTTGTGTTTACATGTGTGCTCTGTGTACATGTGCCTGTTGGGAATAAATCTTCTACCTTGCTACTGGTTAGACTCAGGCACATGGAGTCTTGTGTCTCTTGGGCTGTCAGATCCTGCATGATACATTTTCCTCTAACAAACTAGTCCCTGTATACAGTAATTTTAACACACTGGAACAAATTCCAGTGTGACAAGCTGGCATAACCTCTGTGTGCACTCTTACACACTCTGTTTTATCAACTCATTAAATGTCCTGTATGAGAGCTTCAGATTAGCTCCAGGTTCTTCTTGTGATCCCCGCCTGTCAGGTGTGTTAGACTGCTCAAGTCACTAATCATCTAATGTGAGGAGGGGCTCACAGGGTGACTGACACCAAAAGCCTTTTAAAACCTGATTTTTTGCCAGTAAATCTTGCCTGAAGAGGAATGATAAATAGCTCTAAAAATGAGACAAAATTGCTGTTTGATAGTGTTACTTTTATAACCTTAAGGCTTTATTACAGTATTGCGTCTCAGTGAAAGTCAGAAGTAGCTGAAGAAAAATCCAGGCTGTTAAGTGTTTGGAAATGTTGGGGAAAATACCATACAATTCAGTACCGGAGCTCTTAGGGCTTTTATCCCATCAGCAGTGTCTTCTGTAAGACTGGTTTCTTCTAGATTTGCTGCAAGGACCTTCACTGTTGAACACTGCAGCCAATCACCTCTTTTACAGTCAGCATGGACATGAAGAAATACTCTTCCATCACAGCATGTTTTTTGCTGGTCACTGCTTCTCCTTTTGTCCAATATTGCTCCTGAGATCGAAGCACTGTAAGAGCTGTGAGCTAAAGCAGTGAGCTCTGGGTTCTCACTGCAGCACCGGTCAAAGTCAGACCATGCTTCTTGTTTCATTAACGCTAGTAGATGTTTCCACAGACGCCATGCCATTTGCCTTCCATGCCTTATGACTGCACAGTCTTTTCTTGACACAGCGGAAAGTGAAACATTTTGGCCTCTTGTCAGGCATGTTGAAATAGTGTATTAAAAGGTGGAGTAAAAGCTATATTGCTAGTCACTGTTTGTACCTAACAAATGCTCCCAGGAACCGAGCCGCAGTTATCAGTCACTCATGCGGACACACACTGTACAAAGTGGATTGCCTGCTGTGACTTGGGAGATAGCCAAAGCGTATCCAAGCTCTCTCTCCACTACAGCATATCCAGTGTCACTGTAGCCATGGATCAGTAAATGATAAGTTTCACATATATAATCCCAAGAAAATGCTACCACAGGGGTGTGGGGAGCTTAAATATCTGCCAAGCCAATGACAAAAAGATATTTATCTGCCTCACCCCACTGAAACTATTACTTGTAAAATAACTCTGTTTGACAGCAATAGATGATTTCCACTTTATTTGACTGGAAAGGTAAGACTGGATAATTTCTTCACATGATTCCAACTCCATTCTGTTCCTCAGAATGACTTTTCTAAGGATATCATATCTCTACCAATGAAAGAAAACTTCCATTCATCAGAGTTTTGCTGGGGGAAAAGGAGAACATCATAAAAGTGATGCCATAGATGGTAAACTTGGGAAAGGGTTGTTTAAACTGAGGGTGACAAGCTACTTCTCTCTACATATTCTTGTAAGGTTTCCTCTGGGACATCCCTCACATTTTTCTTGTTATATGTGCTTTGCCTTCTCCCATTATTAATCCTCCATAAAACACTCTATTTCTTTGCTTCCTGAGACTCCACCAAGGGACAAAGCTTGAGGTGGACTATGGAAGATATTTCAAAGTACACAATCACACCCCTCTGGCTTCTCCTGGCATAGCTAGTATAAGACCAAAATTATTCAGACAAGCTTTCTTTATACTGAAGTACCCTATCCAAACTTCAGAAGCAAGGCCCTTCAGCACCCACTACAGAGACTTCTTCTTTGAGGTTTGGAGGTGCCATTTTCATTCCCCAGATGGTAACAAAAATAGCAGTTCTTAGAAAGGTACAATTTTTCCTCCCCTCCTCTGCTCCAGTCAAGCTATTCTGACTATTTCTTCTCAGTATCAAATATAATTTAGTCATACTAAGCCTGCTCTGTCACAGATTCTTAATGCTTTATCTATATACCTCCTAGACACTTGAACAAATTGCTCACAAGCAAGACTAGTGACATTTGAATGTGATATTGTTATCAGCAGATTCAAATTAAGATACAATACTTAACATAGAGACGGTATCTGTTCCTTAAAATTTAATGCATCTTCCTAACCCCATAAAACACATCCTATATTTAGGGGAAAAAGCCATTTCAAGCCCTTAATAAAAATCACATTTAGAGATGCAGATCTGAATTGATATCATTAATATTTCAAAAATTAAGTCCCTAAGACTTTCAGATGCAGATTTTCAATGGACAAGCTGTCTCTAAAAACAGCAGGAGAAAAACATGTATGTGTATGCATCTGTGTGCTTGTCTGTACAAATGCATGATAAAGATATTGTCATGACTTTGTTAGAGAAAAATATATCACGCTGCTTTCATGCACATCTGTTTTTATCAACTACTCATACATCCCTATAACATGTTGACATTGCAGTTCCTTTTTTCATGGCAGGCTGACATCCTTCTGTTTTCAAATAAGTAAAGGAACATTTTATACATCATTTTGAAATTGCTCAGTTATCACAGCCTTGGAAGAAAGGAAACATTTTAGGTCAGCTCCATTATTTTCTCCCAGGGCAAGGTTGTTGTAAAAAAAGTTGCAGCTTTCAGCAGCTCAACTTTTGCTGAAATAGAACTACCTGAGCTTAAATTACAACAGAAACTGTATTGTTAAGACTGATTAAGGGATGGCAAAGTTTGAAGGATAGTTCACAAATGCATCTGGGTGATGTTGCAAGATAAGGCCACAGTAGCTGATGTGGCTGAGACAGCCCAGGGAATCTGTCTCCAAATATTTATGAACTCTGCTTGATTTTCTGAACTTTACCTCTGACCAAAACCTTCAGTGTGGATTAAATCTTCCATTTTATGGGCAAAAGCATCCAGTGCCAGAGAGACTGAACAAGACCATTAACATTTGAATAACCTTGTCCTGCTAAAACAGGAGAGACTGGTAGCCCCATCAACTGTTAATAGCCTTCTGCCTAAACCCTGGCAGAGGTTGGAGAGAAAAAAAGTGAGGTGTTCAGAGTATTAGGAACTGTTTTTTATGAAGAGATGGTCTCTTACATTTTGTTTAATAGCTGGAAGATTTAGCAAGAGGCAAAGCAGCAGGCAGCCTGTACACCTCAAGGTCCTTTGCATTTCAGGAAGACCTGAAAGGCTTTCACTGGTATCATGGAAGTAGAATCTTCAGTTTCCAAATATCTGTGTATTTGGAGCCTTTGCATTCATGAAACATTTAAAGACATTAATTTCTTGGGGTTTCCTAGTGGTTTTCCTTCTGCTTAGTTCTCAACTATAAGCCTGTAAGACCCAAAGGTATGTATCAGCTCTCAGTGAAACTCAGTGATGGTTGGGATTGGTCTTGGGACAAACATCTGAGGTTCCAGGGAGGGAGCCTGACTCCCAGAGCTAAGCTGAGGAGCTGGACAGGGTGATGATGACCACTCTTTCTACATTAACAATGGGCCACATTAGGTGCTCAGCTGCCCTTTGACTACCTAAGTCCCACACTCAAACACTACAGAGATCTTCAAAACCAGCACTTATCTCTCCTGGTAAGTCCCAATCTTGTGCTGGTGGACGTGTACAAAATCACCTAGTTCAGCAACCTTGTCATCCCGGCTTCACACTTCAGCTTTAACAGGATTCTCAAAATCAGAATAAAATGCCCTGATTCTTTACTGAGGAAAATGGAAAGAAGTTTTCATGCCGCTTGGTAGGACACTCACCTGAGGTATCATGCTTTAACTCCTGTACTAAGTGCTATATAAACATCTATGTAATGGAAACATTGAGCAGAAGGAGCTGAAGATAGTCCCACCCAGCAGTACGCACAGACCAAAGTCAGGACATCCACCTGTGACATAGGAAAGCAGTCTTTAAACTCATGGTCCATATATAAATAGGACAAATAGGGATTTGAAGTCAACTTTCCAAATTTCTAGGACAGTCGCTAAAGCATAAGTGAATTCTTTGATCTACATTTCCTTTTGGAAAAGACTATCTTGACTTTTAAAGTAGGGAAATTATTAAATATTTAGCACAGTGAGTTAAGTCTGATGATTTCCTTCAGTCCAGAGTTCACAGGCTATTCCTCAGAATTTCTTATAAGCTATTTCACGTGGCTCCCTGCTTAAGAATGATGTTTTGTCCTGTTGCGGACATTCCACTAGCTTATAACAGGAACCTAAATAGTTTCATGAGAAAGTAACAAAAGAAGACATTTCCACTAGACTCTGACTTAAATATCATCAGTTTGATTATTAGTTTTGACAGACATCTCTTGCATCATCTCAAAAAAAAACCAAAACCAAAAAACCCAACCCATCTCTTTTCAATTCATTCACTCCCTGTTAAAAGGTGTCAATGAACAGGGGAGGTCACAGCAAGGTTGGAGCAAAATCAGTATTCCGAGCTGGTGCAGGTTTTGCCCTTTTATCTCCATTGACAAACAGAAGGGGTGCGGTTTCATAAGAGGGTGAACTAAAATCTGAGTAATTCTGGTTGAAAATATCCCAAGATGCTATAGCACTCCTGTGAGAAAGGTCTGGGTAGACGTGTTGCCGTCAACCATTCTTGTGTGAGGAGAACATTCGTAATTGGGAAGATCACATCTCAATGGCATCCCATATATGTCAGTTTAATGTAAATAGGAGAAAGCCCCCACAATAAGCACTTTCATCAAGAAAAACAGACTTAGGCTGAGTTAGTTTGATGGTTACCTATTTTCAGGGAGCAATTCAATAACACAAATTTAGGACCTTCTTTCAGGAAATATTATTTAGCAAGAATGAAACAGGAGAACAAAAGAGTGGATTGTCAGAGGGCATTTATTACTCCATAGTAATTTGTAGGAAGCAAGGGCAAGACGCTCTTTAAGACTCCTCAGCAGAGACTTGGAGGTTTTGTGATTAAGGGAGGGAAGTTTCAGGCTTAAAGGACAGCACTAGGGAAAATGCAGAAGTTGTTGACAAAAAGGTTACTGAGGAGTGAAATTTAATAGATTTAACATAGATGAAATGGGATTAGATGGCAGATCCTGAAGATTTGCGAGGGGTTCTGCTTATTTCCTGTGACTAAGATTAGAAATACTGGCAAGCCAGTTCCAAGGGTCTTAATAATGTCACCAGGTCTGTATCAAGTCCAAATTATGTTGAAATCTAGACTTTGGTCTCCTAATTAGATCGAGAAAGTAAGTAGCAGATGGAGAAATGAAAGAAAAAACACAGAGAAACAAGGAGCCTGTGAGGCAGACAGTCTGTTGCAAAAATAAATGTGTTTTCACATTACTGTATGTAACCTAAATGGAGCATTTATAAACGATTATGTGTTATATTTTCTTAAGAACTCCCATAGTGTCCATTTAGAATATTTTAAAAGTGTTTTTACTTGTTCGTTGGACATGTATATGTGATATGATTCCACACAAGGAGCTTGGAGAGTACTTTCCTGCTCCTTTTGAAAAAGAAATGAGGAAACTGTATTTTCAAAATGAAATATCGCTGCATAATAATACGGTAAAAGGTGAGTTACTGATTCACTGTGAAAAATTTGGTTGAAATATTTCAACTTTTTTTTTTCTTGGTGTTTGAGAATAGATTGCATAACAGGCCTCGGGTTTGTCGTCATGCAGAATTACTCATGAATTTGTTTTGGATTTTGAGTCTTTGAATGCCGGCTTTTGATATTTTTTACTCAATAGACAGGGAGAGGAAAGATTTTGCATATGTTTCAGTGGAATGAGGCATACAAAGCTTCTTGTTATTGTGAACATATTTTATTTTCCATATGGGACTTGGGGAAGAAAAGCGTGCAATTAGACATGAAACAACTATGAATGAGACAGTCATCATGCAAACACACCAACTAGAGGAAGACTCAAAACAAGTGAGTTAAGATTATGAGATCAGATCTTGCTAAAAAGTAAGAAGAATGAACATAAGAGAAGGGTAGAGTAGACGATAATGGTGTGTACAATTCTGGGCTACCGGGAAAACAGCATTGTTCACAAATTTACCAATTAATACAAGAGGACCAGAGACCAGTACCTATGCCAGTGGTGTCAGTTGGTTTGCATCCATCCTCCTTAAGCACATTTCACAGAATCACAGAATCTTCTAGGTTGGAAGGGACCTTAAAGATCATCTTGTCCAACCGTCAACCTAATTCTGACAAAAATAAACACCCACAACAAACAAAAAGCAACACCATCACTAAACCATATCTCTCAGCCCACATCAAGCTGTCTTTTGAACGCCTCCAGGGATGGTGCCTCAACCACCTCCCTGGGCAGCCCATTCCAATGTCTGATAACCCTTTCGGTGAAAAAATTTTTCCTAATATCCAATCTGAACCTCCCCTGGCACAACTTGAGGCCATTTCCTCTAGTCCTGTTGCCTGTGACTTAGTGACGCTACCTCAGAAAGTTATGCCATCTCTAAGGTTCTATCAGCTCTTTCCATTTCTTTCCAACTCTTTATCTCTTCCTATATATACCCTTTCTTTCACCAAGCTCTCCCATGAATAGGAGGATGAGCAAAGAAGCGGCAGAACCTGGACATTTCTTTCCACCATGCATTATACAGCACTGCTAGTATAACTCCACACAGAGCACAACAGAGAAATGCAATCCCTCAAACACAAATAAATGAGGATGGTTATTTCCGAGGAAGATATGAATGTGAAAAACTTCTAAAATTATTTCCCTATGTGGATTCCATTGGTGACCAGTAAAGATGGCACGGCTTACCCCTCTTTACAAGTCCTACAACATTAAAAAAAAAAACATGGACTAGAATACACTGGAACAGAAATATGGAGACTAAGGGTGCACTAGCTAATGAGCTGGAAATAGACCATCCTTCAGGTGAATTTAGTCTCTCTGACAGAGCAGGTTTGTATTGTAGCTATTTGCAGTATTTACAAATCATATTATGTAGGCCAGTGCAAATTGTATAGCACATCTTGTACAATCAAGCTGTAATCAAAATTCACTCCCACAGACAATCCGAGGATTTCAGCTCAGAATACACCTTTTGGAGTGTTCTTGATAGTAAATTCTAAGCATGAAATTACCACAGCAAGCTTTCATAAAATAGTGTTGATTATATGTGTATCCTAGTTTAATTAATATTCATAGAAAGTATTTTTCACTATTTACTCAGCTATGGCATCCGATCATTTCACACTGATATGTTTTACCTTTTACTTTATAATTTTGCAACACTAGCAGGATTAAGCAGTCCATCTAACAAGGAGGTAGGTGTACTCTTCACTTCTGTATCACAGAAGCATTAAAAAAGAATTAACACAAACCGGCAAAAAAAGAAGAGATACCTTTGAATATAAAGCAATGGAAGAAACATTCGTGAAATGGTATAGGTATGACATGGTACTGATTCTGAGTATAAAACACTTTAATGAAATTAATGACAAGACTCAACTGTCTTGTACTGCAAGATCATCCATTGAAACACTTGTGTAAATGGATATATTGTGATTATACATAACTATTTTAATCCTCATATTAATTTCAAATATATTCCTTCAGACTGAGTAAAACTATTCCTTCCGTGGCTTAGTCTCAGACATGTACTCAAAGCAACAATTTTTTACCTTTATCATAAATTCTCAGTCTAATACATTCACCAGTTTGTGACCAGCTTTACTTTGTATTTTAGTGTTCAACACCAGCCATAACAGTTTGATTTGGTATTCAAACAGCAGCCATACATTCCCGTTGGGATTCCATTGTTGGTTAATATTAATGTTCCCTTAAAATGAAGTAACATCCAACTGTCTTCACATTTATTCAATGTGAAAGCCCAGCTTTCCAAGAGATAGGTCACGCTGATGTGACACTACATCTTTTTGTCTGTAGGGTTTGGAGGCTGAACCTTAGAGCTGCCAGACAGATTGGGGGAATTTGATCTCACTGCTTAAGGCTGGGAGCCGCGGGATGCTCATCATCCGAGCAGGCAGGAATTCACCTACGCAGGTCAGCGGGTAGGGGCCCATGTGAACGAGAACGCTGATCATTAGTGTCATCCCAGAGACATGAGGGTGTTCCTTGCTGACAGAAATAGATTCCAGTAGCACCAAAAGCATACCTTACTGATGGGAGAACAGTGATTTGTAGCATATTATGGGAGCAGCGGAGCAGGTTTAAATCAAATCCAGTGGCATCTGATTATTTGATAAAATAACTACTAAAACAAAACACAAGATTGTCACATTCTAGATGTCAAAATAAATTTAAAGAAAATCAGACTGATCAATGAGTTGCACATACTTTAAAAAATCGTCAAATCAATAGTTTTTACCTGATATAGCAGTTTGTAAAAGGAGAATTGATACCAGCTGATCCATTGTTTGATTGCACTGTGACTAAACTTCAAATAACATTTTTCACTGCTCAGATCAGTTCAAGGATCTACTTCAATATCAGAGAAAGAGATCAGAATCAGGGGTGACGCATCTACCCAAGACCTTTCTTCTGAAATAATTCTGGGTGCTTTTACAGGTACATACAGCTACTCTATGAAGAAAAAGAAACAGATTTTTTTAATCCCTTCTGAGATTCACAGTGACAAGGAATTCTCCCACGGGCCACTAGTAATAAATAATTTCAGGGTGACCCAGGGGACATAATAGGGTACATAAATGTCGGCATCCTCTCAGCCAACATCATTTTGGCTGGGGAATCAGCACAGATACCTACTGAGGATTCAGTGATACACAGTCACAACCTGTACGCTTCTCACCATCCGACATTGTCACCAGGAGTGTGGCATATCCAGAGAAGGAGGAGAAATAAAGGCAGTTCATTAACAAACACAAAGCTCTATTAAGTATCATTTTTAACTCAAAGAGTTTATACCATTATTATTTTATGTACTTGTCTAATATAAAAGCAATGACTACAGCAAAGTTCCATTTCTAGTTGTCCTACAGCTGTAAATACAAAGGAATGCCAGCTGATTGCTTCATGTTTCAGTCGATTGTGTCATGTTTGCATGGGCAGCAGGTCAAGGGAGGTGATTCTGCCCCTCTACTCTGCTCTCATGAGACCCCTGGAGTACTGTGTCCAGCTCTGGAGTCCTCAACACACGAAGGACATGGACCTGTTGCAACAGGTCCAGCAGAGGGCCACAAAGGTGATCAGAGGGATGGAGCATCTCTCCTGTGAGGCCAGGCCGAGAGACCTGGGGTTGTTCAGCCTGGAGAAGAGAAGGCTCCAGGGACACCTTATAGTGGCCTTCCACTACCTAAAGGAGGCCTGCAGGAGAGATGGGGAGGGACTCTTTATCAAGGAATGTAGTGATAGGATGAGGGGTAGCAGTTTTAAATTGGAAGAGGGGAGATTTAGATTAGATATTAGGAAGAAATTCTTTAAAGTGGGGGTGGTGAGGCACTGGAACAGGTTGCCCAGAGAAGTTGTGAATGCCCCATCCCTGGAAGTGTTTAAGGCCAGGCTGGATGGGGATTTAGCATCCTGGTCTAGTGGGAGGTGTCCCTGCCCATGGCAGAGGGGTTGGAACTCCATGATCTTTAAGGTCCCTTCCAACTCTAACCATTCTATGATTCTATGTTTTGGTATAAGAAGAGTTTAGATTAAAACAGATTACATACAGATATTATACATAGCATACATACCAGTGAAGTATCTCCTAACAAAAAAAAAATCAACATGACAAACAAAGCTTGAAGGCGGCCTCACCATGTCAGCCAAACTTCTGGAGGAAATACCTAGACATGTCAGTGAACGAAAGCATAGAAAACTCAAGAGTAGACAAGAACTGTAATATTAAAGGACAGCAATCCGCCTTCCATCTTCCAAGATGCGCATTTTCTCTGCTTTAGCTAGTGCCATCTGTACAGAATATGGAATAATTCCAGAATTTGAGATGTACTGCCCAAATTGCAAGTAGAAATTTGAATGATAGATTGGAGGTAAGTGCTAGGTTAATTCTTCTGAGAACTCGTGTCCAAAATGTACATCAGAGCATCCAGTGGGGATCTGCACGTTTAATAAAACCATCTATTCACATACATGACATCTGTAAATACAAGACACAGTGACCAATCTTGGATCCAACTATCTTACTAAAAGACTCTGTTTGCTTGCCATGTGTAGTATTAGAACATAGCTGTATTTAGTAGGCAATATTTTATACATTGATCAGACTTGGCTGGACTTTCTATTTGAATTCCAGTAATAGTCATTTTGAAATGGAAATACCTAGCAGCACAATGATCAGGTAAGCAGGTTGCTGAAGATGTATGAACACCTTTAAACTATAATTGTTCAGAGTGTGCTAAGCTTTATTGGCCATTTACGATACTATCTACCTTTGTCAGGTATTTTATGGCATCATTGCTTTCTCCCAAATGACTTCTTTCAATTAAGTGCTACTGGGTTTTTTTCTTCTGGACTTCACTGCTTCTACTGTAATATCTTCTCATAGTAGTGGATACAAATTGCACTGCAGGAATATGGCCAATAGAAAAACTGGCCAATAATTACTATTATCCCAACAGCATGAATATATACAACTGTACCACACCACATTCTCTCTGTAGAAGTGAGGATAAAAATCCACTCATGTTGGTCCACTTTCTCACATAGCTTGCATTGGTGGAAATATCAGTATGAGTGTTTCAGTTTCATCAAAGTTTTTTTATGGCAACCTCTTGAATTCTTTCAAAGCAGTAATCTATTTTCTGACTCCTAAATTAACACTCAAAAATATAGGACCCTCAATTTCATTGTAACATTATTAAAAAAGGTTCTAAGTCATTTGGAAAATTCTAGAAAATGGCCATCTCATTCACATGTTTGCATTCTTCAGAGTTTACATTTTATAGTTTTAGGACAACAAAGGGCATTTCCATTGCTCCAGGGACATACACAAACTGTCTGCACTAGAACTCCCTATGTACCGAGCTACCAAGGAGTTACCATTGGAGTTTCACCCAAATAGTGACTTTTCAAGGGAAAACCAGGTGTTGTCTCTCGGAATCGAGTGTTTGTGCTGTCTAGACTGGTATGATTTCCCCTAGGAGTAGAACAAGCAGCAGCTAAACCTCAGCTATCCTCTTTCCTGGGCAATCTTATATGCCATCTGTTCATATTTCAGAGCAGAAATGAAAGTCCCAGCAAACCTTTGTGTAGACACCACCCTGCTCAGTTTCCAACAAAGCACCCAGTTCTCACCATGTTTACCCAAGAGTAGCAGCCTCTTCCACCCCCCTTGCCCCCCTTACCCCCCCCAACCTCTCTGTATATATATGTGTGTGTGCGTGTGCCCATATGCTAGGTTTGCCACACACACGACAACTTGTCTGATACAACAACTTGTATCAGAGGTGCCTCCTCAAAGTCAAGCTCCAGGCTGGTGGCCAGATGTGCCACCTAAATCATACTCAATAGGAATCACGCGTTGCCTACAGTTTTCCAGCCACGCAGAAAAAACGAATGGTGCTGCTCAAACATTTCCCTCCAATGTATTAAAAGAACCATTTGCCTTTCCCATGTAAAGATTTAAGAGCAAAACCAGGGCTGCACAGGGAAAGGAAGTAACTTGGGTGGAGAACTCGTCATGGTTTGGTAAGGAAGGGGCCACAACAGCTAATTTATTGTAATGCGGTTATGTTATTAATGAAACAAAGTATCAGCTTCACTTATTCCCATCTTTGTCATATTTATTGCTCATATAGAAGTTGCACAAAAAAACCCTACTAGTTAAAACCTCTAACAATTAATAATTTTGAACTGAATGTGTTAAAAAAAAAACAACAAACCAACTCAGAAACAATATTAATTTGTGGATTTGAAAGAAAAAAACTTTTACTCAAGCACTCTACAAAAGAGCTTGCTGATAGCATCAGCTGGTATGGCACAGCAATAGCAATGACCACTAGCTTTTATGTCTGCTTTGCCAAATGGAATTTGTGATAATACAGTTCTCCTCTACACAATTACTAGAAGAGAAAATGAGTGCTCCTTTCTTGAGATTTACCTCTCTGAATAAAATTTTGTTCATAATACTAGTGGCCTTCCTAGTATGAAAACATGAATTTATATTTAGTAGGACAAGTGCTTTGAGTGTACAAAACTGCTTTCTTCTGTGAATATTAACCAAAAACTCTACCTACCAGAAACTGTCTCTAAGGCAAATCGCTTCAGCAACCTGAACTGAGTTTTCTTCAGAATCCACATCGCTGTTACTATTAGCAACACAGCAAACAATTTCAGTGGCACATCAGTGTAATCAAAAACAGGCTAGAGGTGTAGGTGTATATTTATCTAGCCTGCTAAGTACCCATCCAAATGAAAGGGGAAATACGGATGATAAGCTTTTATTCAGCTTAGTCAAATGAGACACTCTTGCATGATATTTTTAGCATATCCCTCCCCCTTCCCTTCCTCTCCTCAGTGAGAATGTTTAACCTCCACTGAGCTGCATTTCTTTTCCAATTTCCAATTCATTTGCCACATACCTTAAAATATAATTTGTTCAGTTAGGATAATGTTAATGGTACCTAATGCAATACCGTCCCACTGTGCAAACTATTACAGCTAAATTAAAGAGGGCCAGCTGGCCCCTGCTTGTCCATGCTGCCTAACTGCCAGGCCATTCTTTAATTTGTTTTTCAGTATTCTCCCTACAATACAAATCTCTTACAGAGGAGGGTAGTGCTCAGCAGTATGGTGTGGGCTAGTCCGTGCCACCCAGACACACCACCTGAGGTTATCCCTTGGACTACTTCTGTAGGAATTAAAGCATAGACATATTGGTTCAGAGTTTAAATTAAGTGAAGATATATTTAAAGTGCCTGGACCTGCAAGGAAGACCAGTGCTGCTAAAACAATGCTTAAGTATTGTCTAAATCCACTACGTAGGTGCTCTTAAGGACTTTCACAGTTTCAGCTGAGTCAGTCAGCTGAAAAAAAAGAAGAGAGATATCACAAAAGGAAGTAAGTTTGCCAAAGTGTTGGACTAGGAAAATTATCTGATCAGTCACATTATAGAAAGTTTGTATTTGAGAGCACTGGCAAAAGCATCATTACACTGACAAGAGTCAGAGTAAATTTGGATTTTAATAATAACTGTATGGATGGAGATGAAAAGACTTCTGCAAATTTCTTCCATACTCTGTTTTTGTGGATGTAGTATCAGGCAAGGCAGTGGTGTTTCCCTGCTATTCCCTGCTATTTCGGCAGTGATATCCCCTTAGTGAAGGACTGGAAGGCCTTTTTCACTGTGTTGAGCTTGAGCTGACAGACAGACATTCACAAGGAGATGTGAGAAAGACAAACTGGAGTTTGAGATGAGGCAGGGAAAAGCAACCTGAATGCGATAAGATCTGCGAACTATCAAGCTTGAAACAGAAGCTGAGCATGAGCTTCCGGATTCTGTTGCTTGAAGATAAGATGAAGGTGGGCAAGCCAAAGAGAAACCCCTGAGAAACACTTATCAAAAGCTGAGGGTTCAGGAGGGCCCACCAAAGAATGGAATTGCTCAAGAAACAATTGGAACCCTGGGACACATCCAGGAGAACAAACAGAAGAAGACAGTGGAGGAAAAAATTGAAAGAGTATTTCTGATATGGACTTCACCAAGGATAAATGAGAGTTAGGAAGGAAATGGAGCACTGCTTCTGTAATCTGGGTGAAAAAGAGTTTTGGTGAAAGTAGTATCTGACAGGACCCTGAGTAGGTCTTAATGGCCCTGATCATCTTAACCTGGTCCAAGGCTTAAACTCTGGCCCTGACCACCCTCTCCCCTTGCCTGTGACCCAGAAGTTCCATGTAAGTTCATGCCTGGTGTCCAGACCTGCCCTGAGCTACATTGTAGGTATGTCTTCCACTGTGCCTAGCTGGATGTTCCAGACACCCTCAAGGCCTGACTCCTTACTTTGCCTTGACTGAAGAAGTGATATTCATCTCTTGCTCTCATTTGACTTTTAAATATAGCTAGCAATGAAATCTGCATCACTATTACAGACTGGCACAGGTATCCTGAATCTTCATTGCTTCTCTACAGTAACCCGCAAACCGAACTAAGGTGCACTGAATTAAAAAAAAAAAAAAAAGGAAAAGCAAAATTCACTGACTGTTTTTTCCCAAACTTACTGAGACATTTAACCCATGATAAGCCCACAAAGCCATTGGCTTTTACTACATTTAATGTTCTACTGGGCTATGAAAGTAACATTTAATTAGGTTTCTCTAAAAATCTCTGAAACTCTTGAGTTCGTGTTCCTTTGTTTTCTTGAAATCACCATGGCCTTACTATCATTTCTTTACAATGAAAAGGGAGGCGCAGTTAACAAGATGCTGTCATAGATATTAATAAAGTTACCTATGCTGTAAATGCCAAAACTATCTGGGCTTTTTTCCAGTGGAAAAAATCTTAACAATTTTTAGCAAGGATGTGTACTGATATCCATTATTCAGTTGCTATAAATGCACTATAAATGTAACCTGAAGTACTGTGTAAAAATACTGTGATCTTACCAAGAGAAATGGCAGAAATACACTTGAGTCATTAGATTCTATCTTGTAAATTTAAAAAAATAAATAATTTGTAAGATAGGCTTCTAAGTTTGAAAAGTAATGACAGAAAAATATTTCTAATTTTTTTTTATTGTGAAATAATAAGAAAAATATTGTCAATAACAGGTGTACACTTTTAAGGCAATATTTAAGAACAAGAGCCTTGGAACAGTAAATTTCCATTTCCTTATTATTTTACCATGTTTATTACAATTTAATCTCAAAGTTTTTTTCATTCTTATCAAGTAGGAGAATGAAATAATTCAGCTAATCTTTTATCCAAATTTTATAGTCACTAAAGAAAAGATACTTGCCAGATGCAAAACTTGAATCAGTATTATAAACACTGAATTATGTATCAAACAAAATTGATTGACTCTGGTCACTCATTTTTCAAGTTAACATCACTACAAGGTTTTAAAAGCTAGTACCTAATGCAGAAATCTATACTCATGTGTGTCTCTGGCAAGTTTTTTCGAAGCTGGTCATACCTTGTAGTCTGTGACTCATTATGCAGGTAATCAAGGACCAGACCCAGGAGCAAAATTAAATTATTAGGTCATATGTATGTTTCTTGAGATCATCATGTGAACTCTTTCTTTAAACAGTGGAGACAGACAAATATCTAACACAGCTGGGTCCTTAAGGGAAATCAACCACCTTCTGGCCAACTCTTACCAGCTTATCTCTTCTTATCAGAGAAGAAATCTCTATACTGCTACATTTAAACAATCTGCATCTTACCTGTAAAGTTCTCAAGTAAAATAAAGTTATTCTTCTGAGCTCAGCTTCTAGTAGAACCTAGCTGAAATCAAAAATTAGTTCCACAGACTTATTATAGTTTTCCTTTACAATAAGTAGTAGTGTGGAAATGTATAAAGCTAAAAGAGATTGATTACTCAAGCCTGTAGAACTCACATGCTAAATGCCCAAGTTACATATACCACCAAAAGGCTTGCTAATGTCATCATCCAGTCCAGCAAAACTCATATGTGAAGGAGAACCGGGGTGAGGGGAAGGTGAGTTACTATTTTTTTACAAGTGGTAATTTTAAATTTAATGAAGACATGAAGAATACTTTTGCCCTGCTAGTTCAATCACAACTACAGCGAGCCCCGGAGGTCATATTGTGAATTCTAGAAGAACTAAGTGCTCAGAATTTATGCTTTTTCAGCAGCACTGATTTTATAAATGATCATAATAGCACAAGTGCAGAAAAAAAGCCTGTGCTTTTGAGTAAGAAGGAAAAAACATCCCTGCTTGGTTGTTATGGCACGGGCAAGACATTGTGACAGTTCTTTCAGAGGCAGACACTGTTATGTCGATGTTATGCTCCTAAAACAAGTGCTCAGAGATTTACAGCTTGAATTTGTATAGAAACTGAAGCTGGCTCAGAGCATATGAAGCTCGCTGCTGTGCCGAATGCCCCACTGTAAATACTAAGCCAGCGCTCCACAAGCTATATTATGTGTTTGTGAGCTTGCAGGTAAAGTTTAAGTTGTTGATTTTGACTAACAGAGCCGTAAATTAGTTTAGGAACTTATAGGCTCCGTGTTCACCAGCTCAGATAAATAAACTGCCAACTGCCTGTTCAACAGGCAGTCCTTTAAACTGACTTTATTTTCAAGTGAAAAAAACCCCACCATTAACCCTTGTCTGAGCCAGGAAAGAGCAAAACCTGCTGCTCCTGCTGGTCCTTGTAAGTCTTATTTCACACATTAGACTTCTCTGGGAAAACCAGAGTACAGCTAAGGGGCTACTTACATCTTTCAGCTGGGAATAATTTTAGCTGATCCCTGGCACCTTAATTATTTTTAAGCAAACAGTGCAAAAGCAGCTGCTTTTGTAGATCCTTACATACTATTGTAAAACTCCTCCATCTTCTTCATCACTGTTCACCTCTCCATGAAACAAATGACTCTTCAACAGCCCTAAGTCTTGTGATTTCACGAGATAAGGCAGCAATTACTTGTGTAGTCCAGGAGCAGAGGCAGGCTATAAATACAACACTGCAGTAATTTTTATCATGGCAGTACTAGTCAGAATAAGCAGAGAATAAGCATTCCCAGCAGATACTACTTGAGAGTTTCAACTGCCCAGGTGACACTGAGGCACTCTTTTAATGTCTTACTGAGCTCTTCTGGAAGAAGCTCTTGGCTCAGACAAGAGTAACTTTCAACCTCAACTCACCTCCTTTGAAAATAGCTGTGTGAAAAATTCTTCGGTAAAGTCTGCATTTTCAAGAACTAAAGTATTAAAAAATATGCACGCCATAGGTCTGCATAGGCAGTTTATCTTTGCCTGCTCTGAAGTTTTTTGCTACTCAATAAACACACTTAAGGTAACTATGATCACTCCAAACCTACGTATGAGTCAACAGCAATAATTGGCTAATAAGGAGAAGAGTTGCTCTCTTTGCAAATGGTGGACATTGAATTCTTGCTCTGTCGGAGAATGGGAATATTTCTTCCCTCAAAGTTATACTTTAAATTTCAGTCTTGGCACACCCAGCCAGAGATGTAATGGGGGATTGGCAGAAGTCTTCTACCGCAGCAAGTTTAAGGGCCATTGCCACTGCACAGATTTTCCTCAAGTTAAGGTGGTATGACAACATCAAGTTATTTTAATTTTCTTACCTGAAATGAACCTGACGTGTTTTGCAAGGGATCACCAAACCAGTCAGCTTGCTGGTTTGATGTGGCTGAAGTTGGGCTGAACCATAATACATAATGTTTTGATAATGATGTCAGTGGTGCTTAAGCAGTTCAAAGTACAAAGAGGTGGTACAGGGACAGATGAAAAAAACAGAAAAGGGACCAACAGCCTTGAAGCACCAGCTGAGAAGAAGAATTGTTCTTCAAGCTTGGCAAATATATCAAGAAGAGATCAGCCTAGCCTCAGCTCACTCCTGCTTTTGAGAATGATGAACTTCCAGGAAGCCGGAAGAGTCAGTTCTCCAGCCAATACAGACCATGGAGCAGGCCGGTCTGTCAGTCCCTAGGACTGCAGGACCAGGGTAATCTGACAGCACAAGTTTGACAACTGAAAGGTGGTTTATATATCCTACTTTTTCCACCCTCCCCTCAGCCTTTTGTCACTCTGGTGAGCCAGGTCATATGTCAAATTGATGTCATGCTTAGCCCTATAAATCACAACAAAATCAGATATACTCTGTGGATTTGGGATCCAGTTCAGCTCGGTTGTGTATTTCATCACAAGTGTTACTGAAGAAATTACAGCAGCACTTGAATATCCACATGAAATGAAAAAGCTTTTGGGAGTGACTTTCTGCAGGCACTCCTCAGTAACTTCTTACACAGGCTGAGAGTGCCAGTTTAGAAAAATAGTATTTGCCCCAGATACTGGCCAAAAAACTGTTATGATTAAAATCGCGCTCGATTAGTCTAGAACAATAGTTTCAAGACTATCTTAATTCTCCTGCTGTCTTTATGAATCACGTGTAACACATTGCACAGGATTTCCTAGTGAGATAAAGAGCTGTTTTAATGATTCACTCATCCAGTAGAACACAGAAACCTCAAATAAACACTCAAGAAGGCTTCTGGATCTCTTCAGCCCCAGTTTTAGTGAAGGCTTCTCTTGTGCTAAGGGAACACACCCTGCCTGCTGGCAACCCTCAGTCCTAACAGGCCATCCATCAGAGCAGGAATTTCCATTCGTATTTCTTCTTTCCAGCTAGAATTCTGGTGCAGCAGAAGCAGTTAATTGACAAACAAACATTTTCTGGCTGGTTTTGCTTCTCCCTTTCCCCTTCCCATATATTTTATCAGACCCACCACCCTGATGTATCTCCATCAAGACATAATCACCCCAAAATTTTCTTTACAACATCTAGCTTACTCTCTAACTCAGGCAAATAAACTACCACAGATATTTACAATGGCCACAAGCAAGTGACAACAACAACAAAAAAAACCCTAGTGAAGCCCTTAATTAGTTCTGTGAGTCCAACTAAATTCCATTCTTTCTTCTGAAAGAGCCTGAGCTTTTTCAGCCTTATAAGAAGGTTCTTTTTACATAAATGTTATGAAAATATGATTGTAATAGCAGCCATTAACAGGAGCAGAGTGGCATGTTTAGAAACATATTTTAACTATGCTAACCATGCCTGGAGAACTTATGCAGTGGCTCATTTCTTTTGGAAATCCGTAGTTCTCAGTATGTAATAAATAATACACAGAGTAGTCATTCCTAATGTTCAAAATGCCCTTTTGCCCTTGATATATGTTTAATAAGACATAATTACCTCACCAAAGAAATAATTTTAAAAAAAAAAACACTAAATACATAATAAAAATTTAAAAGAAGTCTCATTTACAAATGTAAGCACAAAGGCAGAAAGGTTTGGGTGTGGGACTGGTTAAACACCAATTCAATATTAAATAAAGAAAATGAACACGAGTTTTTTGATTCTCCTTCTTCTGTCCCGATTTGAAAAGCACTTTGTCCTAATTCCAAGACCACTTCTTCATCTTTTTTCTTTCAAATTTTACAATATTTGAAGTCATGGAAAGAAAACACATGCTATTATTGGTATATACAATGACTGAATTTAACCCTGAGAAAAATATGTCAGAGAAGTCCTCCTTTAAAAAAAGAATGGAAAACTTGCATGTAATATGTTTCTTTCAAGACCATTGTTTCTGAACAAAAAGTGTTAGAAACACAAGAATTATTCACTGACAGCTACCCACTATGCACCAGCAACAAGCAATCAGCTGGTAAAAGTCATAGATAAAAATCAGATCCTCCAAATTAACTGTTCGACATACTTTAAAAGAGATCAGAAAATATAAGGAATAAATGGCAGCACTCCAGAAAAGGCAAGCTGCCAAAGAGCAATCATAGCTAGGTTAAAAAGCTTAAATTAAAAAGAGAGTCCTAGAGCAAACCTACTGGTGGGAAATGCAAGTATAAAGACAGAAAACAAATTTCAAGAACTGTTTTCCTTCAGTGCAGTGCATCTGAGTAGCAAATTAATTTTGTCTTAATTTTACCATCCCAAGACACTGTTTTTGGCCTCCAAAGAGTCTGAGAATTTCTATCAGCTCCCTGGGATATACAAATTCCCTTAAGGAAAGTGGAGGGGTAGCAAGATCTTTGAAGGACAAATGGTTGTTGCAATTAAAAGTTTTTGCCATGATGGGTCTGGGCTTAAAATGGGAACCCAAAGGGATCTCCCTCCCATGGCCCTACAGACCCTGTGTGTAATCTCAGGACAAGAGATCACAGAGTAGATCAAATGGGAATTGTTATGGATAGAGGAATCTCTGGAAAGAGCACACCCCAGACCCCATATAGAGTAACCATGCCGAGGGTGTCCTCAAAAAGATTAAGGTTCACAGGTGCTATTCTGACAAACAGGTCATTTTTCAACTGACTTAAGGAAAGACCTAGCAAGGTCCCTAATTATTCCAATAAAGAGAAGGCACAAACCTCAGTCCTGTTTCCTACCAGCCAAGAGATGATTATTCCCAAAGAAGGGTTAGCATGGTTCCTATCAATATTTTTGTGGTTTCCACTTATATAAGAAGTTGCTTTTTTAGAACCAAGGCATTGTGTTCCTACTCCTGTTCCTCTTTATTGTTCTTTTTGGCTTTGTTCTCTTTGGGAAAAACTAATTATTTGTCTTAAGAGGTGCTATATTCTGTAATTGAGAACACACACCCCAACAGAGAAAAGGAAAGGAAGTGAAGAAACTCTATTGTGTGAAAAAAAAAAAAAGTCTTAGTTCACAATACTATAAAATGTAGTCTTTCTCCCACCCTATAGTCAAGTAGGAAATAACAATGAATTACAAGTTTTTCTAAGATGTAACATCTGTTTTGTATTTATAATCCATAAAAGGCTTCCAAATGCCCTTAAATGAGTCCTCAATCTTCTACAAATTTGCATCCTCCATAAATCCTCTGTTTCTTAATCTATATGCAATCTTCTTATAATGGAGTGATCTCAGTAAGAATTCCCATTCTTCTTAGGCTTGGGGCAGGAGGAGGTAAAAGAAGGCAAAGGGAGAGGGGAAGTTGCAAAATTGAAAAAGAAAAAAAATAACTTGGGTTTATATGTTTTGCATTATTTAATTAAAAAAAAAAAGTAGACGGATAATCACTTTTAATGAATTTATATGGCTTTCCCAAGAGATTCAACCATTGTCCAAGTATTTCATTGAAGCAACTAGCTTCAAATGGATCTACTAACGGTGGATCTTGACCACCACTTCTCCTGGTTTTGTAGCCTCGCTCTGGCATTGCACCTGGGGGAGTGATTTTATTCCATGTGAAGTAAAGGCAAACTATTCCCTCATTTGAATGATGGAATTTCACACCAAATTGCCAAAAGGAAGGCATCATGGTATGAGAAAATATTTCAAGATCAGAATCTATTTAATTATTTACCTCAGAACTCCACATGCCTTCAAGCAGGTTGCTTTTTCCTCTCCAAATAAGGCAGAAAATACGCTGTCATAAGAAAGGTGTTGTCAAAGCTCCTGGTATTTGAATTTGACATCAATGAGCTTTCAGCTATTGACTTGTATTAGTGATTCCATGAGTGTCCTCACAAATACATTGCTAACTACAGGTTTTTCAAACATGGAACACTGTTCAAAGTGGGGGGACAAGTTCACTCATGCGCAGGTCTACTCCCCACAGGTCTGTAATCAGAGTTTGGGTAATAAAGCATGGGGAATCTTTTGGGAAGAAAGGTGGCTAGTAAAGAAAAATCAGAAACAAGTCTTTCAAGTGATGGCATTTGATTTGCAATAATTAAAAAAAAAATCACATACCCCATCATATTTTAAATTTCTTCTAAGAAAACTGCCAATAATAGTAAACTGCATAAGAGGCAGGTTTCTGTAGACTAGGAGCATGCACCAAGCAGCAGAGCACTGACTTGAATATCAGGATTCATTTTTTCTCAACTTCATTTTTTCAGCTTTTCCATGGGAGAAATGACTAATGGATACATGCTGGTGGCTGCCTCAGCTCTATCCCTTCCAATACCTGAGGCACAGCTCAGAAAAAAACACTTGTAGATATTGGCAGTATAATATGGAAACAGCTTTCTTTAAGGCTGCATTCCTCACTAACAGAAAGCCTCTCTAAATACGTTGCTAGAGGGATGGCAATGTTTATCTTTATGGTATATGCTTGAATGAGGATCAATTATGTCTTCCACAACAAGGAAAGTAAACCTCAGTTCTTTGCACAGTTCTTGGAGTTTTAGCTATCCATTCAGTCCCACCAGCCTGGCTATGAAATAATAGTAGCTAAAAACATTTATGCCACAGTAACCAGATGAAAATTTTAGAATTTGACCCAAATTCCTCTACATTGTAACAAGCAGAAAGGAATAGTTAGGAGGCATTTCTTAGGTTTTCCTTCAGTACGATTACACAAGCAGTATAAAATCATAGCCAGGACTTTGGAAAACTTTTTGTTTCATTCATGAGAACATGCTGGTCAGTTTTCTCTAAATGTATAGCAATTTCAAAAGCTGACTTTCTAGGACTGCTGTTTAAGCAGTATTTCTCTACAGAAACTTTGGTATGATGACCTGATTGTCTCTATTCAGCTACCGCACAGCAAGAATGTTATGCAGCTTGCTTTCACCTTAGGTTTTTTACCAAATGGTAAAGACCACATACCAAGAAATCCATGGGAAAGCCTTAGTGTCAGTATGAATTGTCTCTCACGTAGCAGTCTTGCATCTTGATGGAATATATGTGAAGCAATCATAATTTTTCTAACTTTTTTAGACTCAGCATGGGTTGAAACCTCATAGTATTTGTGAATTTCAAAGTAAGCCTTGAAAAATAGGTAATGCATACATTTTGGCGTCACACGCTACCCATTCCTTTCAGACACATACCTTTTTGTCTGGCTAGTTTTTGCTCTCCACCCAAAAAATCTACTATGGCTAAGATCGTAGAAATTATGTGTCATTAAGAGGATATTTCAACTTGACTGATCAGAAGATAGGAACAGATTTTGTGGCTCTGGCAAAAAAAAAATCACTTTGAATCAGTAAAAGCAACCTTGTGAAAGCTTGCACAGAAAATAATTCTGGAGCATTTGAAATTTGCTCTTCACATCAGGGTTTTTTTTCAATAAACTGCAACTTTTTCATTATCAAAACTTTCTGTGTAAAACTGCGCTAAATAAAAATATTTTTTTTTCATTTTCACTCTTTAACAAAATGGAATAGTCTAGCATTTTGAAAGCTACATTTCTTCATTGAAAAGTTTACCAGGCCAAATTCACCTGATTAGAACACTCTAGAGAGTCTTTGGCTTGTTTCTTTATAATGGCTGCAATAGCTTTTAAGGTAAATGCACCTTATAAACCATTCAATTGTCAGTGGTAGAGATCCAGGAGTGAGAAAAAACTGCCTCTCCATAAAGTTTATTGATTCAGGCTCAGCACCAGTCTAACTAGTGCTCCTTGGCTTCGAGTTCAGAGGTGATTTATACTTCTCTCTTCCAGGGCATGGCCTGAATTAGCTTGCTTTTGCCTCCAAAATGCCACTTAAATGTAATTTGGGGCGTTTCATGCAGAACTCTGCAACGCTCTAAGAGGTTGCACAAATGTGCTACTGATCTCTCAGAACACGGGGTGGAGAATGGGACAGAGGGTTCTCAATGTATCAAATGAAATCTGGGGAAATGGGAAACGTTCCATTAAATTCACCTTACACAACATCTCCCATACTAATGTCACTTCAGCCGTCAGGTTCTTTCATACAGACCCTTGAGCAGTGCCTCGGGGTGGCTGCCGCTTGCCTCCCAGCACTTCAACATAACTTGTTTTCCTGCTTCGTTTGATAATTTTTAATCCAGAAAAGCCCAAGTCCTGTGAAAGGCACCAAATGCTGTGCCCACATCAGGGATATGGAGCCTGTGGCTGCCCAGTAGCTTCTCATTCACATGTCAGTGGCTAAGGCTCTTGTTCAACAAGCAGCCTGTGTAATGCTCTGGGGCTCTGTGGCTCCCACTCACTCCATTGCCTTCCAGGAAGGAGTGCCAGAAATAACGTTTCAGCTAGCAAAAGGGACTCTTCAACTCAGAGATTTACAAAATCCAAGTGCTTCGGGACAACTTGCTTTCTTTTCTGCTTCTTTGCAGGCAATCGACTACCTCTCTGATTCTTTTTCCCCAAAAGAAGTCATAGCCCACGTCATGTCCACTGCTAAATTGATCTTCTTTTCAGATACTTAATTTATTTAAGTCAATATATTACTTAAACATCCCGCTCAGCTTAAATCAAAAAATCCTACAATGCAGCCTGAAAAATGGGATCAATCCTGTGCAAATTTAGATATTTTGTGATTCCTAATGCAATCCTCCTGCTCTTGGTCCAAGAAATCTCTCTATTCCTCCCAGGCAATCGCAATAATAACTGTGATCCTAGGGCATGGGCAGTGGTGCAAAGACAGGTGTATGATTTCATCCGGCTTTTCACTCCACTGGAAGGAGGGAAAAGGAAAAGGAAAAGGAAAAGGAAAAGGAAAAGGAAAAGGAAAAGAAAAAAGAAAAAAAGAAAAAGAAAAAGAAAAAGAAAAAGAAA
>JAHREE010000279.1:24169137-24214272 GCA_033628505.1 Tringa tobata | reverse complement strand
TGGACCTTTCAGGAACCTGGCAGGAAAAAAAAAGGAAAACAACCAAAAATCATTGCTGATTGAATTTGCAGATGACACGAAGATTGGTGGACTGAAAAATAATGAAGAGGAAAGGTCAGAGAGAGCAACCTGAATCTCCTAGTAAACTAGATGGAAGTAAAGGATATATGCTCTAGTACAGCATAAACCTAATAATCTAGAAACAAAGACAATAAGCTTTACATATTTACATTATTTTTACAGTGCTTCTTTCCAAGTGTTAAATTTTACATTTTTTTTTATTGGATGGTCTAAGCCACATCCTGGTCCTACATAAGTGAGAGGCAGAAGCTAACAGTAATATTCTCTGCATGACTTAATGCTGTTTAAACACAATTTGATCTTTATGCAAACTGGTTTAACTTCTAACTGCCTTGGGGGCAGAGGGAGGAAGAAACCCTTCCCATGCAGAGAGCTTGTTTGTCCAGAAGTGGGTATCAACCTTCCAATTAAATTTATGATGGAGCTATCAACTCTGAAACCACATAATAGAAAAAAATAATGCTATAAGATGACACAGTTCTTAGCCAGCTGTGGGTTTTGATGGGGGAAAAAAAAGGATTCAGTTAAAATATTTACAATAAACCTCATTAGAGTTGTGCACCAGGGTAGCAATAAGGTTCTAAGAACTATAACATTCAAAGATTATTCACAATAAATATTCAGGGAGATGGTGGGAAAGGATTAAGCTGAATAAGGTTCAACTCTCAGAAAAAATAAAGGGTCAAGATATATGAGTTAATAAGAAAGCTACACTGCTTCCTAGTCCCGTTTCACGTGTGACAAAACCAGACCATTAGCAACAGAAAATGACTTTGAGATGGTACAATTACTCTTTCATCTCTTTGACTGCTGCCAAATGTGCAGGACTAATTATCGGAGGTGATCACAATTTCCCCCGCGGGCCGCCTCCGGAGAGGCACTCCTTTGCTGTAGTCTCTGGCAGGGCTGAGGAGGGGCTGGGGGTACCCACCAGCCCCATCACCTCCCGGTTTGCACCCCAGCATCCTGCCTGGCCAGCTGAGGGACAGCCAAATTCCTGAGAGCTTGAGCAGCAGCAGCACAGAAACTATTGACTTTGTTTAAACTCACTTGCAGAATAGAAATTATCTGGACAGGCTGGGTCTTTATTTTCATCTCCTTTTCCCCCTAAATAAAAATATTATGTGGTTTGGTTTCATAGAGAAAAAGGAAATAGGGGTTCAACAAACCTGAGTGAACTTACGGATTTTCAAAGTACAACAAAATATATTCCATTGCTTAGTTTCTGATGTTACCCATGTGTCTTGTCCTTACTGATGTGACTAATCCTGCCATGGTCACATAGTATTAGTGAATGCACTCGTTGCAGTATAACTAAAATGTTAGCAATAAAGGAGGATAGGAACTGACTTCCTGAGTCACGATACAGTTTTACCTGAGCAGACTAAAGGGTTAAAACTGAATTACCATAATCCTATCCCTATTTTGTCCTTAATAAGCAGAGTTAAATACTACAGTACAGATGGTGGGATCCCACACTGATATAGCAGATTTTTTATTTTTTAAGGAGCTTGGAGGATTTTTATACAGGTAATTACTTATCCTCTGCAGTAGAGGTCTTTTATTATAAGAGGCTCAGACAGCCTGCTACCAGAGGTAGTCCAAGTACGTTTTCTGTGATCATTACTGGGATGGAGAAGAAGACGTTTTCATCTCTTACCCAGCCTGCCATTCTCCTGTGCCAGCAGAACGTGGGCCGGGGTGGGGAACAGGAAGACGGAGATCTTGGCAGCTGAGAACATTTAAACTGAGATTTGCTGGAAACGCACAAGGCACAGATATATATTTGGATTCTATGAGGCATACATTAATGTATTTCTGCAGCAAGAGTCTGTGTTAGTATTTCAGCAGTTTCCAGGGTTTCTCAGTCAAGCCCTTTATTAAAGAAATTGGCCAAGCCTTATAATTTCAGGCTGCCAGGTAACTGATGAAAACAACATTGTATGAGTTTACATTTGGTTCATTTTTTTAAAAGCTGTCCACAAGTGTTAGAAGCAGAAGCCTGTTAGTTTCTAAAAGGGAGGAATAGATTCATGAACGCAGTTAGTGCAGATTTAATTCTGCAAATGAAGAATATACAGACATTTCATTAGGATGCAGCTGAATGATCGTACTGGTACACCTTGGAAATATGTTCCCGTTCCTAAACATTGGTTACTTCTGCGTTCTTCTCATCTGAAAGAGCATTCAATTCAGAATGGGACAAAGTGATTAGCCTGAAAAGTTTCAGCCTGAAACATAAACGTTCAAACAGATCTGCTGGTTTTGTCTGCCAGGGTTTCTTTTGCAAGTTTGAAAAAGTGTTTTCCTTTGAGATCATCTATTGCACTGTTTTGATTAATAGATACTTCCACACATAACTCAATACTAACCTCTCCTTCATCCAAAAATGAGTATATTCCTTGTAAATATGCAATTGAAATTGTTTATGGAATTTCCAGCAGTGTCATTGCAGATGTTTTATTTGCCTGAGGGTATAGTTTAAACTTGCTTTGCTGCTGAAGGAAATATTCATGTAACTACACCCTTACATGCTACAGAATAGGATTTTAATGAATCTAGAAAAATATGTATTTTAAAGCCAGGTTCCAGAGACTCTCAGACTCTGAAACTCAAGTTAATAAAAAGGACCTTATATTTCTCTTCTCCCTATAAAAAGAAAACAGCAATCAAGCCTGAAAGAACATAAATGTTGAATATGCATGGAGGAAATGGAGACTCTTGCTATCCCAAGGGACAAAACCTAATCACACACCCTCTGTTGAAAGCTCAGATGGTCTACTGGGAACTCAGACTTTGCATATGCAGCACTTGCAAGCCTCTGGAGCCTGAGCTACGCCTAGAATCCCCTAAATCCCTGTGGCATATTCCCAAAGAGCACATCCTCCGTCTTGCAAATCTCCTGAGACTGAGAATTCAAAATGCAGTTGCACGTCCCAGGGCAAAGTACCAACTTTTCAGATTCGTCTCGCATGCCAGAAATAGGAGCCTTCCGTTCTTGCACGTTAGCCCTTTAGTAGACATGTGTGCACGTACACAGAAGCTTTGCAAGGAATTGAAACGCAGCTCCTTTTACCAAAAGGACAAATTATAAGTTGTCACTGAAGGATATTACTCTGCCAAGGGTAGGATCACACCCACCCAGTGTGCAGCACTTCACACATACGTGATCTGTCTCTAGAAATCACCACAAGCAGCTGCCTCCCCAGTGACTGGAGACAGATCTAAAGCATCTCCATTAGGGCTGCTTCAACAGACACCAGAAAGCTAAGCAGCTAAGTCAGGTGGGCTGAATCCACCCCTAATACCTGAAAAACGTGCCCGACGTTTTACCTCGTTCTTCCCTCTGCGTCTGTTTGTATTCCGTTTCCCTTCCATCCCGCTGAGCTCCTGGAGCAGGTATCTCTTCTTCAGCTTGAGCTGCTAAAAATGGTCCGTTATCCTTTTTTATAACCTTGTGGTTCCTCTGTCAGGTGACATTTTTTGTAGGCTGATCTGGAAAAAACAGACTCTAGGTAGGTGACTTTGTTGCCTAAGTGACCTGCTGCCTGCTGTACCAAATCTGAGTAACAGGAGCTAGCTCATTGCTTAAAGCAATTATGCTTCAGTGATCCAGGAATCACATCCATTCCTCTGTTGTCTGTGCCTCCGTGATGAGAAGAATCAGGCCAGCACGCAAGCAAAGACAGCAGAAAGGATAAAAAACCAAGCTAACCAAAACAGATCTGGCAGCTTTCTAACAACACAGACACCTCACTCACAAGTCTTCTCCCACTCTCTGCAGTCTCCTCTGAAAAAAAAAAATAATAAGCTCCCCACAAACACAACTCACTTAGATTTATTTAGACATGGAAAATTTAGGTCACAGGACTCCTTTCTTCTGTCTTTTCCTCTCCACTCTCTGTAGATATTTTATTGGCTTAGTAAAGGTTAATGCTGCTCTCATATCTTTTCAGTGTCTGCTTGTTGGCACAGCTTCACTCAAACCCCATCCCTCCTGCCAACATCCCTGTGGCAGAAGAAAGGGATGGCAAAGGACATTCACAAGAGTCCCTCACAACTTCTTCACAGCTTCTGCAGACACTCATGAATGCAACTGGAAGGGCACAGAGGAATCAAAAAGCCCTCCAACTATCTACCGGAAAGACTACCAGCTTCCATGGTTGTGTGTGCACCACTCACCTAACGTACACATCTTTAATAATATAGTTCTTTCAGGGTAAAAAGGGCTGTATGTGGATCAAGGCACATGGGAAGATAAATTACATTTAAAAAAAAAAAGCAGCTAGGAAAACAGCAGATATGGAGAAGAACCACATGTAAATCTGGTAAAGCAATGTAATACGTGTACAAGCAAAATCTTATTTAGATATTGCATTGATAGGGAAGTCATAATATGCAGAGGGTGAATAGAGTGCTGTTACATAAATTAGTTGTATTTACTTGTTTCCAAACACAGCCTGCTATTTTTAATTACAGTTTTTAACACAATGCTTGTGCAGAGGCTTTCTAACTCCAAGTCTGTCCAAAGTTATTTTTATAGTCTAGTTAGAAACTTCTAAAAATAGAGCATTTCTAATACAAACCCACTGGCTAACCTTTAATAACTGTTATAGTATGCCAGTGTGGTCTGAGTAAATCATATACTGAGATAACTTAAAAATTAAAAATAAAAAAGAGGAGAAACAGAAGCTTAATCAACCCAAGTATGATGGAGGTAGGGGGTCCCAACTTGAAATTCTTCAGGACTGCTTACATACACACTGGAATGCTCCAAAGTTTCATTTATCATGTCTTTCTGCAATATCAGCCATTTTTCTAAAAATCCTAATCTGTGCCAGTTAAGGAAAAGTTTGGCCTTAGCTACTTATACCATTATAAAAATCCCTTGCTTTTGTTCACCACAGCCAACCTTTCAGCAATATAAATAACACGGATCGTCCTGCAATCAGAAATAAGAATACCTCATACAGCTAATGGATCAAAGCTGAAATTGTGCTATTATAGCTGGTATTTTTCAGAGAAACTGGAAGTTTCATGAACTGAATCAAGTACCATTTGCAAGGTTTCTCTTCAAGATACTTTTCTTGAAAAAATGTGACTGCTGTAATGAAATACAGATTTCCTTTTCATAGAGCATTAAACTAAACATTTTATGACTTACACAGATTCCATCAGCATTTCTAATGACAGCACAAATATTTGTGGAACAAGATAGGTTTCCCAAGAGGTTTGCATCATGAGATGAGTAACTTTTCCTGACGAAAAACAAGAAAGTAAATAAATATGTCTTTTAAGAAAATAGTATTTTTCCCATCAGAATGAATTTGAGGCCAACATTTGAAAACTGCTGAATACTAGGTGAACTTCCAAGCCCATGTTGTTCACATGAGCATAAATAGTTATAATGACTCTTGCAAAACATAGGCTCAGAAAGAACAAAAAGGATTATGTATGAATGATTTGCTCATATTTGTTGTATTATCATTGACATAAAAAAGAATCAGTATTGTATTTAAAAAACAAAACAAAACAAAACCAGAAACCTAAAGCCTTACAGATTTTTAGAAGTATAAATAATGCTGCTATCATTTTCTTCCCCAAACCACGAGTCTGAATTATTTGACTGAAGACATTATACGGTGCTGTGGTAAAACCAAAACCCTCTCAAACCTGTTGTAATTGCTGTTAAGTATCAGTCCTTTAGATGACAGTCTGAAAACAAACCTCGTACAAAATTATTATTCTATGAAGTTTCCAAGATGTTCCAAATCAGGTTTTCTAGTATTTGGACCTCTATAACGTTGAAGAACATTGAGCCAACTCAGAGAGGATGGTTATGTGACTTTTAAGCCACAGCAGAAAGAAAGAAAGAAAGAAAGAAAACTACATCTGTAAATTATAGTGTATGCTATGAAGCAACACAGACCAGTCCAATGTCAAATTGCTTAAGGTAAAAAGTGAGATGAGCAGTTATTTCTTCAAAAAATACCTTAAGTCTCTTTTTCTCAAGTACTTTTAATTTTGGGTTCTATTTTATTCTTTTTTTTTTTTCCTCCAGATTTTGCAGGAAAGGTTTGCAAACAACGTAAGGCTCAGTCTCAGACTTGGAAATAAACTGAAAAGGCAGAAATTTATATTAGTTTCAGAACACCTAACACTGCCTCATTAAACACTCCCAGTTCGTGTGTACACGCATAAGACTTCAACATATTCAAAAGTGATCTCAAAAAGGGGTGGAGATCAAGGTGAGAGAATCCCTGCCTGCTGCTCCAGTCTAACATACGCTGCAGATGGTGGTATACTCAAGTGCATTGTCAGGTTTATCTTCTCATATTTTCCAGGGTGCTTTCTTTTTGTAACCACATCCTGAGAAATTCAGCTGTAGAGCTGAAGGCCAACTAAAATCTCTCTCCAACTGTAACACTTAGGCTCTGCTGAGGTTGGAGCAGTCAGAGGCCAAAGGGGGCCCTGCCAAATCGGAAGGAGCTCTGCGGGTGACGGGGTGGGAAAGTGGAGGTAAGCCAAAGGAGGACAAGAGGACAGGCTGCACGGATATTGCACACGTGTATTCGTGGTCATGACACATCACACACTTGGCAAGAAGGAGCTGGTGGAACCAGCACTAGAGCTAAAACAGTAACATGCGGAAGAGGCAGACAAGGGACTGTGCTGTGACTTCTCTTCCTGGTCCCATGTTCTGAGAGCATCTAAGTTGCATCATCAGCCTGTGTGCACCTCCCCTGCCTTGAGCGCACTTCAGCTCTGATGAAGCTGAAATGAATTCCTTCTTTACATCAGGATTTTTCGCATTTGTCCAGAATGAAAAGCTCAGTTTAAGCACAAAGCTGTAAATGGGACTTCTTCCACACTCCCTACTGCAGCCCGGTCTCAATTCCAAACCTGACAGCATGTCTCTAATCACGCATATAATTTTAAAAACACTGTATTTCATAGTGAAACTAGTGTAGTCAGGTAGGTGATCAGGCTTTTCAGCAGCCCAGGCAATGCTCTTTACTGCTATAAACACTTGTTCAAAAAACACAGGTCTATTGCTTTTACACTTAGGCTTAAATCAAAATTGAAACCGAAGAGATTAAAGCTTTACGTTTAGTATTTGCAAAGATCTCAGTAGCCTTGGATTTGGTTTGAATCTCTTTTAACTGCTAATAGAAATGTGACAATGCCCACCTTTAACTAACGTGAAGCTGAATGAATGCCTCCGAGACTACCCCAGCCTACAACGCTAAGGCTGTGCAGAGCGTGTTTCAATACTCAGATCCTTTGCTATAATTGACTGAGGATGAATGAGTATTCTGAAGATTTTCCTATCCCTTCAGGGGTTTTCAGTAAATCTTTTATTTAAGTTAGGTGGAACAGTAGATTCTTCTATGAACCAGCATGTAGCACAGTTTGATTTTTTCCCAGATCTACTCTGAAAACAATACTAACTAGGCTGTAGAACTAAACCTAGATCCAACCATTTAATTCCATAGAAATCCATAGGGATACAAGATTATAGACATATATATATACATACATATATAAAACAAATACCTCCCGGATTCTTATTTAGCAGCTGCCCTCACAGCATGATAGAACAGAGGAGGCAGTATCCGTTCACCTGTAGGTAGAATCATATTAATGTAAGTGATTTCCACTTAGAGAACTGTATTTCTTATGCCCTTTTTGGCGCCTACTTTTGATGGCAACAAATCTTTCCCAGATGCAATGTCTTGGCCTGATTACACTAAAAAAAAGCCCCAAAACCATAAACAAAAAAAACCCAAAAACCAAACCTGTTTGCAAACATTTTCATGAGAAATAATTGTGTCTGAACACCAGCAGCTGTTGCAACTTTTTATGCATGTAAATGAGTACACATTCTTCTCAGGCTTATCTTTAGATATTTTTCAGGTAAGCTTTATGCCACTATGCATGTCCCACTCACAAGGCAAAACTGTACCAGGCACATTTCAAACAAAGAAGAGTAGCAGGGTTTTGAAACTTCCCCAGAAAACATTTATTGCATTGAGGGGAAATGTTTGCTACATATCTTCGTACCACTTAAAACACATTGAGCTCAGGGGACGACAAGAAAAAGATAGCATATTTTCTGGAGGATATTGTCCACAATTGTAAAAAGGAGAGATTACAGGGGAAGTTCTGATTTTGAATGCCACATACAAGGTTATCAAAATAACTGTGTTTTCAAGAATCCTACTCTTCTACAATTTCTGAGTTTTAATGCATTTATATTGTAGACCTGGTTCATTGCACTACAATAGCTGGGATATTTCTATTTTTAAGTGGTTTGCCTATCTTGGGATGACAGAAACTGAAAAAAGAGTACACTTCAGAGATTATCTGATTAAAGATCCATAGAAGTAAATGTGTTTTCATTGACCTGATTGAACAATGGATCAGACCCATAAGTATAATTAATCCCAGAATGAAAGTTATTCAGTTAATCCCATTTAAGACTTTTTCAGAATTGTTATATCTTTCCCCACTGCCTTCAAGGTCAGACCTTTTCTGTTTATGATTTGTTCACACTAAGGCAGAGTGACTGTTAGTCTGTTAGTTATCCCTTGAGAAGATCTCTAGCAAGTATAGATTTTTCATGGAAAGTTAAGAGGACACCAGCCTTCCTCAGTGGCCCTTGGTGGTCTGAGCAGGATCCTGCCTCTTCAATATGTCTGTGGTCCTGTAGCTGTGAAGGAGCCCCAGTGAGACTGGTGTTGCACTCACCCTTATCTGATATGGTATGCTTTGTGATCTGAAACCACTCCCGGTTGTATTTTTTGTATCTTTCAGCATGTAAATACTGGAACACATCCAAACAGCGTGGTCCCAAACATCTCACAAAGCAACTTTCCTGCACGCTCCAGCGACTTCAGGTTACCCTGTGCCCATGAGACACACCTTGCCAAGGAATTATCCTTCCCTCGGCCAAGAAACACCCTCCCTCCAAGCAACTGTTCTCCCTACATAAGGGGAAGTAGAATTTGTCCCCACTTCCCACTTTCTCCACATCTGTTACACCTCAGTAAGCTCGTCCTTCCCTCTGCGTTTGGCTGCATAAACACATTTTGCACAGGACTTGAAAGCACAACAGCTGATCAGAATTATCACCTTCTTACGGATCAGACAAAAAATAACCTTCCTGAACCACAACTATTAAAAATGTACAGGTGATCACTGCAAATAATCCTCAAAATTCAGTGCTACAGACCTCCAAGCTGGTTACTATTAATCAAACAGGACTGCAAAATGCATCTAAAAGGCAAACCTTCACTCAAATCACTAGCGTCTTAAAGCAAGAATGATGTGGGAGCTCTAGGCATTTAAAAAGGACACTCCGATTTGGGGCAATATTACAGGGTAATGCAGGCTATAGGTATAATTGGGCAAGGTTTGTCTTTATGCTTATATGTACATTTCATCAGAGAGAATTCCTGTACAATAACTTTTGAGAATTACAAGTTACCAGAACCCCTGTTTGGCAGCTGCAGAACTCCCCGTACAGTGTCCCATCTGTCCCATCTCCATCATCTTCCCTTCATAATTTAAGCCCAAGCTTGACGATGTCCGGTACTTTCTTTTGTACGTGGCCAAAGACTAGAAAACTCTTGTTAAAGCTCAAGTTTATCCAGAGAAGTAGTTGATATTTCTCGTCTTGTGCCTTTGAGGGCAGAATGGAAGCAACAAATGCATATGCCAGATTTCTAAAACTTGAAAAGAAGTTAACAGGGTTTTATTTTCCTTCTAATGGTATTAGAAGATGTTACCCTGCAGATGCTCACCGAAAAGAGTAACATCTTCCCTTTCTTTACCAGTTGTCCACTGTGATCCCCAATCTTCTTTGGAAGCTGTTGCCAACACTTAAAAAACACTAGTATTTTATGTTAATTTACATTGTGCCAGAATATTAAAGGGGGAATGTGACATGAAAGGATAAGGATGCTGTGATCTTAATACAGAGAAGCTGAAAGCCTGTAAGTAATACACAAGCAGATCAGGATTTCTTCACATTCACTTGGTTTTACCTGTAGCCATCATCAAACAAACTTCTCCCTTCAGCTTGCTTCTCTGTATGCAGTCTACTGCACATTCACTATGTATATAACTTTACAGAAAAAAAAAAAATCACTATCAAACACACGTTTTCAGTTACTGCTTTCTAACAGAAAAAGAACTCTACTGAGAAAAAATGACAAATTGAACATTTTATGTAAAATATCTTAAACAAGAAAATTAAACATTTTTCATGTGCTCATCTTTGTTCTATATCAGAAAACTATGAAAAAGTATTTTTCAAAATTCAGCTAAAATCTTAACATTAATTTTGTTACTTACTGTAAAAAATACAAACTAGCAAATTCTTTTTTACTAACTCAATTAATATCATGGTCCTTTGAATAAGCAACTTAATTTTTAGAATCCTTTTCTTTTATGATAAGGGTATAACAACTCACAGGATTACAAATCGCTGAAAGATAAGAAAGACTCACAACATTAATTGTCACAATATTCTGCTTAAACCTGTACCCCTAAAGAGCTTACTGCCTTCAGTAATCAATCTAACAAAGCATATTTAGACACAGTGATCCTGAGATTGATCTCAAAAAAGCAATGCGAAATTAACTGTAACTCCCCTGGGATGGCTGGACTCAATAGAGATATTCTGGTGTTAAGAGATTTTTTCACCAGTTCACACTGGTCCTTCACACAGATGCTCATACCTTGGTTTAGCAAGATGAAGCCTCTGTTAGAAGCAGGAAAGGTGTCAGTGTCCACCTCATGCTGGAAACACCTCATATGTATGCAAGCTCACAATTAAGATGCACAAAGTAGGCAAAAGGAAGTCCTGCCATTATAAGGGGAAATGTCCAGATTTTTTGCTCTTCTCAGTTAAAAAAAAATAAATATTGGTATAGACACAGGTGTGCTTACCAGACTTTGGTGACTGAAGAGATTTTATTTGCTTATAATTAGTATTATAACTAGCATAAGAAAATAACTCTGGCAGATATTTTTTTAAACATTGTTGTTGAAGATGCAACAGAGTTCCCAGCTTTTATAGTTTTATATTTCAACACATTCCCCTGCTGGAGGCATATCAGTCGATAGATTCACATTGATGTTAATTTGTTTTTGTTAATTAACATAAGTGCTTCCTGTCACTTCTCTTGGACATAAACAATATTTGAATACACAAAGCTAATGAGGTAAAAATGGTGAGGCAAGAAATGGGGAAGGGTAAGAAAGAAGGGAGATTTTCTCCTGGGGATTTTTTGTTGGTTTTTTTGTAGCATCAGAGATGCACCTTTCATTTCAGGTCCTACTGCTTCCTGTCTGCTCTCTTGGGATTTATGCACCGCTGGACAGAATACCAGTTTTCCATTGTCACTTGACAGCGGCTACCCCATACTGTGGGTTTAAAAATTCATGAATCTGTAATGCAAGAAAAGAACACCTTTTCTCTACTGTATAACTCGAGCACTTCACAAAAGGTCACGACACAAAAAGCCTGGTGGAATTAAATGGGGTCTTTTTGTTTCATTTTAAAGCACTGAAAAGATGTCTATATTAAGAAACAATTAAAGCTATTGTTTCTTACAAAGCCAGCAGCCCAACCCACCTAAGAGTCACTGGTGTAAAAGAAGGATCCATCTACAAGTGGTTCAGCTCTCCTGAGGAAGAACTGCCCAGACAGAGGCAATCAGAACCATATTTATTTGGGACTTTCTGCCCTCACACCTAAGGCTTTCCTCTCACCTTTATTCTTTATCTCCAAAACTCATTATTACACTGTTTGCTTCCCTCCTTAATAGTTAAGAAAGGACAACAACAACTGTTGGTACAGGGAGTGCTGGTCCTCAGCCGTCTGCTTGTGAGTCCTAAATCACGGCTCTTTCCCACTACAGGAGTTTAGTCTTCAGCATTAGCTGGGTAACCTAGAAGGTAAGAGACATGTCTGGACTCTCTCACATTCTGCCTCTGGCACTGCACCCTCTCTTCCAAGAAATGGAAGGAGAAACCCAGACATATCTAGAGCACAGGGCTGCAATTCTTCTGACCCTTCCTTGCAGTTTGCAGCTTAAATTCACTCCACCAAACTCTAGAAGGCATCAATGGTGCTTTTCCTTTAGGGTTTATGTAAGTTCACTGGTGAGAGAAAGGTTCTTCCAGTGAGTAATTCAGCACATCTAAGTTATCAACAGTTTTCTGTGTATTGTCTGTGTTATCTATAAAAACCAAGGACAGAAAGGACTTTCTTAAATTAAACATTTCCCTTAGATGTCTAAAATTAGGTAGAATAACACCAGGTTTCCATGACTTTATTTGACTGCCTGCCCATGCCATAACATAGTGGAGTCTGGTCTTCTAACATGACTTTTTTTGATTTTTTTTGAACATGGTGTTTTTTTATTTCCTGCTTGCCAACTAGACAAGCAGGTAAATGATGGTACAAACAAGCAATTTAGCTGTGTTAGTATGTCATGTCAGCGACCAGTGTGAAACCTGTTATGACATGGGACCTCACTGCGTTGACTGGGTTTGGCTATGGGAGAAACTGAACTAACAAGGAAGAAGAATCAGACATCATTAGGTCTTCTTAATTGTAGTTAGATTTCTATAATCCTGATCTCTTGATTGTCCAAGTGAGGAATGTGGCCAGCACAGCCCATGCTACTTCTCTCATGATAACCAAAAAAGGCCAGGGACCAATCTTGTCCTTAACATAGAATCCTTCCCACTCTTTACATGTATAAATGCTCTCCTCTACTCTTTTTCTAAAGAAATCTTAATTTTCTCTATTCTCCCTCACCCTAACCATAAATCAGTTTCCTGTCTTCGTACTAATCACAGCGATAGAATTGTAGAATAGTTCGGGTTGATGGCACTTGAGGGTGCACTCAATCCCACTGTCTATGTCATTCATTAAGATATTAAACAGTACTAGTCTCAATATCCCCAGGTATCCCCTGAGGGATACCACTCATCACTGCTCTCCATCTAGACATTGAACCATTGACCACTACCCTCTGGATGTCACCATCCACCCAAACCATTCATTCACCAAATCTACACGTTTCCAATTTAGAGAGAAGTATGTTGTGGGGGATCGTGTCAAAGGCCTTACAGAAGTCCACATAGAACACAGGCCTAGCTCTTCCCTTGTCCACCAATGTAGTCAATCTATCATCAAAGGCCGCTAAGTTGTTCAGACAGGCCTTGTCCTTGGTGAACCATGCTGGCTGTCTCAAGTCACCTCCCTGTCCTCCATTTGTCTTAGAATTGCTTCTAGGAGGATCTGTTCCATATTCCTTGAGTCCAAGTGTCATCATCTGACCAATACCCCCACTGCTAAGGACTGGTCACTCTGCAATAGGCCTGTCTCAGAGAGGCCTGGTTGGACTAGCCCAAGAAAAGAGGTTCAAAGTGGGTTAACAAATGAAGCTGTGTGGGTAGAGATACAGAGCTGAAGCTCTCTGCCATGTTTTAATTACACATCCACTCCTGGAGCAGGGCTGCAGCTGGGGAGTGCACCTCAATCTGCTCAAGGAGTCATTCCTGGCACCCTCAAATCCAAGCACATCAAGTCTTCTTTCGGTGAGTAAGAAGCAGGGGAAAGTGGGTAATTGTAAAAGAAGCCAATGAAAGGAGAAACCAAGAAAATTCAGTTTGGAAAAAAACACCACCAAAACCTGAAAGCAAAAACCAGGTTGCCTAAATTAGGAATTCAGCATGGAAAACCCAGTGATGTACCCAGCAATTTGTAAACTGGCTACTCTCCAGCAATCCTCAACTCCTCAGATACTCAAATCACTGGACAACCCTATTTTTGGCAGGATAATTAATTCCCTGAGTGCCAAGATTTTTTTGTTTTAAAACATTTTACTTTCAACATTTATTTAGATTTTTAAAGAAAGGTGGGAGAAAAGATCAAGTGACAAAATTAAAGGAAAAAATACCTACTCAGGGTTGAGAAAAGTGTTTTCAAATGTTTGAAGTTGGTATGTTCTGTTTCCTCTCCTCTCCTCATTTTAACCTTTTTTGGTTTTTTTAATACATTCAAAGTCAAACTAAAAAATCCTTTATGACCATACTACGTGCAGGGTCCAAAACACCTAATCCAAACTAGTACCTCTACCCTAGTAAATGAAAAGAAACAGTTGCCTCTGTAACACAGATCAGATAATGTTAAAATACCTTCAGGAGAATTGCGCTACAAGGATGTTTAATTCTCTCCATTCACTGCATAGGAAACATGAGGACCTTTCTCTGATACATACAATATATTTAGTCCTTATACATTTGACATTTAGTCAAATCAATTCTACTCCTAGTGCCTTCAAAGTCCTCCAGTGTTCCAGAAATAATGTCCATCTATCCATCTATGGTTAGGCATGTAAGTTACGTGGACAGGATTTTTCCCTGGAGGCATTAGAAGACACTTGTCTTTCTTAATTGGCTTTGTAAGGATCATATTTTAGCTGGACCAGTTAACCAAGAACCTAAAGTGAAGGTGTAATTTAGGTAGCAGACTGGATCCTCCCCCAGTAACATCTCCAGCAGAATCACAAAGTTGCTAGTGCAGATGGAAGCTCATTCTGTGAAGGAAAATAGTGGCTTTAAATTCAAAAGAGACTTTTTTTTTTACATCTTTGTTCTACTGGAAAATACACAGGCAAAAAAAAGTGCTGATTGCCCAGCTGAAGGAATAATAATCATACTTGCAGGTGAGTGATGTTAGAAAAGCAAGCAGACAGATCAATCCAAGGAATGTCATGCGAATGCATCATCCCTAACAAGCTCACCAGTGTCCCATCTGAGGCACAGAAAAGCACGAACACCAAAGTATATGTTGGAATATATACCAAGCAGAACGTAGATTAGGTTAGCGGATTTCACAGTAAAGCAATGCATTTCATGACCAAGGCTCACAGTTTTCATTTGAATCACTGTAGAAAATGGCCAGATCCCAGAAGAAGGGGCATCACTCATCCTATTAATTTCCATCTTGCTAAAAAATGCCGCTACCCCCTTTGCCAGACAGCAAGCCTAATTTTACTCATGAACAATACTTACCAAAAACCCCACTGATGCTGTTTGAAATCTGGGAAACTCAGCTGAACCATAAGCAACGCTTCCTAGCTCACAAGCTGTGAGTTAAATTATTTAACCAAAAGAAACTGCTGGGGGTGAAGGAAGGAAGAAAGAGGAAAGGAAAATACAGCGCATGTTATGAGTTAGCCCCAAAACTATTGTTTAAATCAAACCCTCCTCCTATTAACTACCAGTGACTGCTGGCACAGCTCGTCACTGTCTGCCTCTTCAGTTGCACCTCATTCACAGTTTGTTGTCCCCATGGGGACCATCAAGCTTCTGAGACTCCACAAACTATGCCATGGTTAGGCTGCTGTATAAAGTGGTTTCAGTGCAGCTGCTGCTGATCTTGGTGGTCACCCTGCTCAGCTGCAATGCTGTCACCCATCAGTCGCAGGAGGCAGATGCCCGACAGCATTAGCAAAGCCTGCAGCCTCCTGGGCCACCCTCACTGCAGGAGCCCAGGAGTCAGGCTCAGGTCTCAGCCCAACCTGTGTAGGGCCTTTTTAAAACCTCTGAAGTCAAGAAGAATACCAAAAAGGAGACATCTTTCCTTCTTTTCCTAGAGCTCCCTCGCTCCCCTTCATCCCAGTTTTCTAGACAGCTGAGTTAGATCAGTTAGTTTGGGGTGAGCTCCCGCCTGCAGCCAAGCCTCGTAGCCTCCATATTTCACACAATAATATCCAAAGCTCCTACAGCTTTTAACAAAAAAACCCCACAACTTCCAAGATGTTGACAAATACACACATAAAAAGATGTTCTGCTCTTTGACATGTGCCATCAACTTTCTCTCACACCAAAGTGTTTCCGTCCCTTTGGGCATCCAACCCCCTGTGTCTTCTGAAGGACGCCACACTTCTCCCTCAAGCCCCAGGACACCAGCGCATTTCTGAAGACTGTCAAGGGCTCATAAAAGCATTGGCTGGCTGGTCTTTTTGTTTGTTATTAAAATGCAAGTGCACAAACTCAAACTGTTCAGTATGAAGGTAGAAAGCGCACTCTTTCTCCTTCTAACACCTTAAATTCTGTCTCTCTCTGTGCTCTATATAGTTTGATGACAGGCCACACTCTTGTTGCTCATACATGGGGCAGCAAACATAAACAGGTTTGCTGAACCTGAATTTAGTAGAAAAATAAGTGGGCAAGAATTTTCTCCTGAATTGCAAGCCAGGGACGCTATTTTCTGGGTGAAGGGATAGTCTATATTTTACCATTTGGAACTGTGTGTTAGCCAAGCTTCCAGAAAGCAACAGCGATGAAAAGGACAGTACTTCCATATTTAGGATAATGTAACAAATGTGAATATTTGTAAGAATAAAAGTACAACTTTACGACACAAACCAGAAGCGTAATACTACCTTCTATGTCACGCCACATAATCCTGGCCATATTTAGATTAACACTGTGCTATGGTCGAGCGACGTTTTAATTCTGCTTATTTGAGTTGTCTAAAATGCACAGCATTGATCAAGGACACTTGGCTAATAGCCACCCCCCCGTGTTTGGTTGTGGGGTTTTTTTGTTGGTACAAATAACATGAAAGACCACACCATGAAAACTAACTCAAACCTGGAAAACCAGAACACCATTTCTTGTGCTACCCTGCCACAGAGACCATCCCAGTGGCCCTAGTGCCCCAAGCAAATGGGAGGAGACAGGACACTGTTAAATGTATTCTTTCCTTCACCCTGTCTGGTCCTACCCTGGGTACAGAAGGCCACCTGAAGATTCGGCAGTGTCAGTGACCCCTTCTGCATCTGGTATCTCTGGGACTCATTTGCTGCTGGCGGTTCAGCAGGAGCTTTGCCACCTTCCGCTTTTGGCTGACCCTTGAGTTCCTACAGCCTTTTCTGAAATTCAAAGTGAGTGACTTTCCCAAGGTCAGACGGGAAGCGCATGGCAGAGAGGAAAGCAGCACTCTTCACACCCTTAGCAGCAGATCACTTAACACTCAGCACTCAGATCTTTTAAGGTGATTTAAAGCCCTGTACTTCAACCTCAGCCCTGTGTTTGCTTATTAGCTGGCAAAGAGGGGAGAGTGGCAGCCCAAGGAGGCTCACGTGGACCCAGTGGGAGACATCAAGTAGCTCAGTTGGGCTGTGTCACTGTAACAGTCCCCTCACTGCATTTCTTCATGTTGTATAAAATACGGTACACGTGGTAGATGAAAAGAAAGACCACACTAACCATAAAAGCGCATCTGTGATTGTAAAAAAAGCTTAAAATTATGGCATGAAATGAGCAAAGAGTGCTGACAGAGAAAGAAAAATAATTTAAAGTTATTAAACTCCAAACAAATGCTTATTCTTTATTAACACATATTTAATTTCAATGCCTAATAAACACAGATTAAAAAAGTCTATGAAGAATATTCAACACCTTTTCCTTTTGAGGAATCTCTCACAAAATGCTTTGCAATTGCTGAGTGGAAAAAAACTCCAAGCCTGAGAGTGAAAAAAAAAAAAGGCATTGCAAGAAATCTGACAATCTAAAATTAACAGATCAAGTAGGAAAAATATTACAAAGCCTCTCCAGCCACATAGTACATCCACAGAGTTTCAGGATTTATTATGGACCATAAGGAAGCAAAACAGATATCAAGAGAGGGACACGGTGCCTAAATATAGGTGTCTGTTGTGGTTTTAAATTTCATATAGTCCCTCATTTTGTTTTCAGCTGCCATCCCTGGAGGGCACAGGCTCCTGTAGATGCTGGGTCATGTCTATCTACCTACACAGGTGCCTCAGGCACACCATGGTGCCCCACATGGCAATAGATGCCTATGTTTAGGTGATTATTGTGTCTCTCATCATGACATATAGATGATATAATCATAGAAGAGTCCCAGGTCTGGACTACTGGGAAGTGATTCAGGTACCTAAACTTAGATGTGTCATGCAATTTGAAATCCTGTTCATTATCTAAGACATCACGTGGGAATCCCAGAAGACCCACAGCTGTCTGGGTGAGCAAGACATCCTTGAATATCTTAAAGCCTTAGGTTCCAAAGTAACTGAATCCCATTCTTTTAACCTGAAGGAAAGCTGTTAATGCATCCTTTTCCTGTGCAAAATTCTGAAAAGAAAGGGTATCTTCTGCCACACAACCAAATAAAGATTAATATTTTTTTGCTGCTTATAAGGAAAAGTGTAGTAACATTTTTCTTATATACCTTTGTGGAAGATATACAAAGGAGAAAACATCACCACAGAAAGCAGAATATCTTGATTTCAAGTGTACCCTTTGGGGAACAACGAAAAACCAAGTAATAGAATAAGAGAAAATATTCCCTTTTTTAAAAATACAAGGTATGGGGAAAAGTATGTTCAGAGTCACAGTAGGACGGCACGCATAAAGTAGAAATGCAAAGACATTTAGGAGTATGAAAGGGAAATTTCTTGTCTATATCAGTAATTTGTACAGTGTCTATCATCATAGCCACTAGGTGTTCTAATTACAGAAATGTAATGATGCAAAAGCTGCTAAGCAAATGTTAAACAAAACTAGTGCATATTCTGTAAGCCCTGAAGGGCTGTTAGACTTAAGTACTGGAAGACAGAAAGAGGAATGAGTTCCTCAGAGGGGAAGAAAATGCTGGGGAGGAAGAGCCTTGTTCCAAACCACAGCGTTCAAACTAAGGATGTGATCTTTAATATGAGGCCTAGCGGATCTATGCTACTATTTATATTACTAATAGCACCATTGAAATCAAAATAGTTTTTCTGAAGACTCTAATTAGTATCTATTATTATCTCTGTTACATTTGGCCTTGAATACTGTCATGAGTGCTTAGGACTGCTCTGATGCAGAATGTGCCAAGTTCTGCTTACTCCCATGCCCAGGGAAAAAAGTATGTTGATAAGCACGTAAAATAGCTTTTTTTCTTCTTCTTTCTTTTTTTATCCTACCCCTCCTCTCCCCCGTTGCTTCTTTCTCTTGGCTGACAGGTACCAAGAGCAAACACTTCCCAGCCAGGCAATGGAGGAAGGAGTGAAATGGGATTTCTCAAACAACCAAATGATTCACAGAGCACTCAAAGGCAGGCAGATGTTTTCTACATTAAACTGAGCCTCTAAGAAAACAATAGGGCAACATTTCAAAATTCTTATGCAAATTTCACTCTTTCAGCTCTTTCTCCGAGTCCTGGGGACAATGAAAAATAACCTGAAAGATAATTCACATGCTCATCCCAATATGATGCTCGTCCAAAAATTGTTCTTGCTTCCATCCACAGGGATTGTGCAAGGCTGATTTACACTTAGTCTTCAGTAAATCTCTTTTAGCCTGAAGAAGTTAAAAAAGGCATTCAATCTACGATACTTAAAAATGGGTGAGGTATTTCCAGTATTTCTAGATGGGACCATATTTGTTACATATTTCCAGAGCTCCAATACTTCCCCTTCTTCCTTCTGGTCGCTCTGTGACAGCATTCCCAAAGCCTTCCCACTGCTCTGAGGCTGGGATCTGTCTGCTGTACGGAGAGTATCCCTGCTTTGTTTTACCAGGTAAACCCAGATGGTTTCAAGTGCCTTGATTGCTTCATTTTGAGAACCTGAACCCAGAGATATTACGTGCAATGGTATTTCAAAACCTTGGTGTAGTTTACTTGGTATTTATAGGAAAGCAATTAGACATAAGAGGTGAAAGGGGCATATTAAAGCAACAAACTAGCCTGCTTTCATGGTTCATCTTATCTAAACCACAACTTCCATAAAGTTACAATAAAAGGCTTTCCTTTACACCAACAGGGATGGTACAGTGTTATCTTTACATTCTTCTGAATGACTCAGAGCCCTTGAATTTAGCCTCATCTTATTTTTCAGGTCCCTCTAGTATCTTTGACAGAAAATGTTACTCCTTTTGTGGTTTTTTTTTTATTTTCCTGAAAGGTGCCACAACTTGCACATGTCAATTAGTCATAGAATCATAGAACCATCGAATCATGCAGGTTGAAAGGGAGCTTTAGAATCATCAAGTCCAATGATTAACCTAACACACACAAAACCACCACTAAACCGTGTCTCTAAGCACCACCTCTACACGTCTTTTAAATACCTCCAGGGACGGTGACTCAATCATTTCCCTGGGCAGCCTGTTCCAATGTTTGATGACCCTTTCTGTGAAGAACTTTTTCCTGATATCCATCCTAAACCTCCCCTGGTGCAAGCTGAGGCCATTTTCTCTTGTTCTATTGCTTGTTATTTGGGAGAAGAGAAGACCAACCCCCATCTCACTACAACCTCCTTTCTCCAGCTAACTGATGACTATTAAAAGTATTCCTTCTATCTTTGAGCTTTTTTTGGGGGGTGGTTTTTTTTCCTGGGTTTATTTCTGGAGTTTGCGTGGGTTTTTTTGTGATGCTTTTTGGTGATCATTACATTTTCTGAAAAGTTAGAGCCACCAGATACAACCTCCCTGATATGGAAGAGTCACTACATACAGGACAGACACACAGCTTGTACTGTACAAGAGCCTTCAGGTATCTCTGAGCCAGCCTAGCTGGCTTGGCCTCCAGGGAGAGCAACTCAGCTGTCTTTCACCCATTAGCACACCCCTTGTGCTTGGGGCAGGCACACTCATCCGTCCCACCAGCTTTTGCAGCAGGGTGACGTGACAGGGCTCTTTCCTGGAGGCCTGATTCTGCTAAAAGAAACAAGAGACAGAAGGCAAGGGTGGTGCTTGGAAAGGAAGCGCCATGTTGAGGGAGAACTTCATCCACATGCTTCTCCTGGGACACCATGCCTCATACTGACATGCCTAGTGCAGTGACTAGATACAGAAATTATTTGCCCCATGTCATATTCGCATGCGGCCAAGGGAATTCTCCTTGATGGTCTGGCACTTCCTTTAGAAGAGTCCATTAGGGTTTCTCATGGCCTGACCGATCACCTTTCCTACAGGGATCTGCTGTAGGAATCTCCTGTGGGAATACTGATGCATCTAATGGCAGACTCACTATGCCTTTCCTCAATGGACACGCACACAGAGGGATTTTTTCCACACCACTATTCCCATTTTGGAAAAACACAGACATTAAAAAAAAAAAGAAAGCTGTAAAATTATACAGGCACAGGCTTTTTTGCTCCAGCTGAAAAAATCAGCTCCACATCCCCGGCTTAAGAAGCTGTCAGATTTGTATCTTAACAAGGCACCAATTTCAATTAGTTCTTTTGTTTCTCAAATTACTGGGTCTTAAAAATACTGTAAATCTAGAACCCATTCATGTCAAAGATAAACCCCAGCGTGAACTGTCATTTCCAAACCCCATTTCCAAACTATGGTTTTGGAGGAAAAAAAAAGAAACATTTTTGTGGTAGTTCATTCTTTTCTACCAGGAGAAGAAGATGCTGTTTGACATCTTGATAGAGGTTTGGAATATTAGATGTAATTCCAGCAGAGATTAGTGGACAAAGTGCAACTGAGAAGGATGTTCAAGGAGGCAAATACACATAATTTATTTCATGGTTCCGCAGTTTACAGAGAGAATGCAAAGATATATTGCTTTGCCTACAAAGCTCCACCATTAATGAGAAATAAAGTATATGGGCTATTTTTCTGTTAAAGAACCATTTTCCTCCTACTTTTTTCCCCCATTAAACAAGTTATTTTTATCCAAGTAGTATTCGCCAAATGGAAATTCTTACTCTTATGCTGGCTTGGGCAACTTCAATCCATTTGTTTTTCTAACGCGGTGCTTCCAGAGAGAAGCGTGTGGAACTTGTTCAGATTCAGAAGTCTGAAGGGGGGAGAAAAGTAGCTTTTAAAAAGGTTGTGCTTTTCAGCAACCCTATCCAGACACAAAAATTGATTTAGTTTTTAGAGTAATAAAGGCAGCAGGAAATTAGTTGCCAACTGGGCTCTTTCCTCTTCCTGGATTACACAGCTCACTCCAGACCACAGCTTTTTTTTCAGCATTGAAATCAATGTTTCAGTGCACGCCTCGCAGTTAAGTAGGGGAGGTGTTTGCAGACGAAGCTGGCACGTCTGTCCTACCTTGGTTTTGCTAGAACAGATAAAAAATAGCTGCAAGTTGCAGCATTACAGGCTTTTGTGGCTGCACCACAGTACAAATTGACAACATCATTGTCACCTGCCTTGGTTGTTACTGAAGCTGTTGAAATCGCATCAGCACAGGTACTCCTGCTCAGGCTGTAATCCTGTCTTAATTCTGCTGTGTAGGTACAGCCTTATCCATACTATGATGGGGCTATGAGACGTTTTCAGATGCTCAGTCTCATGACAGATCTCTTAATGTACGTCTATCTGTTAATGGCTTCTGCTAACAGACAGTTTCAAAACATGTACTGCACTTTGGGGCATTGATTGGCTAATTCTTCAGTGGGATATAGCTGAGATATCCGAATTTGTAAATTAATGAATAGGGAGTTTAATATTGCATCAAACTTAACTGCACATCTGGCACATTATCTAGGTAATGCCCAGTTATACTGCCTCTGTTTTCAAATCTGTCATGATGTTTTTCATAGGCAGGATATGAACGCAAACAGGGATGCCAGATGTCTCCAGCCATTGCTACCTTGGAAAGTGTCAAGTCCTGAATTTTATGTAACTCATAAAGGAGGAGCAGTATTTAGGCCCTACTCTCTACTGTATAAACATGGAACAATGGGTTGGGTGTATAAAACCATATCTGAGACAATAACTAATTTACCCTGTGTTGAATGTACAGGTCTGGTGTCTTGAATCCTAGTTCTGAAAGGAACTTGATGCATCCTCATGTACACACTGCTTAAACTTCAAGAGACTCAGTCTTCTTCCTGAGCAAAATGATGAATCCCACCTATGTGTTACAACTAAAAGTATTTTCATGTGAGCCAGTGAATTTTAGAAGATTACATGGGTGAAAATCCTATATCTCCTGAATACAGATTCCTTTTTCTGAATTTTTATGTGTGAAAAGTTAATCTTTTGGGGTAATTCACATGCACACACACAAACCTTGTATGTAAATTCATAGCAATTATTGAAAGATGACTTGATTTGCAATGTGTGTTGAGAATTCAAAAGGAAACAATTTCAGATTTTTTTGGGGGAAGGGAAATGTCCTGATTAATAATTCACTCAGCATCACACGAAAGGTCAAAGACATAGAAGTCCATCCTGCCACTGTATGTTATTCACTGAATGTGATTCTACCAAGACTAAGCCTGGTAATCAAAAAGTGAGCAGAATGGCATTCAGTAATAATATATATACCATCTCTTTCCAGAATTACTAGCATATTTCATTCAATTAAAGTAAATTTCAAAGGTAAACTTCAATAATGGCCCAATTCCTAACTGCTGCTAAAGATGCATTAGAAGATTTATTAAAATAATCGAAAAAGAGTCCATATAAGATTTCATCTGGAAATAGGCCTACCGTGACTTATGTTCATCCAGGTAAGTTGAAAGTCCCTTTAGTGTTTGATGTAGGAGTTTATGTCCTGTGTACCACTTGGTGCTTCTTAATTCCACCACAAGTTATTGCAATTGGCCGTATACAGAGCCCACAGAAACCACCAGCTAGAGGTTTAGCTGGCCGTGCTAGTCAGGCTGACACACTCTACTTGGGAGCAAGACCCTGAATTACGTAAGTTGGCTCACTGAAGCTAATAAACTATTCATACGAGAGACGGTTTGCAGGCATATGCCTCTCCTTTTTTTCTGTTTTCCCACTACAGCGTTCAATTCATAGGAGACTGCCTTAAGGAAAGGGTACCAAAGCTGTTCTCCATGTCTGTGTTGGACAGGACAAGAAGTAAGAGGTGCAAACTCCAGCACAACTCCACTTGAGCATCAGGATGAAAAAGGTAGACAGTGAGGATAACAGAGCACTGGAATGAGACTGTCAAACCCACCCAAATAGGTGGGAGAATCTCCACCACGGGAACGTTGTAAGAACAGGCTGTGCAGAATTCAGTCAGGATGTCAGCACAGCAATAACTAATCCTGTAACTTACCACGCTTCAGGGCAGGAGGGTGAGCAGGGACTTCAGAGGCTCCCTCAGTGGTATTTATTTTTCTGTGATTGGAGCTGACATCATCAGATTCTTCTTGTGTACAGAAGTCCAGTGCACATACAAGATATATCCTGCTGATTAGAGGTATTATTGTTATTGAGACATTGCCTTTCATCTGTTAATTACTAAAGCCAGGTCAACCGTGGAGCATTAATAATTTTTATAGGTGGTAAAAGCCATGGCTACAGTTGCCATGGCTTCACAAGGAAAGAAGTCTAAAGGAATTATTTTGTGGAAAAGAAATAACTCACTAAAAATAAGAAATTACTAATACCTCTAGATGCAAAAATAAATGACTTATTCAGGATTAAACACCATACAGATCATTCTCCAGCTTTTAGGGAGACAATGAGGTTCTCTGCTGTATCTTCTTCCTCTCTCTGATAAAAAGGATACCATTTCATTTTGTCTGAGTCACTGATGAGACCATAGTATTCTCTGCAACTGCACTGCTTTAGTATCTGCATATCTGATTCCCAGGAAGAGTTTTTAGAGGTAAAGACCTACAGTCCATAGGAAAGTACAGTATTATATGAAGTATTACATGAATAGCTGCGAGCAAACCTCTTTTGAAAGCATTAACAGGATCCTTGTGTATGTTGCAGAGGAATCTCAAGAGATACTCTCAAACATTGCTAGAGAAATCACGGAGGCTTTTTTTTTGGTATTACCCAGGGACTGAGCTATGAAGCTGAGTGAGCTGAACAGATGTCCTGCTAGATGAGGAAAAGACAGCAATGATTCCAGATGACCCACTGCACTTTTGACTTTTAAAATCCCATTTGTCCAACTGTAAGATCTCCTCTGCTATTAGAAGAAAATGCACACTGAGGACACTATCTGCTTCTCCTCCCCAACGCCAAGTAGACATCATGGTAGGAAATCCAGACGAAAAGCAGAGGGGAAGAGAACACTCTGCTTGTGGTGGAAGGGAAGGCAGAACTTGGAAATACTAGTTTCTCTGTAATGTTATTTTCTCCCCATTTTGGCCAACACTTCATCCAGGGAAATCTGATCTCATAGTGTCTTAAACAAAGATTTACTGGCTGATAGCAGAATCTGTGGGTGTGTGAAAAGCCTGACAAAAACCTTAAGAATTTATTTATGGCTGCAAATATTACATCCATATGGGAAAGTTCATTTGCCTTGAACTTTTTTTCAGACACTGTAGAGACTGTTATTGATTTAATAGTCTACTGGAATATAGAAAAAAAAAGCATAGCAGCACAAAAGCTAATTATGATAATAAGAGCAAGACATGTATAATTCCATTAAAAAAATTAGTTACTTCTCTTCCTCCATCATGATTTTTCCCTAACCACAGTTCTCTGTTCATTAGGAGATAATTACCTTTGCTGCCAAGCAGACTACAAATGCACTGTTTACATGAAGAGCAGAAGATTTTAGAGTTACATTTCTTGTCAAAAATGTTATTGCTGTTAAAGTAGTCTTACTGTATTACATCCAATAGGTCACTAGACATGCAAGTATATCTGTGTACATCTGCTAATGGTTCAAAATTTTTTTATTCCTAATGGACAAATTTAACAAGGATGGTTTTACTGATTAGGCTTTTCATTCCAAACCATTACTATCAACACACTGAAAGCCATGCCAGCAAGAGCTCCCTTACTTCAGCTTCCTCTGCCTCTCCCACTTTTCAGATACAAGCAGCTTCGGAGTAATGTGTCTTGTTTCTCACAGAAGATTAAAAAGTGGCACTACAGCAATACAGCACTAAGCTGTCTTGCAACTGAAGAGTACATGCACTAATTAAACTTCATACCACCTATGCAAGGTATGCAGTTAATTGCCATCATCTTTATGTCAATACATGAGAAAATGTGAAACATGGGAAAGTAAAAGCATGTAGCAAGCCAGAGGTCGAGAGGCCCTCTTACTCATCTCCATCATTATTCCTCTATTTTGAGCTGTGGTTGTACATCACAATTGTTGGCTGCCAGGTAGTTAAAGATAGTGTGCATAGCTGCATAGAAAACTCTACCTCAGTCACTCGGTTCCTGCATCTTACTCCACTGGTGAGAACCACCATGGCAATTAGGAAGGTCCTGGATCATAAAATCATAGAATGGTTTGGATTGGAAGGGACCTTAAAAATCGTCTGGTTCCAACCCGAGATGAGCAGTAGGGCATGCCCAGCCTTCTTCACTTGATATCTTCTCCACATCAAGCATGAAGACAACAGGTAATAGGCAATGTGGTCCATATTTGGTATGAGTTGTTCTTTTCCCTTCCTTGATAGTCAGCAAATAGTTCAGTGCATCCAGAAGAAGATTCGACATGCTTGAAATCCGAGTTGCCACATGTTAATAAAGAAATTATATCCTCCTGCATATAGCCTGGCTCCTAGTTAAAAAATTTACTGACCCTATTTTTTGTCTCCATTTTATCTCCCCTACTACTTGCTGAATGTGTTGATTTCACACTGGCATCTGAATTTGCACACAGTAATAGTCATTAAGTGATGGTAATGTGTAGTAATCCCTTTACCATAGACCTTCTAAATCCTTCATTCCCACAAGTTCCTGGAAGGCCAATGCTGTAAAGTTAGGATATGTTTCTTACTTGAAGGATTAAAGGATTTGAAACATTAAAAAATGACGCACAGCACACTATGCAAAACAGCCTAGAAATGGTTGAAAAACTATTTTATTCTCTGTCTTGTACAATAAGGTATGACAGAAAGAAAAAGTTCCCAGAAAAGTGGACTAATGGGAGAGTAAAATAATCCATGGGTTTTGTGCCTTTCATGAGCTATTTTTAATGGGCCAGACCATGAAGTCATTATTTCTGATGCAGAAATGATGATTTTACAAAATCGGTGGAGTGCTATTAAACAAAGACCTAAATAAAAGGACGATTCAGTCACTCACTCCTATGGAGAAAAGAAAATGTGAAATATATGTTTCTCCTTTATAAATTTCCACTGGATTGGAAGTCTAGTAGGAAGCTGAGTATGTGCCACAGGAATGACTTATTATTTGGTTGAACATGCAAACCGAAAAGCTGAGGAAGCAAAATGAAAATTTGGAGGGAAAAAAAAAGTCACAAAATGAGTAAAGGAGCGTTTGGGTAGAACAAAACATGAAGAATGTCATTCAGTTGGAAATGATAGATTGCTTTGCATTTCCAGATATTGCAGGATTTAAAACAAAACAGAAAAAAACTAGCATGCATGAAAAGCTAGTCTGTGGAGTCATTCACAAAACCACGAAAAAGATGTCGCCTCTCTCCAGAGTGAGCTGATTAAAGCACTCAACTGGGTCCAACTCCCCCTTGCTGCGCAACTTGGAAGACACAGTTGGTTGAGCTCAGTTTTCCCTCCTCTAGACTCCCAGCCTACGGAGTCTGTCTCCTTCCCAGTGAATATTTGTTTATAACAATTTGATTTGAAAGTGGAACGGGTCCAACAGAGAGAAAGAATAACTGAAGACGCGATACTCAATTGCTCAGTAGGAAAGGTCTCCTTAGAAGAAGAAAGCAGACATCCAAATTCCCTTTCAGAATCAGATAGGGATGGACTTTGGGGTCTTCAGCATGTTGGGCTAGTACCCTAATCACCAGGATTATGAGAGCTGGAATTCCTTCACGAGATGCTGATTTTGAATCCAGCTCCAAAAAATTGAAACATTGTGTTTGGAGAAGGCTGAAACTAATCCTTTTGACATTGCCAACAGTTTTGGGGGTTTGGTTTGGGGTTTTTTTGCTTGCTTTTCTTCAGTCAGAGCTATTCTTTAAATGTGACCTGATTTTGCCACTGGTTTCAAGCTGAATTTTGAATGTTTCCATTCAGGTCATAAATTACTTACTAGAAACAGAAAGTGTCTAGCTGCAGTCAGCTCTGGTCTTAGAGTCATCTGCCTCTCAGCCCAAACACCCTGTGCTCCTTTACTCTCCATACCAACCTCCTACTCCGCTAGAGCTACAGATCTACGTCATCTTTCAGTGGCTATTAGAAACTTGATTTTATCTGACAGTGGGAGGTTAAGGAAAATTAATCTAAAGCTGCTAACCTTTTGGCAAATTTCCCACAAAGTTCTGTACAAGCTTGCACATGTATTCTTGAGCCCCTTGCATAGAAACTCTCTTAAATCTCAACTTTAAGCCATCTCATGAAGTAAGCAAAGAAGCTTGCTCTGCTGCCACAGCTCTGCAGGCTCTGTAATATCAGAAGAAATCTCCGTGAGGCTGAGACAATACTCAGTCAGGGTCTGGTGCCAAGGAAAGGGACAGCACAACATCCAGCCCATCAGAGACGTCCAGTAGGAAAGACCCAACCTCCTCAAATGAACATAGTAACAGTAGGTTTTCCCCAGCTCCTTTCAGTATTTCTACCCGATCTTTTTCAGTGTGAGCTTTCCTGCGTGCTTCCTGCTTTTTCCTGGTCTTTGACCCGTGACACGAGTATCTATGTGCCTGATGATGCGAACATCACAGGCATGGAAGTGGCCTTGCTCTCAGTGTCTACAGCTGATGACAGGGTTGTATTTGTGCTAGCGGATTCCAAGTCTGTAACACTATCTGGGCAAAACATTCAACCACCTGCAACAGTTTAATGTTGATCACAGTTAAAAGGTTTGAACTTCCTGCGGCTCTGATACAGTTCAGCTCTAACAAAGGAAACAGCAACACATGAGTTCTAGTAAGGGAATGATGTATTGTTATGGGTAGGACTGGACCTCCTGGAAACTGATGGGTATAACAACCACCTTTCAATGGAGATGATAGATAACTTAAGAAACTATTAGGGTATTTTATGGAACTCTTCAACTCAGACATCAGAAACCTCCTCACAAACACTGCACTAACAGGTTATTCAAATATTTGTCCAGGGAAAGAGGATTTTACACATGTTTTAGTGCAGGTATTGGTGTTTCAGAAGCAGGAAAAGTACAGGAGGACACAAAGACACAGGCACCATTTACATGAAGACTGTTATCCACATATGAGAGCATGAGCATGGTAACAAACCAGAGAAAGCAGCAAGCTGTACAGAAGATAGTGCTGAGGAACAGGTTCGCTGGGGAATACAAAGGATAAATAGGTAGAAAAAAAGGAGGCAATGTGACAATATGAGATACTAGCCTTGTGGTAAAGTAATGGAAAATGATATGTGAGAACCAGAAACTGGAGAAGAATATGGACTGAAATGCAGTCTATTCAGCATCAAAACAGAAGATAAGGAGATGCACAGCCAAAAGGCTGAGAGGAAGAGAAAGGGCAACACATGCATGTAAGTATCAGGAAAAAAAAAAAAAAAAAAAAAAAAAAAAGGATTCTGAACATGGTTGTAGGCTCTTGCTAAGGAGATCCTTCAGGTTTGTCAGCTGAGCACAACCAGAGCATGAAGGGCTGTGCAGCCTGCCAAGAAGACAGGCATGCAATGTGGGTGGGAAAGAACCAGGGAAGGAACAACAAAGATCTGCTGATCATTCTTCACGCTGAATCAAGCAATACTGACAAAATTAACACCAAATTAAACTAATGCTATAGACCAGCCTCCCAAAAGGGGTAGCATACTACAGGAAGGAGGATATACAGAGCATAGCTGTGTTTAAGGAGGGGTCTGAAAGCATGTTGTTTTGTCATCATTGCTTGTGATGCAGGAACAGATTCTGTGGTGCAGGCAGTTTCACCACTTCCATATTCCTGGAAAAGATGCTGTGGAAGCAGGAGTAACACTGGTGATCCTGGGGGCTTTTGAAATCAATGGCAATGACTTTTTAAATAGAGAACTCTACGTAAGATGTTTTTCTTCACTGTAGCCATGCAGATGTCCTCTTAGTCAATGGGGAGAAGATAGATCTGCAAAGAATGATTTATCTCATCTGCCTTGGGTCCCCATTTTAGTATGGGATGAGCTGCCTTTTCAGAGACACCTCTCTGTCAGCTATAGATGGAAGCAAATGGTTTTGATTTAGACAAGAAACTAGATGGCTAAACAAAATTGACATAAATGCCACACATGGTGTCATCTTTCAGTAAAACCATTTCCAAGTGGTGGCTGAGAAATAACTTAATCCAAAAAATGTTCATTTCCAGTATATGTTAGAGCTTATATTATAAACAGATTTTATATCTATTTGAGATTTTGAATAACTGTGCCAAAGAAGCTACTCTCTAATAATAGACTTAATATTCCTAGAAGAAAACTTTATCATCTGCATTCAGTGTGACTTGGTCTGCATAAAATTTGCACATAAATATTTTTGTTTTCAATTATTAAAGTTGGAGGAAAAAAAAGAGTGAGAAAAACACTTTGAAATGTTGTGATTTCAATGTTTTAGTTGTCACAAAATCTGATCTTTCAAGTGCTAAAAATGTGAAATTCGGGGATATTTTACTACTAATAATATGTATGTTTACCTGTCACATTTCAAGCTCTCAAAAACATTTAAAGGGAATGTTAAGTATTGCCAGTATTTATTTTCAGACAAATTCCTGAAAGAAAGACAATTTAGTTTGGAATCATCTGCTGTAATTCGGCCACCTACCATTTGAATGTTTTAATCCAATGCACTTACACTATGTTCCTTCTATGACTGTTGATGGATCCCATCTCCCAAAGGCAATTCATCTTATGCTAAAACAGGAATTTATAATAGGTCAGAAGAATGGCTTTCCACCTATTTTCCTCCATTCAGTATCAATTAAGCCTGAGGTAATATTCTCAGACTTAGGTGCATAATTTTTCAATATCCAAAATTAAGGAAGACAGTCGTACTCTAAATATCCCAGAAAGACTCAGGTCTCTCAAGGATTTGGTTTCCCTGTCCCCGTTAGCTGCTCCAACACTTCCCTCGAGCATATGATTCTTTCTGCCATTTTTTTGTCCAAAGGGCCTCCCACCAAAGGTCAGAAAGTGAGGCTGGAGCAGAGTCGTAAACCAAGTCCAGCACAATGTTTACTGCACTGTGCTGCCTCCTGTTCCCGTGCCCCTGTTTACAACCAAAAGCAAGATCAAGTCCAATTTATGTAGCTATTTGTATGCAAATTAGGGGATATTTTCAGAAGTATTCAGCATCATGTAGGAGGCAGGCAGCATTTAAAAATGTGTTTTTTCCCAGGATGATAGTGAGGTTTTCAGTTTCTATTTTGCTCATCCTGCTTTTGTTGGCAGACTTGTTCCTGACACTGATTTATAAGGATTTTAAAGCCTAGTGCGTCACACACATCACTGCATCCAACTGGGACTCTGCCTAAGTTTCCTCTCCTTCTCCCCTCCAGCAGAGTCTATCTGCTACCTTCCACTCTCTCGCTATTTCAGAGCACTCTCTCGCGCACTCTGCCATAGCAGATGATCCACCTTCCTCCCCCACAAGGTGGTCAACTCAAGCATATTCCAGAGCTTCCATCAATGCCTCCATTATCCTCATGCCAGGGCTTTTTCTGGCAAACTTTTCTCCAGTGTCACGGTCAACTTTCCTCTCCTTCATCTTTCCCAAGCACTGACTCCTCCAGTTCCTTACCTGAGCCCCGCATCTCAGCCTCTCCATTCTTCTCACTGGATCCAGACTTCTCCTCTCTGTCTCCCCACTCTCAAGCCTTGGGTATCTGCTTCAAACCAGGCACACTTCTCATTCCTTCGCCTAGCACCCCATTTTCTCCCATCACTACCATACAGGTTCACTTACCTTATCTCTCTTTCCATTAACATTTTCATATTTCCAGGTGTCCTGTCTAACACCTGTAATAATGTTTATGCTGTCTCAATCTTTGCTTTATTTCAGCTCAATCTTGACTCTTTCCACACGTATTTCTAGTTCCAGTATCACTATTTCCTGTTCTACCCATTCCTGCTCTTTCCTGTCTCTCCAGACATATCTCCCTCATGAGATACTCCTTCTCTTACTCCTTCTGACATTTCCTCTCCCATATTCATCTTTGCTGATTTCTTTATCACTACTAAAAAACTTTCTCTGTAACAAGCCCATTTCTGCTGATGTCCAAGTTAGAGATAATTTTCCTATTTAGGGATATATTCATCATTTAACCAGCTTATTAGCAAGCTGGGCTTTACCCATGCATTAAATTTTAGAAGACAGAGTTATAAGCAGAAGAAAGGGGACATTTTTGCTTCCAAAAGCACGTGAGAGAAATTGCTATCTTGATACCAGCAGGGCGAAGCTAGAGTAACTTCACTGAAGTCAGTGGAGGTACACTAGCATGGAGTAAAAATATCATGATGGTTGTACAGATACCAGATAACTTGCCTCAGCCCTCTAAAGCTCTAAAACTGCATACATAAAATAAGTTAGTTTGTGTCAGGAAATGTTTCAGGGCAACAGAATTCAATCATCTCCCAGTACTGTTGGAGCAGACCCTGGCGTGGTTTCAGTACACAATAGCACTCTCCCAAAATAGTTCTCTCCTGAGCACAAGCCAGGGACCATGCTCAGTTTGAGAGCTGACACCTGGTTTGGAAGCTAAAAGGTTTAATTGCGCATGGTCAAAGGCTATTCCACGCCAGCTGGCCTCTGTGTCAGAGAACTCATTCCCTTGCCTATATGTTCTTAAAGGTACATCCCTACAGTCAGCCCGCTGTTCCACACCAAGGTCCTACCTCCATTGCACATATGTTAGTTCACTAAGTCTCCACGCCGGAGCAAATAAATCGTTGCCTTGATGAGCACATCTCAATGTAGGGTAATCCACCCCAAGGCCTAGGACCACTCCTGAGTATGGGCTAGTCCACACTTCTTCAGCCAAAGAATAATTTTGAAGCAGTGCCAATGAAAAAGATAGGATAGGTACTGGTGAAGACACTTTTCTCGACCCGGGGAGGGTAGGAGTCATGACTGATTCCTCCTGACCACCCAGAGGAAAGCATGGGACTCTGGGACAGCAGCTACTGGGTCTCTGAGTCCTGTGCTCTGCTACCACAGTCATATTACCTCGTTTCATAAAGTTTTCATGTCACGCCCCATCATCTGCCCTCCTGCAATGTATCTCCAGTGACACAATCAGGAGTGCCATGGTAGGTGTCCACTGGCCAAAGGCATTGTCTGCCAGGATTTTGTGACTCACACTAACTTCGAATCTGCTGAAGGTAAGTAAAACCCAAAGATCCATCACCCTGAGGCTTAATCTTGTATCTTCAGTTATTATAGCCTATTATTTACTCATTGTATTTACTTCCATACATTTGAATGTTGTCTTTGATACCATAATGACTGGAAATGATATGTGTTTTCTTTTGCGCTACAGGTTTTGCTGTTCTGGTAGGCTGAAGGACTGATCACACATCTGTCAATAACTTGCAGACTCTTATTTAAGTATTTCTCCCAAGAAACAGTTTATTACAGTAGTTAACAAGAGCTCACTTAGTAAACTGCCTTAAGACAAAGCTAAGGACAAGTTAATGGTGTAATAAATCAGTCATTATGTTAAATGATCAGTTTCCACTGTACAGTATTATTGCTTTATTGACCCCTACTTAAAGATTTATCACAGTAGTATTTTATTGTGGTTATAGGACACATGGTTGTAATACAACAGGGTGCAGTTTAGCTTATGCTTCTCTTTTATTTTTAATTTCATTTAGCACTTGCTGTGGACAAAGAGCTGAAAAAGTTGGAAGCATAACACGTGAGGACAGAGAAGGCCACTTTTGCTAAATGGAAAGAGGACAGTAGGCACTGGGGGTGTGATGGAACCAAAGGGATGCTTCTTGTTTGCCTCAGAGGTGTAATACAAACACAAACCTAGTGAGGCTGTAGACAAAGACCCGCAAACCTTTCTTCTAGAGTTTTGCCAGCTGAAGAGGTTACTACCCCTAATCTCACTTCCTCTGTTTTCCAGGCTATTTCCTCTTCCCATCCCCACCAATCTAGGGTTACTCTTCCCTCCTGTCTAGTTGCTGTTCTACTTTAATTATTATTTCCTTAACTGTTTCCACCAAATTGATGCCACAGTACACACTGGGAATACACCACCTGGAAAGCAGTTTGCAGAGAAGGAAAGAGAGGTCTTTTGGGACACCACGTTGACCACACGCCACAGATGTGCCCTTGTAGCAAAGAATGACAACAATGCCTTGGGCTATATTAATGAGAGTTTGGCCAGTGCATCTCAGGAGGTGGTCTTTCTCCTCTACTCAGCCCAGGCAAGACATATCTGGAGTGTTGGGTCCAGTTCTGGGCTCCCCAGTGCAAGGGAGACGTAGACATACTGGAGAGAGCACAGTGAGGGCAACCAGCCCAGCTGGGGGCTGAAGCACATGGCGTATGAGGAGAAACTACGAGACTTGGGACTCTTTGCCTTCAAGAAAAATAGATTATTGCTGTCTGCAACTACCTCATAGGAGGTCACAGAGATCTTTAAAGCTGCTCTTTGAAGTTGGCCCTGCTTTTAGCAGAAGGCTGGACTAGAGGCAGATGTCCCTTTCCAGCCTGAGTTATTATTTTTTCCTGTGATTCTGCTGTATGAATCCAAAGACAGGGAGAGAACCCATGTTTGCAGAGCTACCCCTACCTACGTGGAGAAGGAGAAGCAATCTTCTCCTCAGCTCATTTCCTCTCCTCTACAATGCTGGACCTGTAGGCAGGAAGGAGAGTTGATAAACACAAATTGATAAACACAAGCTGATAAACACAAGTTCTGGCTAGAGCATTGAGAGGACAACAAAATGGAAGTTGCCCTTTGGTTTCCTGCAAAGATAATGCGGAAAAGGAAGAAGGAGGTCCTCAAACAACCAGCCCTGGATGAGGCACTGTAAGCAGCAAAAAGAAACGTGGCCTCAAGGTCTGTAAAAGCGCACAAAGCTTCCCTGGCTTCTGAGCAAGCATTTTTGGTTAAATATTATTCTGGAGGAAAATAAGACGGGGAAGAGGATGAACAAAATGAAAAAACCCACTATTTTCAAGGTGGTGAAATTATGTGGGGCAAATTTGTCAAGAAAAGCCTCTCAGCTTTTTCATACGTATTTTGCTGCAGTCATTAAAATGAGCTTTCTTTCAAGGTCAGTTGGAAAAGACCATTTAGAAAAGGATGGCATCCTGGGGCACCCTACGCAGTCCTGTGCTAAAAGGGCTGACACCTGGTTCTTATCTGCTGTACACAAAAGAAAATGATGAGCAACTCTACTAAGTAGTACAAAGGAATGCAGAATCAAGTCGTTAATGTATTTCTGGGAGATAGGGAGTAAAACTGGTATTTTGGGCATCAACATAGTAATATAGTATTTCTATAAAAGCATATATAAAGACAACTTTTCTATTTACAGAGTTTTTTAATTTACTTTTGTGTTAGTCAGGATCCATGTTTGCATTGGTCAAAACCATAACTAAAACACACACAGACACGTTAAACTTTCTTTTAAACTAGATCTATCTGGTAGCAAAATCCACCCAGCAGCTGAGAAAAACACTCGGGTGGTTCAGCCTGTGCTGAGCCCCAAGTGCCTTCTGCTTTGCTGGTAGCCCGACCCAAATGAGACATTTAAAGTTAGCTTGAGGTATGTCTACATGATCAGCAATCACAGCAAGAGGTGCAGTGAAATACAGCCCCGCTCAGCTCCATGCATAAGAGATTACCCTTTAAAAGATGCCATCAGCTGCAAACAGATGTTATCTCCACATGCACTCCACCTCTGGATTTTACTAATCTAAAGAGTTCAGAGCTTCAGATCACAGCCAGGGCCAAAATATAGAGAGATTTCCAATCAAGCTGTCACAGCAAGAGTTTTGGCATAATTAACATTTCATGGCACTCAGGAAGAGAGACATGGATATCGTTTAAGTAAGGAAATGGGAAAGACAAACCCCATTTTCTGTTTTTATCGGTACACAATCCTTTAGCGTTGTCTTTACAGCTTTTTATCTGGCATATTTTAATCCTGTCTAGAGGGAAGGGAAACAGAGAGAAACAGAATCGCCAAAATATTAGAATATTTTATGCAAAACTTCAAAGTCTTACAAAGAGCAATGGTGTATTCAGTGATGAGCTTCATGGCGACATAGCCACAGAAATTGCAATGGTCTATTTTCAACCAAGGTGAACAGAAATATCCCCAGGAACATAAGATAAATATAATCTGCAGGATTTTCTGTCAATCCTTTTGTTAGAACAGCTGAAATTAACAAAGAATTGCTATCTGTACTGATTAATGAAGCCATAGTGATTTACCCTGTTATCCCTCAGATTTTTTATCAGAATATTACTTGTCTATAGCTGGACTAAAATGCAAAGCCACCTTTACCTGAGGGCCTGGCTCACTGGTTGGCGGATGTTCTTAGCCAATCTATTTTATGACTTACGTTGCTAAGAAGAAATTTATTCATTTAAGTCAGCTACAAATCTGGAAGATGTTTACATCTCTGACCCTGAACAGCACAACAATGTATGACCAGTATAACAAACCACACATGATAGTCTTACTACTAATGGAGATTCTTTATATTCAATTTGCAGTCAACCAGCTTCAAACTATGTAAACAGTAGATATGACTGCATGACAGCAACTTGCCTAAATCATATAATGATTTTTTCTGTCCCCCAGGAACCCGTCTCACTCATATCTTTCTGGTGAGTTATCCTTGATAAACCAAAGACTACGAGGATCCTGTCACTGCACTATCTGTCTATCACTGCAGATAGAGAGAAAACTATTTATGGAAGGTTAAGTTTGTAAGAACCTTACACTGCAATGGCATGCACATCCAGTCACCTCCTGGAGATGCTTGAGTCTTTGCACTGCTAAGTGGCTGCAGAAGCTGTGTAGAGACATCTTTGAGTTTAATGTAATTTTTTTCCATTTTGAGGTGGACAAAGGATGACCTGAGGGGAGCCTCCAGAGCAGATTGCTATCCTATCTATGCTGGACTTGGCTCTCAAGAGAAGGGAATAAGCCGAAAACAGGTCACTCTGGAGAGTAGCATAGAATCGACCAAGTAAGGGAAGGGAAACGCTGGTAACCACATGAAGTTTGAGCCTGCAGACTTGCAGAAGATGGCAATAAGGTAACACATATGAACAGCAAAAAAAAATATTTGGGAGATTTCATGAGACAATTTCTACTAGTTGTATGGCTTAGATTTGCTGAGCCTTTTGACCCTGTTGTAGTAGCTGTCACTGACACAGAAATGTGATGAGAGAGATAAGAAAATGCATCTATCCATGAGCACGTGGGATACCAGGAATCTGAAGTGGAAAAGCTTTCAGAGCTTTGGTCTCTGTTTGCCTGAATTCATGTCAAGGATACATAAAGAAATATCACTTACTACAAGGGGAGAGTTCACTTAGTATCAACCAAAATAGTCCTAATCCTACATAGGAGCAACAGAGGAAACAGGAGAAAATACATGAGATAGTCTCAAAGAGCCTATTAATGACACCCAAATGCATGGCTTAGTGCTCGTCAGAAAGCTGGACCAGTTCTTGGATTGTTTTCATCTTGCTTTGAAAAACCTTTTAAAAATACCTTTCTCTTCCCTCAAACCTTCAGGAATTTCAAGCACAGGGAGTTCTTTAAAATAAAATATCAATGTTTTCCATGGGAAGTATAGATGTTTCATTAAAGTTTTATCCAATAACAATTGCCTGTTGAAAGTGCCCATAATTGTCGCAGAAAAAAAAAAAAATTGCAGGTGGATTTGTTTGAATTGCTGTTGCTTTGTACACAGTTTTCAAATCCCATATATTTTCAGACTCTCTAGGGAGCGGTGCCTTATCTCTGGATCCCCAAAAGCACACATCCCAGGGGCAGATCTGCTGCCTGATACTCTTTCTAAGCAGCGGGATCGCACAACACAGCCACCTGAAACAGCTGGATCATACACAGTCTGCCAGACTTCATTCCCGGGACCACTGCAATGTATCCCTTTAGTCCTTGGTGGCACGGAAAAAGGAAAGAAAAACATATTTCGTGAATGTGATCTTTGCCGGTGTGCAGGCACGCACCTTATTATTCATAAGTACAAAGATTGTAGCTCCCTGACTTAGGGTCCCCACGCCAGCCTGCAGGCAGCAATGCCCTGTGACGTTGCTCCTGGCAACGAACAATTTCAAAAGTAAAACAACGATCTGCTGTGCTCCTGCCCAGACTGACGGGCAGAGCAAAGCCTAACGCCACTCGTAGTGTGGTTACTTGCTCGGCGCGGCTGCCCGTGGGCCCAGGCAGGGTCGATGGCCATTGCAGTAATGTTTTGCATATTGGCTATAAATATTACAATATAAATTGCCCATGACACTTGGAGCTGTGCTGTGATATATAGATGTGCTCTGCCTGGACAAAACACATGACATTAATTGAGCCTATAAAACAGAGTTACAAAAAAGTAAAGGGAGAAAAAGGTTTGGAAACTATACCTCATATGTATAGTTTTATATGTACCGTGTAACTGCTCATGTGAGAAACCACATGGTCTTGTAACAAATGCAATTTATTACTCACATCTGATTGCTTTTCTTGAATTCTGGTCACTAATCCATCTTCCCTGGGATTACCTCTTAACGTTTCGGACTCTACCCAGCTTTCAACAAATGGCTTAAAAACACGTTTTCCAGCTCCCCCGTCAAATGTGGCCTTTTTTCCATATAATTACACATTCCTGAGGTCTGCGATGAGTAATATTTAGTTCTGGAACAGTTGCAGGTATAAAATCCAACACAGTAAAACTCATCCAGGTGGCAAATGCAAGCTCTGTCCCACTAGAAAACCGGGACTCGCAATCAGAAAGGATCTAAGCCCTTTTTTTTTTTTTATTCTTCCCAGTGCTGTATTCACGTATAAGCTAAAGAATATAAAAAATATTATTCTATTTTGAATGGAAAAAACCTAGCATTATTTAAATGATTACTAGAAAGTCTTTGAAACCCGTTTGGCTGGATACCTGATACTAGGCAAGTCTGCTCAGATACGTAGTCTGCATTGCAACATTCGGCAGTTGTTGAAAAAGAGAAGAGCACAGAAAAACATCGTTATGCCACTGTGTAATTTCAGAGTGCAATCACACTTCAGATACCTCATGCAGCTCTTGTCATCCCGTTTCCACATCAGTTTAACAGAGCTGTGAAAGGTAGTGAGGAGGGCAGTAGGGATCACTGGGAGGGTGAAGTAGCTTCCGTATTAAGGTTCACTCCTGTAGGTTATGACTCTTTTATCCTGAAGAAAAGCATATCGAGGAGGGTTTGACGAAGGTCTATAAAATCCTAAGTACTATGGAGCAGATGAAACGAGTCATGATTCTTATCATTTCTCATAACATCAGAATTAAAGAGTTCCCAGTGAATTTATCCACAACAATTTTAAAAGAAAGGAGAAGGAAGTCCTTTTTTATATGGCACAGAGTAGTATCATGCTACTCACTGTCAGCCTGCGGTGGGAGTTACCCACAGGAAAAAAGGGTTTAGAAAGTGATTGACTGAGCGAACCTTGGATAGGTGGCACCTCTATATGATCATCCGCATGCAATCCTCATCTGAAAAACCACAAAGCAGCTGATTTCTTGGAGCTGACTACAACAAGTTCAAGATCACTCTGTTCACATCCTTCTCCTGTCACCTTTTTCATGGAATCATAGAATGGTTTAGGTTGGAAGGGACCTTAAAGATCATCAAGTTCCAACGCCCCTGCCATGGGCAGGGACACCTCCCACTAGAGCAGGTTGCTCAAAGCCCCATCCAGCCTGGCCTTGAACACTTCCAGGGATGAGGCATCCACTGCTTCCCTGGGCAACCTGTTACGGTGTCTCACCACCCTCACAGGATATCTAATCTAAATCTCCCCTCTTTCAGTTTAAACCATTACCCCTCATACTATCACTATGCTCCCTGATAGAGTCCCTCCCCGTCTCTCCTGTAGGCCCCCTTCAGGTACTGGAAGGCTGCTGTAAGGTCTCCCCGGAGCCTTCTCTTCTCCAAACTGAACAACGCCAACTCTCTCAGCCTGTCTTCATAGGTAAGGTGCTCCATCCATCTGATCATTTTTGTGGCCCTCTTCTGGACCTGTTCCAACAGGTCCATGTGCTGAGGGCTCCAAAGCTGGACACAGTACTCCAGGTGGGGTCTCACCAGAGCAGAGTAGAGGGGAAGAATCACTTCCCTTGACCTGCTGGCCATGTTTCTTTTGATGCAGCTCAGGATGCAGTTGGCTTTCTGGGCTGCCAACACACATTGCCCACTCATGTTAAGCTTCTCGTCCACCAATAACCCCAGGTCCTTCTCCTCAGGGTGTCCTCTCAGACCATCCTCTGCCCAACCTGTATCTGTGCCTGGGATTGCCATGACCCAGGTGCAGGACCTTGCACTTGGCCTGGTTGAACTTCATGAGGTTCACACATGTTCTTCTTCCTCAGCACCCACCATTACAGGCAACAGGAGAGATTTCTAGACCAATCCAAACAGCAGCATTTAAAACGGAATGTATATGCTCTTGAACACTCACAAGATTATTTTGCTGTAAAGTGTCTGAATACAGAGGGAAGAATAACCCAGCAACCACTCCAGAGCTTCTTTTAATCTCTTGGTCCTTTCTACCGATCCCCTGGGGACAACTTGCCTGTATAAGGCATTTAAGAGAGCACTGGAGATTTATATTTGTGCACCTGCATCACTCCCAAAGAGCACAGGATACATATGCAGAGAGCTCACATATGCAGCACTCCTTTGGGACGAGCTGGATAGCAGACTCCGGCTTGGCCAGCCTAAAAAAATTTATAGCCTATCTCACCATCCTATAAAAACATGCAAAGCAAGGCAGGTGCAGGAGGGGAGGGAGAGGAAGGAGCAGGGCTTCGCTCCCAGCTTACGATCCAGACAGCTGCCTCTGCGGCGATGCTGCGCAACAGCTGGCCAGAAAACACAGCTGGCTGCGGATTTGGGAAGGGCTCCTTTTGTTGGCCGGGCTGCTGGGAGGGCTCCCGCCTCCTCTGCTCCGAGGACGAAGTTGTTCCACGCTTTGCCCCGCTCCTCTCTCCCGCAGTAATTTCACGGGCCCCGTGTGTGCTGTAAATTCGATAAAGCAGGCGGGCTGGCGAGGTCGGGGAACCAGCCAGAGGTCATACACAAACAGAGGGGGTTGATGGCTCCTACTGCTCCTCGTCTTTCCAAAAAAGTCAGTGGAGGATGGCTAAAATAAAGCTGACATGATGGTGAAATAGCGATTACCCTGTTTTCTGCCAGCGATCCTGGAAACGCAGCTCATAAAACACACTGAATCATATAAAAGTCTTCAAGGATTCAGCAAGAGTCGGGAAAATTAATCTCTTCTTCATTGGCACCTATTTTTGCCATAATGATGAAACCATACTCCTTCAGTTCTTCTGAAAGTTAAAGACTTTTATTCAAAGAGGACCTGACTCTGCAGTCCAGTCATGTTGAATAACGTTTCAAGGGGATTTCACCGTGACAGCTTGCACAGAAATATATTGTTTTCCTACGAATCAGGCCAGCAGAACGGGTCTTTCAGCTTTTGTCACTGCTGTTGTAATTTTCAAGCTGGCAATCAGGAGCAATACGAAATGTCAAGTATTGTATCCCTTATTCAACAGCCTTCTAGAAAGGACATGCCATGCCAGCTTAGGGGACCCATTTCTTAGAGCATTACAATAATACACCGTACTTCCTCCCCCACCAAAAAAAAAAAAAAAAAAAAAAAAAAAGGCAAACGCAAAGCACTCTTCTGTTAGAGTGTTGTGGAAGCAGGAAGCACAGCACAAAACTGCCCAAATTACTCTTCAAAATCCATCTTCCACTGCTAACACCTCCACACCCCCGTCCACACCAAAAGCACAAAAAATAGACGTAATTTTATAAAGGGCTCTTCTTTGCAAGTCAGGTGGAGATGCAACCTAATGTTCCCTGACAGCCCATTTAAGAAATGTTGTCATAAGTAAGAAAGCTTTCTCCTTAGCTCTTTTTAAAAACTAAATAAGATTACACCCTAAAAGCAGAAACAACTTTTACAGTGGTGCCCAGATGTTCTGAATGTGGGTTGTTCCTTCTAAAATCATCCCATAAACCACACTGCCTCTTCCCATAGTGCTCTGAGGAGACATCTGAGGGGCCACCTCTTGCGGAAATGAAGTTTTAACCAGGGGGTTGGTGGTGGCAGTGGGGGTACCACAGCTCGGGTGGCAAGGGGACAGATGGCAAGGTTCAGAGACAGAAAGGGTCACGGATGTGGTGAAGGAGAAAACGCTGCTGCTCTGCTCGGCTCTCCTGGAAAGGCCAAATTTATGTCTGCTCACCTCAGCCCCACGGGGAGAAAATAAAAAAGTTCAAAGCACAGCACAGCTATAAAAGCATCTTTTTTTTTTTCAGACAACATATTTCCTTACGCGCTCTGCGGCATCTAGCTCTGTCTTCTTTAATGTCATTGGCGTTTGTAGCTATAAAATTCCTCATCACAAGCCTTTTAATGCAAGATAGACTTTTCTACAAAATCAGTAATAGCCACTGTTCACCTCATAAATACATGAAGCAACTGATATTTTATGTTGCTATCCATGCCTCATCAAGCATTAATGTATTCCTTGTAAACACATATTCTTTATTTGGTTAGGACAATAACAGTGCCACGTGCCAGACTTACCATTAAATCCCAGTTCTCCTATTTGTAATGGGCTGTAACAGATGTTTTACCCTCAAAGAATATCCTTCATTCCATTTTATGCGCTAAACACCCCAAAAAACCTGCATTATTGATCTGTACCAGTTTTCCCTCATTGCCTTTCAAATTACCACACAGAAATCACTTTCCTGCAGACACATGAATAGCTGTTGGGAGGTGAGTGATTTATATCCTGGCACAAGAATCACTGAGAATCACATCAATGATTTAGAATGTAGCCAGTAGGGAAAAAAAAAAAAAAAAAGAAAAGAAAAAAAACCACCTCATAAATTACAAGCACGTCATCATAAAGCTCCCCCAAACTGTAAACATCTTGCAGTTTGGCAACCTGCACCAGGACCATTTCAAGAGCTGGATGTGCCACCTCACTCAGCTCAGGGAAGCCACCAGGTCAGCAGAGACCCATGCACTCATGCCAAGGGAAGGGTGGGATGCTGCCAAGGCTAGGTTTGGAGAAGTACCCATCTGGGGATGGTTTTAATGGCCACATTGATTCTCTGTGTAAATGTCACCTTAGCCATGCCTGTGCTTCATTAAAACTTCAGGAAGGCATCAGGAAACACTTGATTTCCATCACGGGGCAATGCTTGACTGATTGCCAGAGATGAGACCGGGTCATGAGCTCCCTGCAACCACCTCTTCCTTTTCACCTTGTTTTACACGCTATGAAGTAAGACCAGAAGAAACCAAATTCATTGCAGTTCAGCTAGTTCCATTTCATTCAGTTCTTTTAAGAATAACCGCATCTTATATTCCAGAAACTACTGTGCTTAGCTTAGCCAGGGGCCTAATCAACATATGTCCTCTTCTAATAGCCTACCGACAGGATGGATAAATCAGCTAGCAACTTTAGATCTGGCACAAGCTCCCAACCTGTCCACACGAAACCTTATGTAGCTTGGCTTAGAGCACAGATTACCTCCAATCTGCTTTCTAGAAAGCTGGTCACCGTCTGGAATGGAAAGTGCAACGTTATAAAACCTTGTCTTCTAACACACATAAGCCACCAAATCAATTGGCATACGCCACCCTCTCCGTACATACCTGTGCTGTCCATCACCGTGTGGGTGAGACGGAGCTACAACGGGCTGCCAGGCAGGGAGGAGGTCCCTTCCTGTGCTTTTATTAGGTTTCATTGAATAAAGCTTCAACCACAGCTGAGGAGCTGGAACTCAAATAAAAATGACTACTCTCACAAATCAAGCAAATATCTATTTTCCCTAATACTATTAGTGGGATTCAGCTCAGCAGAATAGGTCTGCAATAAATATAATCAAAGATACACAGAGAATGCCTGCTGGTAAACTGCACTGTAATTTTATTTGATGTTTTCTTACAAAATTGCGGGTTTCTACCTGCAGTAGTTTGATTAAGGGGTATATGCATTTACTAACAGTGCCATTACATTTCATGTCTAGACAGCTTTGTGGACATCAGGTGAGACAATTTTCTTTCACGTGTTTTTATGATTCAGAAAAAAGTCTGTGTTTACTCCATCAGTGCTTTCAGCCAAGATGCTAATTGATTTTCAGTGGTTACTCAATTCATTTTCTGATTCCTTCTTTGACTGTACAGACCCAAACAACAGTATTTGACCTACTTCGGGTGATTTACAGATAAAAATTTTATTGACCTTGTTTGTCAAACCCATTTTTCCTCTGAATTTATGTCATGCTGATTTTACTACTGATTCATATTAGATGAATTTACAATCCACATAGAAACTATCAGCTCTTAAACAAGTTTTTTTGCCACTTAGGTGAATTATATACTACACGGGATAACTGCGTCCTATGTAATATGCAACGTTACACACTGTAACACGTAATTATGTGTTGTGATATGTAATTCTGCAATAACATGCTAAATATATACCATTGTGAGACTGCTAAAAAAAAAGCCAGTATTATTGGATACAGTGTTCTCAGTTCTTGGGTAAGGGGCAGGATCCGGAGGGGCATAACTGTAGCTGGAAATCTATTTAGGTGCAGCTTAGTCCTACTCACTTACTACATACTCCTGAACACCATAGTCAGGCCGTCTCTGCCTCATGTTGCTCATCTCTGTGCACCATCCTTCCCACTCACTATATGCAAAGATGGTCTCTTACACTCTTATTTCACAGAGTATAATTAATTTTCTTTATTCTTCCTCACTCTAACCATAAATTAGCTTCCTGTCATCATATTAACCACAGGAATAGAATCATAGAATTGTTTGGATTGGAAGGGACATTTAAAGGTCACCTAGTCCAACCCCCTTGCAATGAGCAGGGACATCTTCAACTAAATCAGGTGGTTCAGAGCCTAGTCCAACCTCACCT
>JAHREE010000279.1:24060750-24168954 GCA_033628505.1 Tringa tobata | reverse complement strand
TGAAGTTTTAACCAGGGGGTTGGTGGTGGCAGTGGGGGTACCACAGCTCGGGTGGCAAGGGGACAGATGGCAAGGTTCAGAGACAGAAAGGGTCACGGATGTGGTGAAGGAGAAAACGCTGCTGCTCTGCTCGGCTCTGCTGGAAAGGCCAAATTTATGTCTGCTCACCTCAGCCCCACGGGGAGAAAATAAAAAAGTTCAAAGCACAGCACAGCTATAAAAGCATCTTTTTTTTTTTCAGACAACATATTTCCTTACGCGCTCTGCGGCATCTAGCTCTGTCTTCTTTAATGTCATTGGTGTTTGTAGCTATAAAATTCCTCATCACAAGCCTTTTAATGCAAGATAGACTTTTCTACAAAATCAGTAATAGCCACTGTTCACCTCATAAATACATGAAGCAACTGATATTTTATGTTGCTATCCATGCCTCATCAAGCATTAATGTATTCCTTGTAAACACATATTCTTTATTTGGTTAGGACAATAACAGTGCCACGTGCCAGACTTACCATTAAATCCCAGTTCTCCTATTTCTAATGGGCTGTAACAGATGTTTTACCCTCAAAGAATATCCTTCATTCCATTTTATGCGCTAAACACCCCAAAAAACCTGCATTATTGATCTGTACCAGTTTTCCCTCATTGCCTTTCAAATTACCACACAGAAATCACTTTCCTGCAGACACATGAATAGCTGTTGGGAGGTGAGTGATTTATATCCTGGCACAAGAATCACTGAGAATCACATCAATGATTTAGAATGTAGCCAGTAGGGAAAAAAAAAAAAAAAAAGAAAAGAAAAAAAACCACCTCATAAATTACAAGCACGTCATCATAAAGCTCCCCCAAACTGTAAACATCTTGCAGTTTGGCAACCTGCACCAGGACCATTTCAAGAGCTGGATGTGCCACCTCACTCAGCTCAGGGAAGCCACCAGGTCAGCAGAGACCCATGCACTCATGCCAAGGGAAGGGTGGGATGCTGCCAAGGCTAGGTTTGGAGAAGTACCCATCTGGGGATGGTTTTAATGGCCACATTGATTCTCTGTGTAAATGTCACCTTAGCCATGCCTGTGCTTCATTAAAACTTCAGGAAGGCATCAGGAAACACTTGATTTCCATCACGGGGCAATGCTTGACTGATTGCCAGAGATGAGACCGGGTCATGAGCTCTCTGCAACCACCTCTTCCTTTTCACCTTGTTTTACATGCTATGAAGTAAGACCAGAAGAAACCAAATTCATTGCAGTTCAGCTAGTTCCATTTCATTCAGTTCTTTTAAGAATAACCGCATCTTATATTCCAGAAACTACTGTGCTTAGCTTAGCCAGGGGCCTAATCAACATATGTCCTCTTCTAATAGCCTACCGACAGGATGGATAAATCAGCTAGCAACTTTAGATCTGGCACAAGCTCCCAACCTGTCCACACGAAACCTTGTGTAGCTTGGCTTAGAGCACAGATTACCTCCAATCTGCTTTCTAGAAAGCTGGTCACCGCCTGGAATGGACAGTGCAACGTTATAAAACCTTGTCTTCTAACACACATAAGCCGCCAAATCAACTGGCAAACGCCACCCTCTCCGTACATACCTGTGCTGTCCATCACCGTGTGGGTGAGACGGAGCTACAACGGGCTGCCAGGCAGGGAGGAGGTCCCTTCCTGTGCTTTTATTAGGTTTCATTGAATAAAGCTTCAACCGCAGCTGAGGAGCTGGAACTCAAATAAAAATGACTACTCTCACAAATCAAGCAAATATCTATTTTCCCTAATACTATTAGTGGGATTCAGCTCAGCAGAATAGGTCTGCAATAAATATAATCAAAGATACACAGAGAATGCCTGCTGGTAAACTGCACTGTAATTTTATTTGATGTTTTCTTACAAAATTGCGGGTTTCTACCTGCAGTAGTTTGATTAAGGGGTATATGCATTTACTAACAGTGCCATTACATTTCATGTCTAGACAGCTTTGTGGACATCAGGTGAGACAATTTTCTTTCACGTGTTTTTATGATTCAGAAAAAAGTCTGTGTTTACTCCATCAGTGCTTTCAGCCAAGATGCTAATTGATTTTCAGTGGTTACTCAATTCATTTTCTGACTCCTTCTTTGACTGTACAGACCCAAACAACAGTATTTGACCTACTTCGGGTGATTTACAGATAAAAATTTTATTGACCTTGTTTGTCAAACCCATTTTTCCTCTGAATTTATGTCATGCTGATTTTACTACTGATTCATATTAGATGAATTTACAATCCACATAGAAACTATCAGCTCTTAAACAAGTTTTTTTGCCACTTAGGTGAATTATATACTACACGGGATAACTGCGTCCTATGTAATATGCAACGTTACACACTGTAACACGTAATTATGTGTTGTGATATGTAATTCTGCAATAACATGCTAAATATATACCATTGTGAGACTGCTAAAAAAAAAGCCAGTATTATTGGATATAGTGGTCTCAGTTCTTGGGTAAGGGGCAGGATCCGGAGGGGCATAACTGTAGCTGGAAATCTATTTAGGTGCAGCTAGTCCTACTCACTTAGTACATGCTCCTGAACACCATAGTCAGGCCGTCTCTGCCTCATGTTGCTCATCTCTGTGCACCATCCTTCCCACTCACTATATGCAAAGATGGTCTCTTACACTCTTATTTCACAGAGTATAATTAATTTTCTTTATTCTTCCTCACTCTAACCATAAATTAGCTTCCTGTCATCATATTAACCACAGGAATAGAATCATAGAATTGTTTGGATTGGAAGGGACATTTAAAGGTCAACTAGTCCAACCCCCTTGCAATGAGCAGGGACATCTTCAACTAAATCAGGTGGCTCAGAGCCTAGTCCAACCTCACCTTCAGTGTTTCCAGGGATGGAGTATCTACCACCTCTCTGGACAACACATTCCAGTGTTTTCCCACCCTCATCATAAAAAAAATTCTTCCTTATATCTAGTCTAAATCTTCTACCTTTTACCCCTTGTCCTATCACAACAGGACCTGCTAAAAAGTTTGTCCCCATCTTTCCTGTAGGGCTCCTTTAAGTACTGGAAGGCTGCTATAAGGTCTCCCCCTGATCCTTCTCTTCTCCAGGCTGAACAACCCCAACTCTCTCAGTCTGTCCTCAAAGAAGAGGTGTTCCAGCCCTCTGATCATTTTTGTGGCCCTCCTCTGGACCCACTCCAACAGGTCCCTGTCCTTCCTGTGCTGAGGACTCCAGATGCAGTACTCCAGGTGGGTTCTCATCAGAGCAGAGGGGCAGAATTACCTCCCTGGACCTGCTTCTTTTGATGCAACCCAGGAAACAGTTGGCCCTGTGGGCTGCCAGCGTGCATTGTTGACTCGTGTCCAGCTTTTCATCCACCAGTACCCCCACATCATTCTCAGAAGGGCTGCTCTCAGTCCCTTCATCCCTCAGCCTGTATTGATGCCAGTGGCTGCCCATCACTTGGCCTTTTTGAACCTCATGAGCTTCAATGGGTATCTCCAGCTTGAGGTGTTGCTGATAAAATAACTGGAGATGCATCAATCTGATTTTCATCAAGGAGGAAATCGAACCAGAAAATTTTGTTACAAAGTTCAGATGTGGAGCCAGCTGAGACTGAGCTTGCCCTCAGTCAAGTTCAAGTTCAAATAAATTTCAAAATAAAGACTCAGGTTTAGGGTCAGTCCTGATGCCTGAAGCAGTGGGAAAGGGTGTTTTAGTTTGGTTTTGTACCATCTCCTTGATCCTAAAACCCACTTCTACTGAGGAAGACATTTCTGTGCCCTTCTTTTGGGACATGGGGTGGGTGTTTTTATGATTGTGAAGTTTCAGCTGCTAATGTGTTGATAATCGTATAGGACCTTAATACTGGTGATTTTGTGCCATTGTGAGTTGTCCCAAAGATTATTGTCCCACCCTCTATTCAGGTAGATCCCTTAAATTAATTTGTTAAATAATAGCAATGAAATTTGTTGCTACTGAGAAGAGACAAGCCAGAAGCCACTGTGGGTACTTTCTGAACAAACAACATTCGAAAACCCTTAGAATAAACCATATATTCAGTGAATGCAATTCAGGAAATCAATTTTACTGAAGACTGCTTTATGGTGTTAGGCACTGAAATTATGGCCCTGTTAAAGTCAATGATTGTTTTGCCATTACCTTCAAGTGGGCTGGGATTTCATCTCCTTGGCCTTGCTGCTGGAGACAGAGGCTTGCTGGAGGAAATAGGGCAGGAGAAACACCACTGCAAAAACAACCCAGGAAAGAAACTATAGGCGAGCAGAGCTGCATCAGGTGATAACTCAAAACACCTATTCTATATAGGTTCAGGTGCTGACAACAGGTGGACAAATGGGAAGGAAAATAAAAGCACAACTTTGTTCTGAAATTTTCATTATACCTCAAAAGCATCTGAGTATAGAAAATAAGAGTAACGATTTCATAATACAAGACCAGAGCCTCCTGCTTTCTGCAAAAGTAGCAGAGAATGGGAATTTCCATCTTGTTGCCCTAGTGAGGCATGTAGGAAGGATTGTATTTTGTGGTGTGGACCAGTTGTTAGAGCAAAGTCATTTGCGTAAACGTGGTACTGGCTCTCTTTTGCCAACGCAGCCAAAAAGCTGTTCATCTTTCAGTTTTTTTCAGTGATCTGGGGATCCATCCAAAAAAAGATGAGCTGCATACCATTGTCTTCCACCCATTTGAATGTTGGAAGATCATATAAACATTAGCAAACATAGGGCAAAATCTGCTTAGAAATCATCACAGGCAGAGATGGGGAAAGCTTAGTAACTCGTATTTCCAGTTCTGTGCTCAGTTCCCCCAATAAACTTTCTTTAGTACACACAAATGGTCACCAAGTACTGGTGTTTACACCCCAGATGCATTCAGAACCTTTGAAAATCTGAAAAGGAAAACCGCTGTGGTAGAAAGCTATGGTTTACTGCAAGGAAACCTTTGTGATTTATATTTTTTTCCAATTTTAAGGAAGCAAGGAGAGAGGAATAGTCATCATAAACTGATAAGTAAAATGAGAGGGCAACATCCAGGGCAAGTCATCTGTGTCTGAGAGAGGAAAACCCTGGGCTAAAGGAAGAGCCAGCCTTGCAAGAGAGACACCTCAAGGAAGCCGCAGCAGGCCAAGAGGGAGAGCAAAGCTCAGTGTAGAAAAGGGTCCCTGGAGAGATCAGCGTAGTAACAGAAACAAACACACTTACTATATAAAAAATGTCTGGTATGAGGGCATCTCAACTATGTGTCTAAAGAGCACAGGAAGTGCAAAAATGAAAAAAAAAAAAAAAGAAGAAGAAAAAAGGTGGTGTTCTGTTAGATGTGGTTTTCCTTTAAATATGAATGCATCTCAAAACCAGCATTTCTTAGTTTCTTCCAGTCGTTAGCACCGGATGCCAGGAATGCAAATGAGCAGCTGCCCTTCCAGCCCCTATTTTGGAATTTACATAGTTGAGAGAATCTTTAGACCTTCGAGCATATTTATTCTTTGATTTCTTTTGCTAAAACAGTCTGCAGCCTGGGTAAACACTGAAGAGGGCATCGAGCCAAGTGGTTTGTCTACATAGGCAGCTTTTTGTTTCTCCAGCCTTCATTCAGATTTACAGCTGAGCAGTTATAAGCAGTGGATGCACCCTGGAGAATCACTTTCAACCCACGCAAACAAAGCTGAAATCTGTGAATTTTCCTTCTCGCGTCCAGATTCAACGAGTTCAATTGTCCATACATATCTCAGAGACAATCTGGGTAACCTATTGAATAGCCCATCAAAAGCACTCACCACCACCCAAGTCCCATGAGGTCCAGGTTTGATCTCACACCAGTATATGCTAGCACAGGTTTTTTAGGAGCAGCAACTTTTCTTCTGCTTTCTATCAATATATAACAAGTTGAATCAGACTGACCTAGGGTCAAGGTGTTGCTACTCAGTCAAAGGTTCATGTCTCTCCCTTACAGTTTGAAAGAAGTTCACTTAGCATCAAAGTACTTAAAATTTGCCTTTCTGTTAAGTGTGTTGGTATTCCTACTTGTAGAAATCCATCCCTGGAAGTGTTCAAAGCAAGGCTGGATGGGGCTTTGAGCAACCTGGTCTAGTGGGAGGTGTCCCTGCCCATGGCAGGGGGGTTGGAATTCCATGATCTTTAAGGTCCCTTCCAACTCTAACCATTCTATGATTCTATTCTATGATTCTAACCAATGAAGTACAGCTTAATGGTTAATCCAACAGTTAACCCAATGGCTAGAACATGCGATGGAGAGTGATGAAATCGCTGGTTCTCTGTCAGAAAAATAGTTTGTTATACCATGCCTCACCTGTCACATTGGCTTGAGCTCACACTGCACTCCACACCGTACTCATACTGCCTGTCCATGTCATAACGCTCTGCCCTGAGTCAGGAGTGTGCTGAGAGAACCTATAAATATCAAAGTACACTTGAGGATGTATACTTATATGAATAGCTTCTACTTGGTCCTGTAGAAAACCGTGTAATGAAGACTAACCAAATACAAACAAGACCATTGGCATTTCCTAAATTTGGTGTTCTTGATTTTTAGTAATTTAAATCATTTTACTGTTTGGTTTTATGAACAAACTTTCCATATTTGTAGCACAAATATAATGTAGCACAATATAAGCATCTTTAGGTTCTCAATTTGTATATAAGTGTGTGTGCCTAAAGATATAACTTGATTGTTTCAGTTTTGGGAGACTAGGCTTAATATTATTACACAAAAGTTTGTAGGCAACAGAGAATACAAGGAAGAGGTGAATTTACATCTCATTTAGTAAATTCATATATATCATTTATACACGCACGTTATATACATAATATATGGTCTTAAGACTTCTTTTGATCCAAAATAGTTTAAAATAATAAAAAGGTCTGTATTTTAAAGTTTTGACAGAGAAAAGTTTGTTTGATATGAATCTGTTTGTTCTCTCTGTCCACAGGCATAGCTTTTTAGCTTACACAATACAGTTGATAAAGTTTTAAGCATGGTGTAATAAGATAACTGAAAGCCTAACACTGGGAAAACTGTAGGAATGGGGGGGGGGAAGAAGGCAAATTTAGTTTAACTCAAATATTATTTGTATAACAGATTTTCAGCTAAAGTAAGCTAATCCTTAGCATCAGCATTATAATGACTCTACTTTCCTAAGGCTTTGTTTCCTGGAGGCTCCAAACAAAGGGCTACAGTGTCATCTTCTTCCTGCTGCCCTGAGTAACGTTAAAGCCGCCAAAGAGTTGGTCACAAGATCCTAGAGAGCAAAATGATTGTGGCAAATGTGTCAAACCTGAAATATGCCTTCATGAGACATATATAAGAGGGATAGTACTCCATCATCTCTGCTTTATGCCTGAATCCATATTAAGGCAGAAAATTAAATTTTTTATTGATTGAATTTTTCCTAGTAGGTTATGCCTTTTGACAGACAAATAATCTTATTCTGTCCTCTTCTACACTAAAATTAACCTACAAATAAGGAGATGTACAATGTTTACCATAGTTTATAAGCTTACACGCTTTAGCACAACTTTCTAGGAACCGTTTTTGCCAATTTTCCTCTGGGGAGTTAAGTTTTGGTAACAGTGATTGACTCCTTTTGTCTCAGGAGCTACATCTTCAGCGTATTAAAAGCAAAAGTCCAAGACCAGCCTCAGGTTCAGGTTTCCCTTCAAATCCTGTGCTCACATGAGAAAACCCAGATTTGTGCTACGCCTTTGAGCTAGCTGAGATGCAGAGCTACTTGCACCGGCAAGATCACATCCTCATGGGTCTCCTTCCAGAAGGGCACCCGCACTCCCTGACATCGAGGCACCAGGAGCTTCTGAGTGGCAGAGCGTGTACGAATGTAAGAGTCAGGGAAAATGTCAGGCTTCAGCTCACTGCCTGGCCCAGGCTTTTAAGGAAACAGTGTAGTTGTAGCCCGTCTCAGTAATTACATCCTTTTCCCCACTGCACTAATAAATTTAGTAATATATCTATACTGTTGCAATGCAGCATCAAGATGCAGAAAGTACTGGCTGTGGTCCCAAAGCACTACAGACAGCTTAGTACTGCATATGGGGGCATATAGCATAGGCTTTTACTTTTACCTGGGACATACAGCTTGCTGGACCAGAGCTGGGGTTGTGCTTTGGTTTGGATGGAACAAGCTGGTGTCTGCCAGCTCTGGTCCGTGCAGAGGCAGCCCAGGACGGCTGGATCGTCTCTCTCCAGAGGGGCTGCAGAAGGAGGCAGCTGCTTCCACTCCCTGCTCAGCCCCTGACAGGGAAGCAGAGAAGTCTTTGAAATTATTAATTAGTGCCAGAACTGTTAACAACAGCTATTAAAATTCTTGCCAGAGATGTGTGGTTGGTTTTTTTCATGCTTGGGGATGCGCGTTTAACGGAAGGGAGGGGAACAAAGAGGACATGAAAAAAATGAAAGAAGGTGGATGATTTTTTTTTCCTTCCAAGAAACAGTGAAAGCGATTACTGTGCTGTTCAGGATTGTATAATTTAAACTAAACTGTTTCTAAATCAATATAATCTAGGGTCAACTCTTATATGAACACTCTTAGATCTTTTTTTTTTTATTGGACAAATTAAGTCAGACATACAAAATCGGCTAGAACATAAAGTGAGCAAGAGCTGCTAAATGCATCTTCTAGTATTGCATTTTTTATTTTATTTTTTGCTTTGATGAAGTTGAGCTCTGTTTTGCAAAGGTTTTATAGTAAAGAAGGTAAAGATTAGAAAATCTGCTGACTCTGTAGACATTTTCTCCTTCTGGTGATAACTGTCTTTTTTTTTTCTTCTGCAGTGAATTTATCAGAGGGGTAAAAAGTTGAACTTGCAAGTTGATTGGTTATCAAAAAAATATATTAATAGTCTTCCAAACAAAATAACATCTGGTAGTATCACCTAGCTGAGAGAGTACCAAGGTAGGACACAAAAAAGACCTCTTCTACTAGTCTGCTGTGTGGCTGTGAAACAAATTATATCATGTCTTCATTCCTTCATTTCCCCAGTAGGTTAATTTGTCAAGCGTTTTAAAAAACGTTAATGAAACACCTCCATTGATGAGGACAACCAGGTTGGACAAATGTCACGACAGGAAAAATTTGGACCTGTTATTTAAAGAAAAAAATCAGTGCTGATATGCAAATTAAGAAGACTACAGTCTATCTTTCGAATTTCAGGCTGAGACTGTAATTTTGGCAGCTGGGAAATCCAAACACATTTGCCTTGAAAAATGATGAGACAAACCCATGGATTGCCCTAGCGCTATCCGTACTGTTCCTTCTCACAGTAGAAGCATATTCTGAGCTGTAGGACATGATGAATTATACCTACTTATGTTATAATAGACAGAAAACCTCCAGATATCATATGAAATGCCTCTGTCCCCTTATTTCTACCACCCCTAAAAGACCCGCTCCCAATGAGCTGAAACTCTTGACCACCCCCACCTGCCCACTGCACATATTTATTCCTGTGTCTCCAAGCAACCTCCTCAGCTCCCTGAGCACATCCATCAAAGGTCTATATCCTCTGCCTAGTCCCAGCCTAGTGCTGTTTCTGTGTCCCGAGTTGGAAGTGCTCAGCACAGATACAGCTGGTGCTGAGCAGCAGGATACGCTGGCAGGGGCAAGATTTTGATGCAGCCACAGCCGTGGGAGCTCTTGTCATCTCATTTGAGCCCTAATGATGGCTTCAATAAGCAAGTTAAAGCTCTGGTGCCCCTGTGAGCTCAGTGTTTCTCCAGCAGCCCAGCTGATTGCAGTTCCACAGGCTGCTCACACCAGCGGCACTGGGGTCTCACCCTCTCCCCTTCCATCCCACTCTCCGTGCCCTGAGCCCCTAATTCCCACAGCTGTGCTGGCTGCCCTGAGCCCAGCACAAACATCTGTGTAGCCAAACCACGAATCAGATGGGAAGACTGAACCAGAAGGAGTTCAAGGTCCGATTTTTGGGATACAGCAGAGTTGATCCAAGCGGCTGCTCCACGGCTAGTTCTGCCTCTCCCCCTCCGAGGCACACAGTCCACCCTCCTCCGCTGGGCTGCCCTGTATTTAGGTGGAGAGAGCTAAACTAGCAGGAAAATATTCCTCTTGTTATTCTATTCTTTACTTTGCTGCCAGATGAACTCCCTGAACTGGCACACCACAAGACCAGCGAAGCTTCCCCTGCCTGTGCAAGGGAGCAGTGGGGTGGGAAGGCAGGGAAAAAGCAAGGTCCCTCCCTGCGGCAGCAGCCGGCGGCACAGCTCATCAGCGCAGCCATCCTTAGCCTTACTCTGGAGCATCCTCCTCCTCCTCACCTAGGTGACATGGCCCCCCAGCAGAAAGGGCAGGCGCAGTGTGGGAGTGAGGAGGTGGGGAAGGGAGAAAGGGGCTGCTGCACCCCGGGGGCTCTCTCGGTTACACCAGCAGGCGTGTTTGTGAAACGATGGGCTCAGAAATCTTTGTGCAGCACTACTGAGTATTCCTAATCAAGAATTTATCTGTTGGTTGTGGGTTTTCCTCCCTTGGAACGTGTTAGATTGCTGAGCGCTGGACTGTTCTCTATGATTTGAAATGAGGAGTTTTTCATTATTAATATGTGCCAAATTGTACCTATCTTTTAGAGTAGATATAGCTGGGTTTTGGACGTCAAATTAACTGCTCTTTAAAGTTCATTTATAGTAACAAAGCCTAAAAATCTGGAACAAAGATTTCTAAATGGCCTAGTCCAATTTTTTGTTTGCTTTTTTTTTTTCTTTCAAGTTGATTCTTCCCTCCTTCCCCCAAGTTTTCATCTTTTCATCCTGATTAAGGCTAGAAGAAGCCTCACAGATTCTCTTTCAGAGAGGAAAATTGCTTTCTATCCATCTCTGGCTGTGAAGCAACATTAGCAATAGCTAGTGTCTCCTTGTCCTGTGACCTCCTGTGCCAGGGTGGGCTACTCTGGAAGCCAGAAGGAGCATGAGCTAGAGCTTGGACGCACAGAGCTCCTGCAAGGTTGCCTACAGCCTTCACCACATCTCAGAGAATAGAAGTATTCCAGGAGCTGAATCCCCAGACAATTTTTTTTAACAGGAGCTACCCCCCACTGGGAGAATTATGAAAAGGAAAGTCTGTGAGCGAGAACTTAAAGAAACATATTTATCCCTTGTTTAAAAAAAGATGAAGTGCTGCAGGGAAGTGTTGGTCTCCAGTGGGCACTTCCCAGCTGTGGCAAGTTTTCTCCGTAGTTAGGTAGTTGGCAATAGATCATCTACTGCTGTAATAACATGGCTCTGAAGTACAACCCCTAACGTTGGCTTGGAGTTCATAGAAGAAAATCCTTGCTTAGTTATTATTGCACTCTCCATATGTCTTAAACATGGCTGAGAGCTACCTTCGCAGGTACCGGTCTCCAGGCAAGACAGCAATACTTGCTATTCCTTGCAATTATGAGGATGGAGCCATTTTTATAAAAGCAGATCACTACCAGAAGTGGGTAGAGAATTATTTCCATCTTAGTTGGAGCTGGTTGTCTGTGACTTCACTGGGTTATTTTAAACTGTATTCAAAGTTCCTACTGCTTAAAATCAGACTGGGAATCCATTCAGAAACTACTTAGTATGACAGACCAGGTAAGGTAAGAGGTATTTTTTTTTTATCTCTGACTTAAATCCTTTTACGATTCCTTACATGAGCACCCCCTTCAAGGTGATGGAGTGAGGGAAAATGTTCCTTATTGTAGTAGCTGAAGACTGGGAAGTGGAGCTAAATAAAAGATTTACCAGAGTACCTGTCAGGAGCACAGATACACACAATGGAAGAAAGCTTAACACACTATTATATAAAGGAGCGAAAGGCTATAAATACTAGATAATCAGGTTTTTCACCTTTATGGCTCGACACATCTATCCCTTCCTTGGACACAGGGCTGCATTATTTAAAGACAAGCACTGGACAAAATTGTAAAGCTCCAAGTCAAGTGCTTTACAATTGCCTCCCATTCCCTGACAGATATTAAAAACCAAACCAAGAAAACTAAAACTCAAACAAGAGACAGGAAAAAAAGCTTGCTAAACATGATGCGCAGTCTTAGATTAGCCCATCAAGTGCTGAATTATTATGATTGGCATGTCGTAGTAAATTTTTTTTAATGGGAAAGACATGTTTGATAGGCTAGACTTGTGTTAGAGAGCGCTAATGAACACTAATAGCCTAAGCCACGCAGGCATGTGGGTGGACACGTCTCCCGATCAGACCCAGAACTGCTTTGACATACTATTCAGAAAGAATGGGTGGAAAGGGAGGCACACATAGCTGAAACACTTCTGGATGGCTGTCAGGGCTTATTCACTGAGTATCGGCATCGGTGCAGCTCACTGTCAGCATTTGATGTGCTGCATCTGTGGGCAGAGAAGAGAATCAGGAATCCAGCAATATTTTGAACCACAAGAAAGTGGATGGTAACCCAAGGGAAATGAATTTTCAGACACAGAAAGGTAAACGTCTGTGTTGTTTGTTAATGTCCTCCTTGCAAACTAAAGGACACCTTCGTTTGCCTCTTCCCAAAAACTACTGAAAACAAGATCTGTGACTGGGTAAAATTTCCTCTTTTCATTCATTCCTGTTCCTGAGCACTGTGGGCCAAAAACAATAGCTGCAGTATTTGGAAAACCCAAATAAAATAGCGCTTCAAACTCAGTAAAATTCATTTCTTTTGTTCTTCTTGGTAAAGCAAACCATTGAAAAGAAAGGTGAAGCAGCAGGCCCCACAAGACACAAAGTAAATATTCATTATGCATCAAGAAGAAAACTTCTCTAAATAAGAAGATACACACCTTCCTGCACCCACCCAGTTTGTCCAGGTGTTTTAGCTCTCCACGAGCTAGACCTTCTCATCCATTTTCACTGCTCAGTGTAACAAGCTGGTGAAAAGGAGACTCTCCCCTTGGGCTGTGGCTGGATCCTCCGTGCTCACCAAGCTGCCACTTGCCCTCTTTTCCTCCCTCTGCTGCAAGCAGTGCACGAAGCAGCCACAGCCAAATGTCCACTGAAATCTCTTCACTTAGGATAACCTGGCAGCTGCTTAAAATTGGGGCATACAGATGGAAATAGCTGTCACAGCCACATTCGCAGAAAATCAGGTCGTAGGCATTGAGGATAGGATTCACTGGCCATCTCAGTTTGCCCGGGTCCCATAAGGTCATTTTGTATATAGTAGAGAGCATAGGCATTGCATCTAACCTAGCTACAGCTGCATTAGAGTGAGATGAATCATCCTCTGAGGATTCCTAATCGTAAAGGAGCTACGGGGGAACTAGCTCAGGCTTTTGGCGCTATATTAGATGCCCATTTTAGGGCAGATGAATGCCTAAGAATTTGTAGAAAGTCTTGTCTGAGTTCCCCCTCAGATCACAGAATATCTTTAATATCTGATACTGAACTTTAAGTCTACAGTAAAGACTAAAAACACAGCTATAATGAGCCATGGGAAAAAAGCGGAAGAGCTTATGAACATCAGCAGGGGTCTAGATCTGTCCAATAAAAGGGCATGTATAAATAGAAAACTAACAGAAGTTATTGAATAGTTGCCCAAACCCCCATGCTACAGTCAGAAATACCCTCCAGTGGACCCTGCCAGTCTCACCTGGAGGAAAACTCCCTTGGTGCCCATGTGGGGAGCAACTTCACCTGTGGCAAGACACACTGCAGGCATTCAGCAGACAATAACCTGATGTCCTCTAGTAGAAGCACACTCTTACTGGTGTACATCATCTCTGTCTGAAGAGTCTAGACTGGCTTATGGCTGCTGCCAGGGCTCCAAGGAGGTGAGAGTCGGCCAAGTCAGAGAAGAGGAGCTGGCTGGCTGAAAGTGGCTACAAGAGCTTCATGAGGTGTTCCTGCTCTACCAGATCTCTGGCAATAGGAAAGGTATTTCATATTTCAACACATTTCAATGTATTTCAACAGTGGTATGGTCTTCAACATATCAGCAGAAAAGCGCAGTTTGCTCTGGGTTAGGAGGAAACATGAAGAACCCACCAGCAAGAGCCATATAGAAACATAAGTCTGAACAGTGTTCAGCAAGCTTGGACTTACTTCAAGTGACTGAAACAGAGACATATTGGCCATTCTCTGCCCGGTTCCTACCTTGGCCAGTTTTTTTCTCCAAGGAAAGGACCAGGGTTTCCAACACAGAGTACTACACACACTTTGCCATCTTTCCTGGGACTCTGTTGTCTGCAACAGACCTGTTCGTCGTGAGCAGCTGCATTTTGCAGCATCTGCATGCCTGGCACGAGGACAAAGCCTAAAGACAAGAGGAGTATAGATTCCCGGCCTCAGAGGCGCTCCCTCACTCCTGTTGGTAGTGAACTGTTGTTATAAAGGAATCTCTTTCTGAAAAGAGGATGTTTTGTCTTTGAAACCCGACGTCTGTGGATTTCCAGATGAATTTCCCGCAGCTTTCCATCCTTCAGATTTCAGGAGATGCAGGAGCCAAACCTACCAGTACATGTCTCTCTATCTTTGTCTCTTCTGCCACTTCAGTGACACAAGTAATCCACCAGGCTACACACCCCATGCACTCAGCATGTCCCTCTTCACCAGTTTAAAGTCTACCATGGGCCATTCCTACCATGGGCCAGATATTTAAACAGTGCTCAGTAGTGATAATAAATCCTGAAAAGCTACCCCATAATGAATTGCAAGTTTGTCTTGGCAAGTGGAGGGCTGTTTTATGGCGTGTGACAAAGGATTCCCTAAAGTTGGACATATAACAGGTTCCCAGTTCCTCTTTCTGCTTGAATTTCTTACATGTTCTTTATAGCTTGTGGTATTAAAGTGGTAATGATACAAGGAAAGATTTTTGTTTTGTTTCATTTTAATGGGCAATGTCTCAGAGTACTGAGTGACTCAGCTAATGTGGCTTTTGAAAACACACTGCCACAGCAAGACACTTGGAGATAGGGGGATTTCTTCATTTCCTTCCCCTCCCGCCCACTTTCTCATTGTTTGTAATTCCTCTGGCAGATGAGCTGAAAATCAAAATCTTACTGCTGGAGGGAATACACTGTACATCTGTTTCTAAGTTCGGAAATTATTGAGATCATATTGTTTGTGGATCTACAAAGGCATTCCCTTGTTCTAACAAAGACTAATGCCAGTTCTGTCTTGTTCCTGCTGCACATAGTTGTATTATTGCTGCTTTATATTTTCCTTATTACTTTTGAAAATTATTGCACTTCATCTTGATCATCACATTGGTACGACACACACCACCATGTAGCTGCTTAATTATGCATGTGAGTGTTCGGTTTATCAAAACTATACCTTTCATGTGCAAGTCTCTATCTAGTAAGGCAATGACTCCCGTGTTGTTGTCTTGTGAGACACATCCCGGCATGAATTTGCGGCTACCTGCACCATAGTGTCACAGCATTCATGCCACCACAAAACACAATGAGAAAATAGGAAAATACTGCTATTAAGTCATACTGGCATTGTCTACTGGAAAATTTGTAGCAGCCACGTCTCTGTGGTGGTGTGCTCTCCCTGTTTTTCCCTTTCCCCCCTACCCCTGGCTCCTGCTCAGGCCTCGGCCACCCTGGCCATCACAACAATAATTGTGATAACTGGCGCCTGCACTTTGGGGATGGCTGGCAACACAGCCAAAATACTGTCTGGAGTGGTGACCTAGAAATTTTCTTCCCATGAGAATATGACTACAGGTCAATTTTCTTACTGTATAAATAGTGGGCAGCCCCAGAGCCCTTTGAGCTCTCCTGTATGGCAGCGGGCTGCACGCCAGGATCTCCCCTTTTGTGAGGACGCTTGCTTAAGGTTCTGCTCCTCGAGGTTGAGAGATTCCTTGCTGCAACAGATTCTCAGTAAGTGACTAATAGCATGCTAACCTTTGAAATTTTAGCTAAGTAATGTAAAGGATTGACTGCGCATGTATAATCCTTTAGACACAAACCGTTGACCAAGTCTGGTACTAGGACTGGATCCAGCTGCACCTAGACTCCTCTCTGAGAAGGAGTTTAGAAAGCAAAGGGGTCCTCTCTGAACCTCGTGACTCAACGGGAGGGTCTCCCTGACCGCTTGTCTGACCCTGTCCTCTATGCAGTAAATAACAGAGTGTACCCTGACATCAAATCTCGTGAAACACTATCGCATTTACTACTGGTTTTATCACACTTCCTACTGATTTTATTAAATCACTGTTTCACCTTAATAAATATTTCACTACTTCACTCTAACTAGTGAAGTTAATCACTCCATCCGCGACAGTATCCCCAACAAAGCACAGGACTTACTCTCTCAAACCCAGCCTCAACCTTGAAGACCAGAACTGAGGGCAGAGCCCTTGGGTGCACTTCCAACCATTACACAGTTTTCTGCCCCCAGCTTCATTGCCCTCAGTGCAGCCACCGATGTAACACTGGGATAGAGGGAAAATTTTCACCTTCATCAAGCTGAGGAGAAATTAGTTCTCCAGCACAATGAGCCAGAACTCTGAGTCCAGACCAAAGAGGACTGGCCTCCACATCAAAAATCTCCCCAGATGACACTCCTGGTGGTTTCAGCACACAGCTAATGATTGAGTATCCCTTTACTCCAAAAGTTGGCTCTATGGATATGGCAGGGCAGCGCATAGGACCTAACACTGCCAGAGTCTGTTCTGTAGGTGCTGTGAGGAGACATTGAGTCATTGCTTTCCACATCCTTCAACATTATTCGACCAAAGCACAGAGCAACACCCAGGTGATTTCAGTGTTTTGATTGTGCTATATCTTTTGTAGATCGGAGGATTACTTCTCAACTAGCACTGTCTCCCTTGATTTCTGTATTAGATAAGTCTATTCTCTTGGACAAGGAATTTTATGCTTCTTAAACTATGTTTCTGCAATGAAGACCTAAATGATTTGCCTCTTTGGATCATTAGCTTGTCCTTGCTGTTGAGAAAGGACACTACTGCTTATGAATTAAACGTCCACCTCAGCTGTCCACACTTCATCTTAAATTTCTTTGCAGATTAACAATTATGTAAAAGGCTTAAATCACTGCAGAACTGTTTTGCGTGTGCTGGCCTGTGGGTAGTAAGATATAATACTGTAAATGGCAGATGGGCAGAACAAAGAACTAGAATATGGCAAACATATGCAGGGTAACGACGTAGTGATGAGCAAAGCAGCCAGACAAGAGGCCGTGGATCAACTTGGAAAGTAAGTTAGAGTGAGGAAAATCTTATTGGCATCATGATGAATATGTCATTTTTCTACAGACAAGTGTCTAAAGACCAGATTAAGGACATTTCCCAAACACTGATAAGGTTATTTTAGTGAATTGTGGTGTAAGATAATCAGTTTTCCCGTGACCGTAATCTGTTTTTCCATGTGCAATAACAGGTAGCACATTAGCGCATGAAAGGGACTCTAGATATGAGATGGGTTCCAATGTTCAGCAGATCTTAGCTGTGGACCTCTCCGTCTCAGTGTGAGGCCCCTCCCCATCCTGAAAAATTATATTGGGATGGTGCCTGCCAAGGACTCATATTTTACCTTTAAGGTAAAATTAAGGGGCTCTAACCCCTTAATTTTATGTTACCTAGAATTCCTTGCTTTCTAATAGCCGCAACATTATATTTTTTTAAGTAATTAAACTAGCTGTATATTCATTCTCCTTTTGAAAGAATTTTCTCTTCAGTAGTGACATTACATTTAATAACCTAAATCCTGTTAAGTTGCATCAATATAAATGTGTTACCCTTTCAAAATACATAGTTTCCCACTCGTAACATTCAGTTGAATCTGTTTGTAGCTACTTCTAGGATGAAATTGTTTTAATGACAGATTTGGTGGGCTTCCTTTTGGGAAGTTAGCATATTAGATGGACTATCTCCCTTTTTTTTGGCTTTTGTATAGAACCCCTTCCTATTAAATACAGAAAATCGGGATTCAGTACTAACGTCATTACTTAGATCATGAAAGCAGATTGGAAACGTGATTGTTGCTTCCTTTTATTCCTATAAACAAGAAAATCTGCCCAATTGCTAGGATGGTGATTCATAATAATGGAATAATCGTTCACACAACCCTACCAATTAACAATATTACACCACATTAATTTGCCTTGTGACATTTAGGATACATGTTGCACTTACCAAGGATATACGTGGGTACCCATTAATGTAACCTGATGATCACATCTGTAATTAGCTCAGTCTTTCAATGAAAATCCACCAGTACCTGTAATCACCTCTGTAGAAAACAATGATAAAACAATATACTCTGGGCAGTTGCTGTCTTCACTATTTTACATATTAGCTGCCCTAGTGTTTTATACCATTAAATGTCCTTAGCCGTAAAATATCGCCATTTGCACATACTTCTATTCATCAAAAGCAGAATGAGTGCAGTGTTTCTACAAGACTGCACCCTTTAAAGCCCTGACCCTGCAAATGCTTGACTTCGATGACACTTGAATGTGGCTATTACTCACTTTTCTAAGGTTAAGCACATTCATGTCCACTGGATCACTCCTTAGCTCCTAAGCATCTTGAAGCAGGAACATTGCCTAGAGATGAGTATACCACTGGGAATAAATTTTCATTGATGTGCTCCCATGCACAGTGTATAAAGAATCAATGATGTATGCATTTCTTGTCTTTTAATGAAAATAAATCCTTCCTGTGTCCTCAGTGAGACCAGTTTATCACCAGTACATCACAGCTAAATGAGTCACAAGTCAGCTAAGGCCAGTCCTGCCTCCTCAGACCTCACCTCCATGTCTCATGCTGGTTTCTACCCACAGAAAACCCAGCCTTTAACAGCACCTCATCAGGACTTATTTAGAGGAGGACATGATTACAAGTGCAAATCTATGTGGTTTATATATTTCAGGTAAACCTCATCATATTTTTATATTTATACTGGGATGGAGCTCAAACAGAGAGGTTTGAATTAAATTTCTGTGGCACTGGACAACCCAGTGAGTACAGGGCTTGAAAGGATCAGGGCTGTAAAAAACATTAGTCACATGTAATTTTTAAATATCATTGCAGAAGAGGGTAGTTAGAGTTCACTCCTGCTAATTCAGCAAAACAGAAGTATAACTGCCATTTATTACTCTTCACGTGGGCATTTACCATTTCAGAGGATCAGTAAAACAGGCGAGGCTCAGGACTGCAGCACGTCAGCAGCAGAGCAAGAAATAGATACAGGTTTGGGCAATCACAAGGTTTGTACAAGAAAGGCTCTTGTACAATCATAAGGCTCTTGTACAAGAAATAGTTACATCTACCAAGTACATGCTGTTGAAATCAGCAGCCAGGGCCTCAAAAATAAAGTTGTAGAACCAAGTTATTTGTTTAAGAGGGGAAAAAAGGCCCCCAAAACCAACAACAAAACTCCCTGCACCATCACCTACAGCATGGCAGCGGACGCGCACACAGGCAGACGCACGCTCCTGCAAGGCCAGTTTTACTGCCAGCGCCGGCTCTGCATCTGCCTCACGCCTGGAGAGCAGAGCCAGAGGCTTCAAAGAACAGCTCAGTCAAATTTTGTGCAAACACACACACCCCCCGGGGAAATGTCGAAGTTACAGCTCAAAAACAACCCCCCGAGCTCTTGGGGCACAGCCAATTCAGCCCAAGGCTCTGTGTTGTGAGAGTCACCCCATCAGCCGTGCTGGGGGCGGGGGGGGGGATGCCCCACTCTCAGGAAGGCCTCATCCAGCCCCAAAACCCTTTCAGCTTCCCTGCCACTGGAAACACCCCGCTGCTCACACACACACACACACACACCACGGGCATCCTCTGCTTCATCCTTCACCCCAGACAGTCCCTCCCTGCCAGCCGTGGCCGTGGCTGGTGCCCTGCCATCAGCAGATATCCATGGCAACCGGTCTCCATCCCCCGGGAGGAGGCAGCTGAGCCGGGTGGAGAGCCTCCCTTCTGCTCCTCCTGCCTCCATCACGGGTGGCAAATGGGCAGGCGGGCGGTTTCCCCCGGCTCCCTGGGATCGGGGTGTGCATTTCTGCCTCCCTTTGTTCCCCTTCTTTCCAGCCATCCCCCTCAGGCACCCTCACGCCGCTGATGTTCCTGGCTTGGCAGCCATGCTGTCGGGCTGCCCGTCCGCTTGCACCCTGCCGAACCCATCACTCGGCAGGCAGGCCCTGCAGATCTCTGACAACCACCCAGGCTCCAGCCATGCCAAGCCTTTCCTTGCGCCGCCCTCCTGTGCCACGCGGCCCCGTCATAAGTAGAATCTCAATACACAATTAAATGGGGGGATGAGATAAAATGTAACGGTTCTAAAGCGGCTGTTGATGCCAGGGATGTTGAGGCAGGGTAACAGATTGCGTGTGGCGTCCCCTCTCCTTGCCGGCGGAGGCCCAGCAGCTGATTTGCACCCCATGGCCTGGCCGCTGAGCCCCCGGTGGATTTGCAGGCCACCTGTCAGCCATGGACCCTTCCTTCCACACGCAGGTACAAGCCTTGGCACTGATTTCTGTTAATCTGCCGTATCGACGGCCCCGGAGCCGGCAGGGCCTGCCAAAGGGTTTTGGACTCCGTCAGGGGAGCGTTTCCATCCCCGTTTGTGAGCTAATATTTTTGGCTGTCCAGCTGAAAACCCGAGTTGCGGTTTGGCTTTGTGTTCCTTGAACGAAACGCTTTCTGTTCTCGCTCCGTGGCACTCCTTGCCAGATCCTTGGAAGGGAAAGACAAGGTGGACAGCGGAATTTGATGGGAACGGCCCCGGCACACAGCCCTGCCTCACCAAGGTTGATGCTAAACCTCTGTGCTGCAGCCAGGTTGCCTCTGATGGATGTACTCCCCTAAAGGGAGGCTGAAAGACGGGTGGTTTACCTTGTTTTTTCCAAGGGAGAAAACGGTGTCAAATGCCTCTGGATTTACATTCCCAAGAATTTGCCTTTCCTTTGGCCGGTGCACACAAAACCCTGTGCAGCTCTGCGCTCTTACAAAGGCCTCTCAGGATTAGTCACTGAATACTCGGTCCATTAGAATGCATTAGAATATACCCATGAAACATCTGTGGTAAATTCGATTTTTAAGAAAAAAAAAGCCATTAGTACTATTTTAAATACTACGAGTCGGTTTTTTCCCCCCAAATGCACAGAAAATGAAGAACGTCTGCAATCTGAAGAACCTCTTTGTACCCGCTCCGTTTTCAATCCAAACTGTAGTGGGTGAGTTCCCGTTAGATGGGACGGCTGAATGGCGTGGGTCGTGGAGGTGCTTCAGGTGACTGATTGACATAACCAGCTAAGATGGCACCAACAGCTTCTTCAGCTGCACTGTGAAAATAGCAACCCATAGCAACATCAGAAACCTGTGTTTTCCCCAGACAGATGCGGTGGGTGGACCACATATGTAGCTTATTAATACAGAGAGATGATATATACAGGCTTTCTGCCTCATCCTTCTAAAAAGGTTATTAACTGTCTTACTTACATCTAAAGGGAGAGATTGGCCAGAGCTGTCATATGTTCCTGTCAGATTTTTCGTACTAGCACTGCAAATTAGGGCTTTGGGGAGTTAGCAAAAAATAAAGGTAGGTGGTATGGAGCCGGGAGGAAGGAAATGTCGAATGCTGTATTTGCATAGGGTTTAACAAAAATGGCATCAGATTGCAATTCAGCCCCATGCAGAGGGCTTGCTTGAGTCCCACGAAACACCCCATTAAACCCTGGTGGCTTGCATTATGCACCCCACCGCTAAGGTAGATCCTTTGCACAGAAAAACACCCCCACTAAAAAAGAGCAGCCTGGCTTGCACATCCACAGCGCTTCCAACTGGCTCCAAGAGGATGCAATACAGTGTCAGCATACGCTGATACCATCCTCAAGTACGTAAAATGCAGCTATCGCTAGAACCTGGAAGGGGAGATAGAGATAGATAGAGATATCATAGCAATTTTCTCCTACAGAAGAACAGCCATTATTGGTCAGGAATACAAGGGCTATAGAAGTGATGAATCTCTGTACTGCAAGTCCAGGAGCATCCTCCACTTCGGTGTGATTTGTTCATGGCATGTTCACGTGTTCACAAAAACGACATTATCAGGCTTTATTCTTTCCTGTTGGTTATTTCTTTATGCTATTGTACATGTCACATATTGTCATAATATATCAGAGAAGTTGTGGATGCCCCGTCCCTGGAAGTGTTCAAGGCCAGGCTGGATGGGGCTTTGAGCAACCTGCTCTAGTGGGAGCTGTCCCTGCCCATGGCAGGGGGGTTGGAACTCAATGATCTTTAAGGTCCTTTCCAACTCTAACCATTCTATGATTCTATGATTCTATGTCTGGGCATCTCAGAGGCTGCCCCAATGTACAATTCTTTCATGGAAAAAAAAGGGGAAGGACCTTTGCCAAGCTCCCACCACACCTGCCCCAACCTCTTCCCACACTAAAGCGAGGCATATGGTGCTTCGGTCAAAAGAAGGTTTCTACTGAACCGAAATGCCTTACAATATTTCAAAGTCCCCCTCGTTTAGCCTGATGACTTTGCTTTAGCTCTGTTTTGGCTCCCCACTGCCTGCGTTCACGGCTCGCTCCAGCCTCTGCTTGAGATCTTGGCTCCCGTGCTCTGGAACACCGGGCTCAACCCATCTGAGTGCATCGATTGCCCTGATGAAGCTGCAACAGCTGCCTAGAGGTGACTTCTGAGCAGAATAAACGCAGAAGAGATGAAATAATTCTGGTAAGAATAGGATTCACATTATGAGTTGCCTGAAACTTGAGAAACCTTAAAAAAGAGCTTGAGTGTTTTGAGAAACTGGCTAAAAACCCAGAGCAAAATGTAAAAATCATTAACTGCCTGCATTTAGAAATTCAAAATACGGAACTACCACAGGAGAGTTTATTTCCAGCCTAACCCAAGCTTCACTTTCTCTTTTGTTCAGATGATTCAGGGCAGCTGGAGGCAAAGACTTGCCATTTTATTTATCTGTAAAGTACCGCGCACACCTCTTGCCCCATATGTACAGTAGAATAGTTGTAACAGCAGCAAGGGAATGCTCTTGTGAAAGTTTGCTCTTTGGAGACTTCAAGACCCATCCCTACCCAGTCAAAAAGAAAAGAAGAAAAAAGTCCAAATACATCAGGGTGAACTTCAAATAAGCACTAAAAGAGTTTCCAGGATTTGAGAGTTTCTCAAAGATTTACTGTGCATCACTGGAAGGCTTTGCTCACCCAGAGAAAGATAACCAAGCTTGTTTATGCAACTAGAAATTTAACGTGAACATGAATTTTCCTCCTATTGTTTTCAAAGATACTAACATTTAGTTTAAAAAGAGCTTTCCCTACCCAGAACCTGGCTGCTTCTGCTTGATCCCACAATGAAGTCATCATAATCCTCTTTTATGATGCCACAGTCTGTTGCCATGAAAATAATTGCTGTGTCATAAATTCAGCATTATAACTTTACCGTGGGATGAAGAAAGAGAAAACAGGCTGTGGGGTTAAAAATACCTGGTGACGCAAACGCCTTTGAAAAGTAGCCACAATGGCTCATGGGAAAAAGAAGACAAAACACTGGAAAGGTAAGCAGATGTAGGCAATGACACGAGTCAAAGTTGCCCCCAGTGTGAAAACTCTCCTACACAAGACAAATCAGAGCATTTAGGTCACAGAACAGTCATGCCTGCGTGAAGGGTGGAACATATGGAATTTTTTGCTGTTAATTAGGGTGTGCCTATGGCAAGGCCACTGCAGTTGGATTTGCTTCAATCCAGAAATGCTCAGCTCACCATAATGGTCTGGTTGGAATTCAGAAAAGAAAACCAAGTGGGGTTTTTTTGTTTGTTTGGGTTTTTTTTTTTTCAGAACAGGCGAAGTAGAAATCAGGAGCAATAACAATATGAGGAATGGAAGAGTCCCCAGAGTCTCTGAGCTGGGGCAGTGATGCCCCAGGTGAGAGACCCAGGTTTGGGATGCCAGCTAGGACACAGGTCCCATGCCTTTCCATTCTGCTTAGGGTCAGTTCTTGCGCTTCACAAAATGAGGCTAGTGATGCTTAGTGACCTATGTAGAGTTCACTGGGTTGAGACAAAGGGGATCTGGATTCTGTTCTTGTCACTTCCATCACTGGCTGAGTGATGCTGGGCCAGTTCCTTTGCCATACCCCAGTTTCCTCGGCTTAAACAGGGCTAACAATACCGACCTCCTCTATAAAGAGCTTCCCAGTCCACAAAAATCTGGATGTTATTATAATGATTGGCAAACACATCATGAGGGAGGGATTAATTTGTTCAAATTCAGATGTTTAAAATATTTTTAACTCTTTCATACCAACCCTAAGACCATTCCTATAGTCAGCTTAGAAGTTAGCGTTCTCTTTTGTGCTTGTGCACAATATTTTCGGGACTCGATCCAATCACCAAACATAAATGCAGTCCTGAATATTAGTTACATTTAGAACCACCTTTTGAAGGAACTGTTGAATGCTCAGGAATTGAAATTTTAACCGATGAAGTGAAAAACTCTGGTCCCTCAAAGAAGTACGTAATGGAGCCAGCTTGTCCAGGCTTATTTTCCATATACCAATGACTTAGTAATGAATAGAAGCCTTACTTGTGACTCCTAAACAAAGCCAAGCCACCCATGCAGTTGTTACTGTGATGTCTGTTTCTTCAGTGAGATGGGTTTTGTTGCTTTGTTTGTCTTCTCTGGGTCAAACTTCACCAAAAATTCGAATTTGGGGCTAATAGTGACATTGAGTTCCCTGGACTTTGGATAAGATCTATGGTGAACTACCATGTCATGTCCACACCAGGCCTTATACAACCATGAACATGTCTTTCAGCTGATTGTCTTTGTCACGGCACCCATGACATATCATATGGACCTGAGAGGGTAGAACAATAGGATGCTTATTAAACCTCAAGTTTAATAAAGCCCCTTAATGCTCATAATGAACTTAGGAGCTGAAAGAGGCTTTTTTAAAAGCCTTTTAATTTGTACTTTCTCACCTGAGCATGAATAGGTCCAAATTAACATTTTGAATGAGATAATTCACTGTGGATCCAAGCAGGTAATCAATCACACTTTATCTAGGTCTTTCCAGGGGAGCAGAGGTTGAATGAAACTGCAGTATTTAAAAGAAAGAAGAGAGACACAGATACGGAAGCCTGTCAGCTCCAGCATAAAGAGAGGAGATTTCAGAGAGTCTCCACTACAAGGAGATGCCCCTTTTATGAGTAAGCTTTATTTAAAAAAAAAAAAAAAAGCTCATGGCTTTCATTTCTGCAGCAAAACCTGAGAAATGGACCAAGCAGGACCAGTCAGTTATGTTCCAGGCACCGTTCTTATGGTCTGTTTCCCTTTGACATTTTCTGTTGCACATTTTTGGTTGCCGCAGCACGTATTTGCTAGTTTGTCTTGACAGCCTCTGCTGCCCTACACGCAGACCCGCTTATTATATAAGGGTTCACTGAGGTCCAAGAGCAACTCAAATGTGAAAGAGAACAAAGAGAACCCTCGTTTGGTTTCACAGTAGCGCTGCAAATGCTGCGCACAGGTACCTGTAATTTCCTGAAGGGCACATTGACCCACAGCCCACTGTGGGACATCATGACTTTCCATCAATGTCGCAGGGATTGAGAATTCAGAAAGTTTTTTTGGTGTTTTTTGTTGTGGTTTTTTTTTTTCCCCTGCAATGGTTTAACAATGGAAATTCGCATCACATGAGATCTTCCAAATATAGCCTGTACTGATGAGAAGAGATATATTTATCTCCCTTTGTACTTCTCTAAGACCACCACAGACACAAAGAGTAGAGGTTATTAAGAGCGATGTCCCAGCTGTATTAGCCTTTTTATGGCGCAGCTGAATACAGGGAGTTGAATTTATTGACTAGATTTACATTACTGAACACAAGAACTCAGAAAAAGATTCCTTCAGTGAAATGGGGAAAGAGGTTGGATTAAAGCAGTACAAAGAGTTTGGATTTTATTCAGTTAAGAACTTTAAAAAAAATGTTTTCAAAACTATAGAGCAGCAACAAGGTATCTTCCACTGTATATGTCTTTGCGGTCCAATGCATTAGAACCTTGTAGAATTGTTCATGGTCTTTTCCTCTGAGATAACCATCACTGGAGAAAGAGTATTTCTTCTCAACTACTTTCTCCTAGGCTTGAGATAGACTCTGATGTTGAGTAGCTTGCTTGAAATTCAGCATCACATGGCTAGAAAAAATCAAATATTAGTGGTGAATAGAAGACAACAGTGGGATGTTTTATTCAAATAACCATCTGCATTTTTTCTGGTGTATTTGAAATGTAAGGATAAGGTCTGAAAAAATCCTGAAACATACACAAACCCCCAATAATTTCAAGACTCATTCTTGAATGAGAGGGCAGACACTCTACAATGAGAAGTATTTATTTCTTATATATGCTCATTGCTAGCATTACAGAGCACTTTAAATTTCTGTTAAAAAAATGTAATAAAGGCCATTCATTCTTGACTCTTTTCACCCATTTTACCACATGACATGTGAAGGACAGCAGTCTCTCCGGAGCTGCTTCTGTTGCAGTCCCCTTTGTTAAGTTGCTAGCAACTAATTTTATATTTTCGGCTACTCTCCCTCCAGGCTAAGACAAGTTGGAAGCAGTGGTTAGGATTCTATTTCACTGACAGCTATGTCCAAGAAATGAAAAGAACACGGTTTTTGTGAAAACAATATCTTTGCTTGTTCAGTTGAGGAGTCCACAACTCCGTGTCTGTGGATTCAGCTGAGCTGCACATTGCTTTGGTGCAAAGTCTTCACCTTTCAGTACGGCTAATACCTTTCCTTGGCCAAATTCCAGGGGGATTTCATTACAAGTCCAGACGTGGCCACTTAATTGATTTGTGCCAGAAGGAAGATGACTTATCAAATAAAACATTATATGATTTAATCACGTTTCAGAACTGACTTCTCCATTGGTGATCTGGAAAATCCAGGAGGCAATGTGAACACCCGCATCCCGAGGCCGGTGTGAGCAGTAGCGATACTACCCCTTAAACTGCGCTTTTTTAACAGTTCACAGGTAGAGAAAAACTAGACAGTATTTATAAAACTTCACCTGGTCTTGTACTTTAAGGCTTAAAGACCATTCTTGGGGATTCGGTGGCAAGAATACCCAACTCGAGTCAGTGCAGCGGATGGGTGAAGAAATACAGATGAGTTGTCTGAAAACTCAGCAGTGTTCCCTATCTATTCCTGTCACCACCTGCACTTAATGTGAGTGACAGACATTACAAAAAATGTCAAGACATTGCTCAAACAGTCCACGCTGGTCGGATTTTTTTTTTTTTTGCTCAGAAGCAGGCAGCTACAGTAAAGGAGTGCTTGGACAGGCATTTCTATGTGGGTGGGATTTAAACCAAGAGGTCCTCCCACAGTCATCTCTCTAAAGAAGGGGTTTTTTTTATTAAAAAAAAAAAAAAGATATGTCACGGCTGGAAACAGGTGGTGATCCACAAATGACATCTTTCCTCCTCTCTCTTCCTTTCCCACACCAGACTGAAGCAACATTCGGAGGCAGCCTTGCGGAAACCCAGGGCAGACTTCTCCAGCTCACTCTGCCACGTGGAGCACATTGCCATCCCCTCTCCCCAGGCTGCCCACAAGTCTGGTCTCTGTCCCAGGCCCGCAGACACTCATCCCTGGGCTGCAACAGCAGCTGCAAACTGTTTGTATACACAGAGCAGGCGGTAACCCCCTGATCTGTGCCAGGGCTGAGAGGACTTTATTGTCGAGGTGTTTTGGACCCTACCTGTATTCATCCTGCAGAGATAGAAGCGGCCACAGAGCATACAGGACTTAATCAGACCCACTGCACTGAATCTAGAGAAGCAAAATGCATACTTTGGAAGCACAGCAGAGATCTCAATATAGTGACTAGAACAGGAAAATGTAAAAGTATGCGCGTGCAGAGGACGAAAATTGGTGAAGGCAGCTGCCCATCACGCGGCACAGGAGTATGCAGTGCATTGGCAACGGTCACAGAGGCCCAGGGGGCTATTTCGTCCTCACTCTGACTTCTAGACAGTCTGTGTAAGGTGGCTGCTTCCCAGTTAGCAGTTCTCCCCAGTACAACTGGAAGAGCAGGGACTGCCTGTTAGCGCGTAAAGTAAAATCTACTTCTCCAAGGGGAAAAAAAAATATATAAAAAAAAATCTCATTAGAGACACCATTCCCCATATCAAAGAACAGAAACATCAAAAATGCCATGCACCTACCCAGATATAGAGGGAATATTTGAAAGGCAAATCTGAGAAGCCTTGCCAGGTTTTCCAGCCTATGGCAGGAGAGGTCATCTCTGCCCCAAAGCAGGAGCCAGCGCTGGCAATGTCTAGCTGACGGGTCAAAACATAAAGACACGTTTGCACACCGCTTGGGTTAACTTTACCAGAGTAATTTATGTTATTCAGCTAATTTCTGAGCAACATCAACAATATTCGCTGCTCACTGAAAGACTAAATCTATCAGGGTAGTAATTTTCCCCATGAAATACGCAAGTAATTGAAGGAGCAGAGATCTTTGCAAAGAGACAGGAATAGCCGGTTTTTACACATCGGATACGTTTTAGCTTCGCTATGGTGAGGGAGCTTCAAAAGAGGGTTGAAATGTCAGGTGTGCTTCTGTTTATACACCCACGCCTGCCAAAGGTCTAGCACAGTACCTGTTTGAAATAAGCTGCTTTCCCCCACAAAGGACCGTGCTTCCCCGTGCAAGGGGATGGAGTTGGGACCGTAGTCACATCTTTTTCCCCTTTCCCTTCTATCAGCTCGTACATTCTAAGCACAGACAAACGCCTTGCCTTCTTAGACAACCGGCTTCAAAAACAAGGGGGAAAGATGCGGGGGTTTTTCCAGGTCTAGATGGCTCAAAGGATTATACAGCTATGAAGATCTGCCCACAGGGGGATTCACATGAGAAGAGCCATGGATTATGATAGAGGGAATAAAAATTTAAAAAAAAAACAAAACCAAGGCAGCTCTCAAGACTAAGAAAAAAGGCAACATTCAAAAATATAAAAATCCCCAAACCTGATGCTTTCCAGGATCCTAACCAGTAACTGCTGAAGCTGTGAGAAGACAAAGATCATTGAGCTGGAATACTGGTAGTAGCTCTTCCACAAGGGAATAAAAGGTCACGATGACGTCTTCCCTCCAAGATGTAGTTTCCTAATTTTCTCCCCGGTACCGGGAATGAATTCACCGAGAGAGCCGTGCCCTTGTGGAAGGCGTGAAATCTTCTGCTTAATATTTACATCTTTACCGAGCGGTAATATGGAAAGCAGGTTTGGGGAATGTAGAAGCTGGCAGCTTGGGGAATACTCTGGCCCGGGCTGAGGCTCTGCAGAGGCAGACAGCCACCTACTGCCAGCACACGAAACAGAAAGCAGCCACACAGCCTTCCCGAGAGCTGCCTTACAGAAAACCATGCCTCACATGAAACAGCTTTGCTTAGCACACCAGGCAATCCATCCTGGCCAGCATCAGGACAGACCTGTCTCAGGAAACATTTTTATTTTTTTTTTTCTCCCACTGACATGTTCGTGCCACATCTCGGGGAGGTGGGGGGGAGGAACCTACAAATAAAACAAAAATCAGAAGCAGATGATGGAGTGGAAGCCTTTTCCATATCAGCACGCTGCAGGTTTTCAGTTTCCATTTGTGGAAAATCCCTTCTCTCTCCCTCCACCACCCCCCTCAACACGCACACTCGTATTCCCAATGAATCCCCACAGGCTGAAACGCTCCGAGCTCTGACAAGGAAGGGCAGCACAAGGAAGCCAGCAGTGCAAATTGGAGCAGTGGGACTACCCGGCAGGTAGCCCAATACCGGATTATCCAGGCACCACAGCCTACAGCTTCCACCTGGAAGGCAAAGAAACAAAAGCCTCTCTTTGTGTCCCGGGGTTTTGCAGGAATTAAACACAGCTCCCCTTTGTGGCAGACCCAGGCTCTCATCGGGAAGAGGGGACGGCCACTGAACTCCCCAGGCTGTCCTCAGGGAATGGCCTATTTTAAGCCTGCTTGCAAACATCGCCCTGCGTATGTGCTGTATTTTCATGGAAGAATAATTTAATCTTCATTGCCATCATTAATTTTTGACAGAGAGCACCATACGACATCCTGTTTACAGCCCACTAAATCTCCATTATGAAGCCATGCTTACAGAAAGAAGAACAATCTGAAGAGCTGTGTTAACTTTTATGATTACATTCCAGCCCTGAAATACAGAAAGATGATTAAAGTTAAAAAAAAAAAAAAAGGTAAAAAAAAGCCCTAACATTAACATTTTGCTATGCTGTTTCCGGGCTCCAGAACAAGAAAATCTTGTTTAAATAACCTATAGTAATACAGCAGATGCCTTTAAAAATGTGCGTGTAACATGTTGGCTTTGATCCTTATTGCAATATTTACCCTGTTGTCTCCAGCTGTGTTGAACAGCACAGGTAAGGGCTGCTATTCAGAGCCAACAGAAATTCTGTGACAGAAGAAGAGATTTAACTTCGATGAGTGAGATTTTGCTAATACTTTTTCTTGCACTTATACCTTTTCACTCAGAAACCTAATGAGAAATTCAGTGAGAATTGTTAGTTTCCCCAGGGAAAAGCTACACAGAACCAGAATCTCTCATCAGCAAGAACTGAAGAGAGCCAAGAGCTCCAGAAGGCTTTCAACACAGAGGAATCACTCACAGCCAAGGTTATGAGGGGGACTTGAAAAACCACCCCCAAATTTGACCCAATGGCATCCATATGCACACAAAACCTATGGCAAGGTAACCACCACTGAGCGGGTACATTAGATCAGATCTCTGTTGCTGTCACCTGCTGCTGATATATGGCAAGAGCCCGGAGGTGTTTCATCACCATTTCCTAGTGCATCATTACCAGTGTCAATCCTGGCTGGGGTTGGACCTTCTCATCTGCAGTAGGACTCCACACTGAAACAACCTGCAAGGCTAGCGCTGGGCTGGCTGCAACCTGGTCCCATGCATCTGGCCATTTTGGCGATAGTCCCTTGAACGGTCAAGTGCCTCCATGTTCAAGGTCTGCTCTGAAGAGCAGGAGGGCCCTGACCTAACATCTCCACCACATCTCCGCTGATAGGTCTAAGTAAGGTGGGTTACAGGCAGACATTTTTCCCCTTTTGGGTACAATGCGACATAGGAGGCGTTGACCAGCCAGGACACAGCATGCAACAGCAGCACTATTTCAACAAAAGAGAAATCCCATCATTTAGGCCTAGGTTTACCCAACCAAACTAGGTGCACCCAGTTAATTTAACACTTCCTCAAAAGTCAGTGAAACAAGAGAGGACCCTCCAGAGAGCAATTCCAGTCTTAGACTAAATTACTTAAAAGTTAGCACAAGGCCTGGATTATCCTCTGGAGGTCTCCCCCTCCTGCAAAGAGCATAGAAACACTCAAATAAGCATCTCACGTTGTGGGGTAAATCTGGACCAATAACTGTCCTTCAACCCACCACCCTTCCTTAGTTGTAAGATGAGACTTCCTCTTTTTCAGGGCTTTGAAGGACACTGAAGACACAGCCAAGATTTCTAACTATTCCACAGGGAGACTATCCTCTTCCAATATATACTTTAGTAAGTAGAAGTATACGTTCATTAAGTATTTTGTGAAGCATTTAAGTATATATTTAATACAGTACTCCTTTTTCAATCCCGTTTCTAGCAGCAATCATTCTTTGCACCCAGTCTCCTTTGGATTTAAGAAAGTTGAGTCATGGCTCAATACTCTAAAATAAATCTTTGTGAACGTTAGCTCCCAGTCACCAGTTTCTAGTGAATAACCTCGGTGGCACTGTTGAGGCGACAGCTCGTGACTATGCAGGGCAAAACCAGGTTTGCGTGGGTATCTCCACCCAGTGGGAGTCTCTGGAAAGAATTTATGTGGAAATCAAGATGATAATAATTAGACACTAGAGCCAACAGCACTGTGGTTCAACTAATCTTCCTAGATTAAGGAAGTTCTATAAAAGTGTATCGTTGTTGTATATTTTGCAAATTTACACAAAGCTTGTGTTTCAGATTCATTAGTCTTTTCAGTCTCCCAAAACCAAACACCTGTAACTCTCTTTATTAGAGGAATGAATGAAATTCTGTCGATTGAATATTTTTGATGCTATTTTTCTATCTGGGTGATAGAAACAAAACCGAGAATGACTAACAGTTTTGACTGTTTTCTTCCAAGTTCCCTCACAGTTGAGGGTTTTGCAAAAAGAGCAGAAGACATTTTAATCACCATCTTCAAGTACCCCTCTTCATAGCCTGACACCACTGGTGGCTATCAGATATGACCATCTTTTTTTTTTTTTTTTAATTTTTTTTATTAGTATACCCTGCTGAACCTCACACTCCAGTCAGGGCATTGCACAGCCTTCATCTGGGAAACACTGATGTTGTCCTGTTTCACACCTCCTCTGCAACCCACATGTATGCTTCCCTGATTCTATTTTTTTGCCTGCTCCACCCAGTTTCTTAAAGAAAATTTGTTCTCCTTTCTCACAGCTTGATGTCCCCAAGTGCCTCCTGCCTATTTCCCACACTGCTGACAACTGCCCTCTCCAAGTCATCTCCTTCCTCAGCCCTCATAGTCCCTATGCTCCCTCCACTTTGAGCCACTTGCTCCTGCTTCTCAGCCCTCTCTCAGCCTTCATGAGGGATTTGCTAAGAGACTGGTGAAAGAGCAAAGGAAGACCACTCTTCAGCCCCTAGAGAGTCCACCTCACCTTTGCTGTCCACGCTCCGTGAAGATCTCTCTGCCGCTGCTGGTTTGTTCTACCACCACCACCTGCATCTGCCCCTTTTAGGTTTCTAGGCTGAAGCATAAGGAACAGAGACAGGAAACAGGCTGAGATGGTCTTGTTTCCTCTGAAGACTACATCACTTCTTAATTGCCCGGGTCATCACCATCTCAGCCTGGCATCCTGCTGCTCTTACCCCTCCCTACCACATCTGCAATGATCCGTGCCTTCTGTGAGACACCTTGCTTTCTCCTTCCTCTCCCTCCAGCACGCAGAGCGGAGAGCAAGTAACAAAAGCTTTTAGTGCAGGCTGTGGTCTGAAAGGAGTAGAGCAAAACAGTTACTTTTACTGACATTTCTTTGTTTCCATGGCTATTAGGGACAAAATTGAACGAGGAGGTAGACTCAGCAACTGCGTCAGCTCTGCACTGTGGTCAAGGGGGCTGCAAACCCTACTGAGAAACTGGAGATGATCATCTTTTTGCTTTCTTTTCCCTCCCATCTACATCTAATGCTTTTCTGTTTAATCGCTCTGACAGCGTTTGCCAATTGGAGATCAGATGTAGGATTTGGAAGAGAGAATAACTGGTAACGAATGTAACAATTAGATTATGCAAATGAGAAGAGTGCTTAAATACTTAGGTAGCAGACTTTGCAGGAATCTCAACACCCCAAACCTTTGCAAGCTCAGTGCTGTCTTTAAGTTAATCCTACACGGTATAATAGCCATGACTATGTGGCTTTTCATGTGAAAGGAAAGGAAGTATTAAAAGCTTCTGTAAAAAGATGCCCAAAAGGAAGCCACTCTCAGTACACAAGTTTTATTGGCCCTGCAAAGTCAAAGAAATGTGCTACACATCCTTGAGCCCTCTATACTGAAATTGTATTTATCATTTACATGTACAGAGCAATGTATATTTTTAACATTTAAAAAAAAAAAGAAAAAAAAGCAACAAACAGACCAGATGGATGCTGTTGCACTTGAAAGGTTACAAAAAAGCTAACCCCAATGAGGTCACATGCTTTTACTGCCTGGCTTGGTATTTGGATTTTTCTGAAAAAAAGAAAAAAAAAAAAAGGGGGTTCCTCTTCACCCACAGTTCAGAGCTCAAGCCCAATAGATGCAGGGGCATTTGTGCACTGGATCTTCACTCAGAAGCTCACCTCTTCCTTTCATGGATTTCAGAAGTTTAAATTATGCTGAACTTGCTCTTTGGGAAGGGGGAAAATTTTTCCTCACTTGGGTGCTGAAGTGCCTTTGGTTTTGTGGCAAAACCTAGAACATGCCTTGTTTCATGTGGGAAAAAGAACCCTCTTTGTGGGGAGCCGTGATTGTGGAGGCCATCAGGGTGTTTGTGGGGCTACCAAGGATTTGGGTGTAGGTGCTTTCTCCTCCCTACTTTGTTATAGTGAAAAGAAGGGAACCATTATATCTTGAAATGTTTACATCTTAGAGAGGGTTGCTGGCACAGCCCACGAGAGGTATCACCAACCTGCTTTGTGGCTCTAGACCTCATGGTGACAGGCACCTCCAGCACGCAAAGAAAAGCGGCACAGGTTTCTCCTCACGTGCCCAATGCGACCCCAGTCCTTGTTCTCTCCTTTCCTTCTGTTTCTCCTTTTCCTTCCCCACCTTTGGGCCATTACATTTGTGGCTGTGTCTGGAGTGCTTTGCTGCTGTGCACACATTACAGATGGTGGTAGAGCGCACATTTATTTTATGATAGATATATAGAACCAGGCCCTAAACCCCAGCACGCTCTATCTACTTAAGGCATCTGCAGCAGCAAATCCTTCTCCTCCACCTTTTCCTGCAGCTCCAGGCAAAGTTTCTTTGCTATTCATTTTCCTATCGCACGCAGGACAGACTACAGTTCATTTCTGTGTTCAGAGGTTTACACTGAGACTTTCTTCAGACTCTGACTCCCCAGGGATGAGGGGAAAGAAATGGGAAAGAAAAGAAATTTTAAAGAAAAAAAACAAACCAGACAAAAACAACCTACTAGCTTAGATGACACTGTGGTTGGAGAACAGCAGCGCCTCAGGACTCAGCATGCGTAGAGGGACAGTGAGAGCACCACAATGTCCTCTTCTCCCTTTCCTGCCCTCCCTGACATAGAATCATAGAATTGTCTAGGTTAGAGGAGACCTTTAAGTTCCTCTAGTCCAACCATCAACCTAACTCTGTTAAAAAACATCACTAAACCATGTCACTAAGAACTATGTCAACCCATCTTTTAAATACCTCCAGGGATGGTGCCTCAACCACTTCTCTGGGCAGCCCATTCCAATGCTTAGTAACCCTTTCAGTGCAAAAATGTTTCCTAATATCTAATCTGAACCTCCCCTGGTGCAACTTGAGGCCATTTCCTCTTGTCCTATCACCTGTGACTTAGGAGAAGAGACCGATCCCTGTCTCTCTACGCCCTCATTTCAGGGAGTTGCAGGGAGAGAGAAGGTCTCCTCTCAGCCTCCTTTTCTCCAGGCTGAACAGCCCCAGCTCCCTCAGCCTCCCCTCATAAGACTTGCTCTCCAGACCCCTCGCCAGCTTCATTGCCCTTCTCTGGACTCACTCCAGCACCTCAATGTCTTTTCCTGTGGTAAGGGGCCCAAAACTGGACACAGCACTCGAGGTGGGGCCTCACCAGTGCCGAGTACGGGGGGACAATCACCTCCTGATTCCTACTCGCCACACTGCTCCTGACACAGGCCAGGATGCTGTTGGCCTTCTTGGCCACCTGGGCACACTGCTGGCTCATGTTCAGCTGACAGTCAAGCAACGTGGTGGCTGGAGACCCCAACTCTGGGGTCCAGGATCAAGGAAGGGTCAGAAAGTCCTGCGAGGATCCTGGCTCACACAGGGGAGCAGGGAGAGAGCCTTATGTATGCTCCAAGGAGCAGAGGATCTGCCATAGACCACATAGCCTGAGGGATCATGCTTTGTTTAATAGCACGTTCATTATAATTTCCCTCAAAGTATGCCATAAATGGGAGAGAGAGTCGGTAATTGAGATCCTTTGAGGGTCTAATCACACTCATTATTTGAATCTCTAAAGATGAGAATAAACAAACAGGCTGTGGAGGCTGTCTATGTTACATATTTCCACTTGCATTTTTTTTCCAGGATGCATTTCTGACCAGAAATCAGGCTTTTCACTTCCTTAACAATTGTGCTAACCATTAGGTTATTAAATAGATGGAGAGAAAGGAGGTGCCACGCCTCTGCTTTTCCTAGTGGTATTTGGGGTGGGTGAGAGGGAAGAAAGGAATAGGCAAATGGTTTAGGACCCAGCACAGCCAGAGGAAAGTGGATATCAAAATTAAATGAACGAGATTTAATCTTTGGAGGTGTCTCTATAAAGTCAGTGCTGAGCCAGAAAGTTTGATTTAAAAAAAAAAAAAAAAAAAAATCAAATTACTAAAATCAAACCTTTCCACTTCTAAAAACAAGCTTCTACAACACAGTTGCTGCTTAAACTGACCATAATCATCCTTCTTCCCACCTCTTTGGTTTAATAGTAAATCTCTTGGGATACTGTGCATGTTTTGCTCTCTTGCCAGATTTGTGTTGTAGCATCTCTCTAGGCCCTTTTATACCACAAATAAATACAGTTTCCAAAATGCAGGGTCCTCCGCTGAGCAACTCTGCATCATTTTAGTGCTTTGTCTCTCTAGGATGCTATGATCATTTCAGAAGATGCTAGGAAACATACATACTTTTTGTAAGGAGTAAGTAGGACAAATGTCAAGAAGCCAGAAATCCTCAAAAATTTAATTGGCATGTTAGCATGTGCTTTGGTACAAATAAGCTGCTGTAACAGCAGAAGTATTTGTCACATCGACTTCATGATTTCTTGCCTTTCCATTTCTTCCTGCCTACCCCCACACAACCACTTTACACATCCCCAGCCCTCCCAATTAAATTAAAATTTCTTCCAGGGTTTTTTAACTGCATCAGGCTTAATCCCCGAGAGACAGTTAAAAAAAACCCCAACACCTTCATGTACGAGGGGTGTTACAGTCATCCAAATCCTGGACCTTTAACAAGCAGCCAGGGGTGCCAGGCACGTGAAGCATCCTCTTGCATGGCTCGTGCGCAACCTCTGCAGGAGCGTGGCAACTAGCCCCGAGGAACTGCCAGAGAAGGCTCTCTGCCTTTTCAGCAAGAGACAGGCAGCAATGCTACTGCCCATCGGGCTGACAGAAATGCATTTCTTAGAAAACCACAGAACTTTGATGCTACGTTTCTCCAGCAGGCCCGGGGTTGATGAGAACATCGCCCACAAACCAAGGAAATGGCCAATGATCTCACCCTCTGTGAAGAATATGAGCAGCAGGGGCAAGATTAAACAAGTGGGGACCAGCTGGCCTGAAAGGAAAACAAGATACACAGCAGGATCCCGTCCTCCTGCAGAGCATAAGAAGTTGGAAAAAGATGAGGAAAGAGACACAGGCACACAGTTTAATACTAGTTTGTGCATTTTTGTTCTGAGGAGAAAGTCCATGGGGACCTGCAGCACAGGCCAGGCTGTGGGAGAGATGGTACCAAGTGTGAGAGCTGGGCTACCCTCCACTGCACCCTTACATTTCCCCCCACCCTCTGACATAACCAAATCACCCAACCCTTTCCTACAAAGCAGAGTTTTACTGCAGCACGGTCAAGGCCAAGTTTATTCTCACGCAGAAAAGAGGAACCAAAAGCTTTGTGGAGAACTTTACCTGTTGGTCCCCATTAGAAAATTGTTAGAAGTTATCCTCCAATTGATGCAGTATTATTATGCACATGTATATGTTACTAAAAGCAGTTATGTCACAGTGAGCAATTCAGTGGTTTGACATACTTTGTTTCCCTTCACTGGTCCATTTGGAGTAGGAAGGACCACACAGCTTTTACTTGTTTTAGCCAGAATGGGATAAATTGATGTTCTTCCTAAAAGAGTGCTACCTTTGATCCTGTCCCAATATGCAATACCAGGAATCAGCGAAAAAATACACCCAATTCAGCCCATCAAATTCCTCTGAAGTTTTCAGGATTACCACAAGGGCAGAGGACACAAACATCACAAATTCTGGTTGGGCTGATGGCTTGGCAATGCATCCAGCTCCAGCAGCTGTGATTGCTCAGGGAATCACTGCTCCCCAGCCTGTGCAACCCCATCCCTGCTACCGGATCCGCACGCTATGCAGGATGGAGGTGAGCCTGGTCACCAAATTTTTAAGATCCTCTCCCCCTCCTCCAAAGCCTTAAGCACTGCCGAAGTTAATGCCGTTTCTAATTGTTTCTTAAATAAACATGTGACATCAAAAGATTACTCTATAGATTCTCCCTCATCTATATTTACCCAAGCATAATACCAGCTGCCTACACAATTTTTGTCTTGCTAATGCACAGCAATAATCATAGATCCACCCACAGCCCTTTCTATTTCGGTAGAGCGCAGAAATAGACATTAAACCTATAAATGTCAGAGCATGCCTTCATTTTCGACGTTAGTATTATTTAAATTAGCACATGAATGATGTTTCCACAACGTGATAGCTTTTCAAATGATGGTATATTGCACATGAAGCGCGGTGGCCCCGCTTTAAGCACCTTCCACCCATTAGGCCCGTCTATAATTTGGTGCTTTTAGAGATGCTAAACGTGTTGTAGAGAAGAGACGCCCGGTCTCTTTGTTTATGCCCAGAAGTCCCCGGGGAGATGCTGATGCCATAATTACCTGAGCGTGGTTTGAACATCAGGCTCTGGTCGGGAGGTAAACATTGCCTGGCGCTTGCTGTCCAGACGTATTTGAGGACAGCTGTGTCTCGGTGGCTGGAACGGCGCGTTACCTCGCATGTGTCCCACGCCTTTCAGATCAAGCGCGGCACCTGAAAGTGATGCTGTTGGGGAGGAGGAAAAAAGCCTTAACTTGGAAAATGGAAGTAGCAAATCATGTTTTTGCTGCGGCACCGGGAAAAGCAAAGGGCATAGCCTTCATTTTCGTTCTGATCACGGAAAACCCGGTAAGATTAATTAAAAGAAAACCCGGGAAGAAGGACTTGGTTCTTTGAGACTTAGTGGGCATAGGGAAACTTATTGCAAGGAAGCCCTATTTTAAAAAAGTTAAAAATGAGTAAGTGCAGAATCAGACCGCAGTTAGAGCAGATCAGCTCAATGCTGAGACATAAAAATAAATCCTGCTCGATCAGGACGGTACAAAAGGAGACACCCAGGATCAGATTGTTGGGGACAATATACCTGTGGCAGGGTGTAGAAGTGTTTCTGTACTTCTCTCACACAAAATCAGAGGCTAAACACTGCAACGGAGGCATCCGTTTCTGAGAAGGCTGTATCTGTCATTTACTAAGTCCTCTCATTACAATAAAGTCTTTGACGACGAACATCGCATTTTATTACGAACGGTGTGCAAACAGAGCACCACGCTTCATCAGGCAGAAGAATAAGTTAATTGTCCTCTCTAAAACAAGAGCCAGAGTGTGCTGCTCACTCACTGTGTACCGCACAGCAGCCGTGCAACCACGACACCCTCACACACACACACACAGAGGAGCTGCGTGTACAAAAGCAACAGTGACACCTCGTGGGCAATATTCAGGCACAGATTTTATAACTACGATTTCTTCTGAAGCATCAACTTTAGCAGATCGATCAGTAAAAAAACATTATGGTTAATGTTTTTTGTAGAACCGGACAAAAAAAAAAAAGTTTAAATCGGCCTTTACTGAGTGCTGGAGAGGTCAGTGCAGACAGCCCAGCAGCTTCATACAAAAGTAGTCTTGTATCCTCCTGGAGAAGAGCTGATGGGATGCTGACTGACACTGGGGGGCTACAACAGGGTTTTACTAACCACCAGGTATACACTCTGAAGGAAATGCCCCTTATTCTGATGTGGTTTGAATCATAGAGGTGTCTCAGCACATAAAACTCAACTGGAAGGCTTGCCTCAGGAGCACAAAGTGCACGGGGACAAACAGTCCACAGGACCACCTTGACCTTGTCTGTAGCAAGGAGCCCCGAGGTGCAGCACAGAGGGGACCTCCAGCCCTCCCAGCTCCACGCACAGACCACATTCCTGGGTGTTTAGCAAGCCAGGCTTTGCACGGTGTTACTGCGGCTGCTTCCAGGCTCCAGCCTGCCTGGATCTACTCTTCACACTGTGTCCCCGGGTATCTCTATATCCAGAGGCGGAGGTGCCGATCTCCTCTCTCTGCTGACCAGTGATAGGACACAAGAAAACGGAAGGAATCTGTGCCAGGGGAAGTTCAGATGGACATTCAGAAAAGGTTCTTCTCTGAGAAGGTGATTAGTCACTGGGACAGGCTCCCCAGGGAAGCGGTCACAGCACCAAGCCTGTCAGAGTTCAAGGAGCACCTGGACAACACTCTTAGTCATATGGTTTAGTTTCAGGCAGTCCTGTGAGGAGAAAGGAGTAGAACTCTATGATCCTTATGGGTCCCTTCCAACTTGAGATATTCTGTGGTTCTATTTTGGATAGTCCACTTGCCCAGCCAAGGGAAAATCAACTATAGGCTCAAACCAGCTCTTTCTTCAGTCTGTGTGTTTCATCTGTTTTGAAACAAGGTTTTTGGCTGGACAGCTATCCTGGACGCTTATACTACACAGAATGCTTCATTCACACTCAAAATTAGATGATATAAGCCGTTTAAACCTTTTGGACAAAAATGGCCCTATACGTCTAAATATCTGCAACTCCAAATAATAAGTGTACGCAGGCAATTTAAGTAATCATGTGGACAAGTAATGGTAGAGAACACACACAGCCAGTGCAACTAGGTCTCCGTTTTGAAGTCAGATATAGACCTATTTCCCACACTAAGAAGTGATATCTCTTAGTTCAGCATTTTACAAGCACAAGCTCACACAATACTTCTCCCCATGTACGTTCCAGCGGGACATGACGGAGGGCATTTATGAGATCTCTCAGCACACACTCTGACCAAAAATTAAACCAATACATAAAAGCCATCCAACTTTCTTCTATCAGAGTAAAGACTTGAATAAGCTGTAATTTGAGTATAGGAACAATTTGTGATAAGCTCCAAGAGAAGTTTTTCTGGTGGTAGGACTACGAACAATTCCCAGTTCCCTTGTTAAAAAGTGTTTGCTGAGCAGGCGTTCAGAAAAAAAGAACGCTGAAGGAGTGGAAAACCTTCTCAACTTAAATGAAACCCCAACGCAACGTGTTGGTGAAGGATCACCACCAGCTCCTTCCTTTGCCCCAGAAGGTCAACATGAAAATAAAACCTAACAACACACCGAGCACCAATCTGTCTGGATTCCACTTCATTGCGAGGTGGTCAGCACACAACCCATCAGCTGCTCAAAGCACACGGTAATCTCTCCTTTACTGACCACCTTTGTATTGTTGCTGCTGAGTTTAATATGCTTTCAGACAGACCCTAAACTTTAGGCATATAAACTCTACCCCTTGCACACCAGATGTCTGGAGGAAGGGTATAGCTAAGCATTCAGCATGCCTTTTTGGAAAAGAAAGTTAAATTTTCTTCTTGCTAGTCACTAGAAAGACTGAGGAAGGCAAAGCATACATTAAATACATTCCAGAGCTAACACTGACGGTAAAAGCTGAACGACAGAAATACAGAATAAATTACAACTCTTCAAATGGATGGTGTAGCCTGGCACAAAGCTTGACGTGTTACGGCCTGCACACGCCTGTCAACACTCATCTATGACTACAAAGACCGAGTGGATAATCACTATTAACAGTGCCTGGGGTTATTCACCTCAACTCACAAAAGGCTTTTCACACTAATACCTATGTGGTTTTAGGTTTACATTAAGCGTCCACATGCAGACCTTCTGGATCGTACCAGTAATAACAAATTCTTGGACCCACCTGCTGAAACTCTTTCCTGCATTCCTGAAAGCAGCAGGTACCTTTTCCTCCCAAGTCTGTTCTCTGCAAGTTGACTGCAAAAACTGAGAGTGCTGTATCTCTGACCGAAAAACAGCTTTATTCTGAAAACAATTTTACCAAATAGTAAAACAAGATATAGGAATAAAAGAACAATTTGTCCGTACTCAGGAACTATCCCTTCTCCCAAATAATTATCATTGCAGCCCTGTCTCACTGGACCTCAGACTTCCCTCTTCACAGAACAGCAACCAGAACAGAACAGCTGTAAAGCTATCTCTAGGATAGACAGGGAGATACAAACAGAGAAACACAAACACACATGCCATTCACAGTCTTCTAGGTAATTATCCAGGTTATTCACCTGAAGATGGTCTGGAGCATACCTGCTTGAGCACAGACTTCAAGCTAGACACTCTACAGATATCCAGTTACACACTTGTGTTCAGAATACAAATGTCCTAATGTCATGAGGCACTTACCTCATCGTGGTTTTACATCTGTAGTTTACTCCTTCTTGTTGATACGGTGTCCTCCACCTCCTCCCAAGTTAGATGCACAGCGTAGGGATCATCAAATTATTATTCTCAACACGCATACATACTAAATGTACTGCCACAGAAGAAAAATCCCTTTTAATCATTTTATCTTCAGTTAAGAACAATACAAGACTATTTTCCCCACTAACAATTTCCATCCTTCCTGTGTCGTTCTACTAATCCTGTAGGTTTTTTCCCCCACAACCAGAAACTATAAACCAGATCCTTTTCATCTTTCGTGTAAACGGTACTATTAAGAACGAGATTGGTACTTCAAGTGTAGAAAAAGAAAACTAGCCAGAGGCCATGGGAAATGCAGCAATGACATTTATTGGAATTTCTCCAGGCATTACATGAAAAATTTTATAAGTGAAATAGAGGATAAAGCACATTCAGTGCATCTTAAAAAAAAAATAATCTGAATAACCTTGATTCTTTATAATACACACTACTGCAGTTCCTGGGATTGGTTGTGTATGTACACATCAGCTAAAACTTACTCTGAACAAAACTGCAAAGAACTGCCTTTTCACTTGGCATTTTCCCCACCTGGTACAATACCATGTTCTTGAAATATCTAGACAAACGCCACATGATTTTATACACAGCGTTAAGACCTTTCACCCCAACTGTAAAAAGAAAGACTGTTAAGTAAATCAGTATCTTTAACCAAAAAACCCACCATGGAAGTAAAAAACAACAACAAAAATAAAACCCAGGAGACCCCACACACCTAAGTTCCACAGCAGCGTGCAGCAAATCAGCATTGTTGTTCCTTACTTTTCTGTTACCATAAAGTATAATAGTTAGAAAGCAGTGCTATTCAGATGATTGCTTTCTCAATTGGACAATCTTATGCATAAAGACACTGCTGGATTTGGCACTTTGCTTAATTGTTTTTCTTACTAAAAAGAATTGTTTCCTGAAATACAGTATAAATGGTAAGAGATAATAAGAGCCACTGTAACACTCAGTTAACGGTTCAGACATGCACTCCAAAATACGTCTCTATTACACATTTGTCTAAGCCTTCTCAAAAATTCCACTCAAAAACATTTTCAAATCTATATGCATCTTTTTATACCTTTATAAACATATTTTCTCCCTTGAAATGATCAGAGCTTACCTCACCTTCTGCCCAGAACACACAAATTCATGACTTTTGTTTTAAAAAGAAGATCACAAAGCAGTAATAAAACAGGAATAACCTGGAAAGCATGATTAAAACTGCACCTGTGCTTCAGAATCCCCTTTGAAATGTATATCCACTGTGTATGCGAAAACTGAAAGGTACATAATATTTGAAACTTGCTTGGTCCTCTACCGTCCACTTATGCTCAACTTCCTGCAACCTGCCTCAATTTTCCCTTCAAATAAAAATTTAAGAAGAGCTTTCTGGCTCCCACTGTGGTAAGACAAGGCTTCTTGCAGTATTTCTTTGGTTAAATGAGAACCCCTTACACACCTAACTCTTATGACAGCAAGTGCCCTGCGGAAAATTAACATCAGAATAAATACCATCCTACGGCCTTGCTTCCTTCCCCCTGTCATCACGGTCAACTCCAGGACAGGTGGAAGCAAACAGGCTGGGAAGGAAGTAGCAGTCACCCTTAGCTCTTGCCTTTACAAGTCCTGCGCGTGCGTATAGATAACTAGATTTCTTAGCTCGGAGTTATGAAGGCGGAGCTATGATGTGATTATTTGTTTTGTTTTGTTTTGTTTCCAGTTCCAACATGCATGTGGAGTTACACTGCTGACCCGCACAGCCCAGGCAGCGGATGGCACTAGAGCTCTTTCTGCACGAACCAAGTCACGATGCTCATTCTGCTTATTGGTCTGCGCACACAACGTCAGTAGAATTAAAAGAGAGGCACGCATGAGTTCACACAGATTTTCCACAGAAGATGTGAAACATGCTGCTCTTTGGAGGGAAGATTACATTCTTTTTGTTTTGTTTTTTTTGTTCTTCAAGTATTATTCAACATACATATATATAAAGACACATTATCCTCATTTCACTACAAGACAAGCACATCCAGAGTGAATTTGTAGATCACCATTAGCTTGGCTTTGACTACTGAAATTTCTCTTTTCCTTTAGGTCAACTCTAAATATACATCTAATCATCATAATTACATGTGAGAATCCTTTATTTCCCCCTTGTGATTTATTTACATAATCATAAAAAAATTAATAGCCTGAATTTGCATACTGACAAGGCCCATCTGTAGCTATGAGTGTCCCAGCACTAGTTTTGGATAACACCGTTGCCTATTGCTAAGTCCTTTGAAAGCAGCATAATCATCTTTTCTTTCCCTTTTTTTGAAGAAGTGCTGCCTAGAAAGCCCTGGCTTTATGGCTTACTCCTTATTTTATTATTTGGATTGTAGTTTACTTCCTTCAGGAGCAGTTCACAGTCAGACAATGCTTCTGCTGGTAAATACTTCATTATCTGCTCAAGAGTCTTTTGATATGCTATCTTCTCCTGTTCCAGAGACTGAATTACAGTCTTCATTTTGTTCTCTCGAGTCAAAATAGTCTCCAGGCTGGATTCCAGACTCTGAATTTTAGCATGAGCAACCTGTAAACAATAACATTATAATAAATCAAGATGTTCCGAGTTACTTTTTTAATTATTATTATTATAATATGCTAAAAGTTAAGGAAAGAACTTAATTACATAGATGTTTCTAGAAGACATTGGTGCAGGCAGATGATACAAGGAATGCCTACTGTGTATCATGTACAGAATCTCCCTATGGTGGCCAGACCAGTCTGAAGGATTTCTGAAAGCTTTAGAGAAGAAAGGAGACATGCAAGTTGCAGCGAGCAAGGGACAGTTGAGAGTAACAAGAAACTGGAGCTGCAAGGAGGAAAAAGGAAAACAGCAGCTGGAGTAGCCCCGGAAGAGACGACAGTGATAGAGCAATGGGAATGCTAAGTAATAACGTAAATTAGCAGGATGGAGAGGCTACAAGAAAGAGAACCTCAATGTTAAGTCTAGAAGCAGACAGTGTTCTGTGTTCTCCAATAAAAGACCTACAGCTTTCTCTAGGAAAAAAGCCACTGAGAAGCCCTGGACCTCAGGAGCAGCAAACATCTCACTGTGGGAAGTTGGGGAATTCTGACCATTCCTAGGAAAGGGTCCAAGCAGAGTAATGACAAAACTATACAAACAAGAAGATGAAGAGGTTAAGGAACTGAGGAAAATGCATTACAATACGATGGTCTGGAAGAACAGAAGAGCTTCGATAGAGCCTTTCAAATCAGTCACTCATAATTATTCCATGACCTTGGTGCATTTTCAGAACAGAGGTAAAAGCCCAGGTAGCAGTAAGCAAATAAATAAAAATAATAAAGCAAAAACAGTAATAGTAAAAAAAGTGATCCCTGTTTTCAATATCAAAAGAACACAGCACAGCACCCTTAGCCCACAAACACAAAAATAACGAGGACTTGATCTTTCGTTTTTACCCCGCTGCTATTTTCAGGCTTCAGAAGCTGAAGGTGCTCTCTGAGCTCTTCCCAACGCTTGTTCAAATTAACAAATATAAGAAGAAATGGCCTGGTGATGCAAAAAGAAGAGCTTGTCTTTCAGGAAAAGGCAAGACAATACATATTGAAATCTGAAACAAGTCTTGGCCCAGCTATGGGAGAAAGGGTGAATAGTGAAGGAGAAAGAGAAGACTTTTTTAAAGCATGACTTTGTCGGGCAAAGTCTGGTGGGTGCTCGGCTGTATTCGAGTCTGCTAGGACACCTTTCAAAAGTAGGACTATGAGCTTCAGCAAAAAGAAACAGAAATATACTGCCTACAAAGGTCTGGAGAAAGCAAGTCTACTGCACTATGGATTATTTCTTAAAACTTTCCAATAGCAAAGAGATGAAGGGACAGAGAACTTATTTTTCAGCAAGACACAAATTTTGCAGGAGATAAGGGTAGAGATATTCTGAGAAAGAAAAATCTAAATCAAGAAGGAAAAGTCCAAGGAATGATAGAGAAGTTAAAAATATGTCTAACAGAAGTAAATCACTGTAACTAAGAGAACTGCTCAACTGCATGCAGTCTTGCAGTTTGGCAACTTCTCATGTAGACTTAAAAAAGACACTTACTCCTCTACTGGCTGAATCATAGATATGACCTTTCCATGAGTCTGTAGTCTTAAGTCATTTACCTGTAGCTTCTCTAACAAATCCATGTTTTGTCTCTTCAGATGACTGTTTGCCCTCTCCAGCTTCTCCAGGGGTTCACCATCATCACAGGGATTCACATTTTCCTGCAGTTCATCCTGCAGAACATGATACTCTACTTCGTAGGCATGGAGCTGTTTTGAAATATCCATCTCAAACACCTGCCGTGAGAGAAAAAAACATTTTTAACTACAGTAGAGAGCACTTATTCCACATGAATATTTGGTTAAGAGGCAACTCTGCTTGATTAACCTATTTTTTTTTCCTGTTCCTCTCAAAAAAGTTTTTTAAGGGGAATTTTACAGTAAGGGCATTTTAGCATCTACAGTTCTTATTGTTATAATAAATCATGCACTTTAGAATAACTTGGATCATCACTTTTACAATTACCAAATAACATCTTACATTATGAGATGTATCAGCAGAAAAGTCTTATTTAAACCAAGAATATTATAACATGACCAAGTCTTACTATCTCTTGGCTCGGGAATATTAAGAAGTTCAAGAAGAAATTTTTTAATTCAAGTCTCACCAGCTTGTGATGGGAGCAAAATCACACAATGAAGAAGAATAATCCCAGATCTCCACCTTAAAAACTGGATCCCTTGACTACAAGTGCCCACTTATAGACTTTTATAAAAACACTCTTCACTGTCACAGTTTCCCTGTTACAGTTTCTGCCTCTGCATGAAGATACACTATTTTCTTATTGGGATGCTTTGGTGACAAAGCATTGTGAAGACTATGGAACTAACAGCGATGGGATTATATGACCCTTATCTGTTTGTACTTCTAGTCACAACCTCTCAGCTTCTGAAAGCTACCACAGAGTTTAAACTAAGAAGGGAAGGATGTCTACAGTGACTTCAAATTCTGCTCCTTCTAGACGTCACAAACACTACACCAATACAAGACACACACAGATCCCTCAACAAAAGTTCCGTGTTACATTCACTGTTCTTCAGGTAATTCAAATGAAGTAAAACTTTAAATTACATATGGTGTTCAAGCTGGGTGAGTGCCATTTTCCTCTGTGTAGCTAACCGGTCAATTCTTCATCTGTGTATTATAGTCCTCCATAATGTCTATGGTTTTCCTTCATTATCCGCTGTAAGAGGACAGTCCTGGGAATTACAACACAGACAAACTACTCCACCTGCAGCCAGCCTAGGTAGGAGCAATACGATATAGGCAGTCTACGTGTGAACGCAGATCCAGAAGACTGCTCAGCATGAGACCACACCACGGGCAAGCAGGCGACCTTCCTCTCAGAGCTGAGCTGATCCACACATAACCACATCCACCACCACTCAGGCTACACAACCCATTCTTTACTCAATCAGGTCTGGCTCTGCACAAAGCCACTTCTACCATGCTCACTGCACCATGACTACTCCGCAACCCACACAGACCACGGGACAGAGATTTAATTTCTAATAGTATCAAAAATATTGAAATACCACCTCTATCATTGCCAGAATCAGTGAGTTGTTAAGGTGGGCACTACAGCTGCCTGACACAGGTTTAGCACGGCAATCACTACCACTGCAATGAAGAAATCAAAATTTACACGTTGTCTAAAAATTAATTCTTAACTGACAGCACCCGAAACATTCAAGCATTAACTAAGCCTTAGCAATGCATCACTGTTAACTGCACTCGTGCATATGGTGATGGTTTTCTAGAGCTCTTCTGTTGTCTCCAAACTGCCACCTGAAGGGGGAAAACTGCTCACAGATTTACAGTTAAGGTACTAGATTGAGATCATTTCAATTTGCAGCTTCAATGCAGACGAAGAGGATGTCAAGAGATGAAGATCTCAGCCACTGACAGTATTTCACAAGAAGCTTTAGCAGGTGCTTTTCCCATATCAGCTTCAGTAATTTTTTCTCTTCTATTCTCACCCTTTGCAATTAAGCTACCATGATACCGATGAAATAAAGGCAGGGATCAATCCTGAGGTGCTTTTACCTCTGCCACCAAATACCTGTCAAATGTGATCCTTCCAAGGACAGGGCTGAGGTGAGAAGGGGAAGCTGCATGAGAGCACCCTAGAAGTGATCCCCAGAAGTATAGATGCTGCTCTCTCAACAGAACAGCAGAAGTTTGACTTTGATTTTAATACAGATCATATAAACAGCCTCACCAACCTCCTAACTTGTAGGACTTTAAGCTGAAGGTGTCAGAAGACTTCCTACATGGGTAACTGGCCCTGTGCAGCAAGAAGTTTGAAGGATCAGAAGTCGCTGTGATGCTGCCTCTTCCCACCGTGGCAAGTTGTGCTTCCCATCACAAACTGTTGGACTGCTCACCTACTAGCAGGGAGCAACAGCTGGGTTTAGGTTTGGAAAATAGGTCACTCTTACCCTTCTGATGGTGAAATTTGTAAATAAAGTCATGTTTTCCCCATAGCTGGGGCACAAAAGAACCTTTGTACTGAACTTTGAGGTAGCAACTGAAGTCTTGCTAAAATGGCAGTTCAAAATCCATTGAAATTAGCTCATATCCTATTTCTACACAAGCTCCTGGGAAGATGACTCCTTTGCATTTCAAACCAAAAAGAATATACTGAGAAGACTTTTACGTATACCTCAAGCATGATTCTTTTAAAGAAAACTAAATGGAGGGAAAAATGTAAAGAGAATAACAACTTTACCTGGGTAATAATTTTCTCCATTTGAGGCTGAGTCATATCTGGAATAGTGGTTTTAAGAAAATCAACAATGTTCTCAAAACTCTCACATCCCATTATAGATGTTTCTTGACTGCTAAGTAGGCTCAGTGCTACTTTAAATATGACTTCCGTTCCTTGCAGAAAAATAATGTCTGAAAAAGATCATTAAAATATCTTGAAAATGTCAGCTAAAGTATTGGATAAATATATATATTTGCTGAGAACTTTTTTCTTTTAATCAATCATACTGCAGATTTATTCAGTTAAGAAGCGCAATCTGTCTTATTTCAACATGAGATTAAAGTCTATAAAAGCGTTTTCTATCATCTTGCAGATGTAAGAGAGCATTAAAGAAAATACTGCATGCTTGTTACAGCTGTAACTGTTATCTGCAATAAGCATTTAATTGCTGTCTACTGTAGACTACAGACTGTTAACTAAGTGCTAATTGTTTTTAAGTGCATCTATGACTAAAAAGCAATCGGGGAGCAGATCACAACACAACATACTGACATTTTACTGTTTTCTACAGGCATAAGCTAGCCCTTGAAAAAGGATCATGTAGATTCCGTAACCAACCACGTTATTTTCAAAATCCATAGTAGTGATCACACTGGCTATAATTTAAGCCCCAAACCCTTACTTTTACTGCATGGATGCGAGTGGAAGGTCCAGGTTCTGCAGAAGTCAGTAGGCAGAGACCACACAGAAACCTGACCACAGTAACTACAAACTCAGTCTCAGTAGCAGCACTGGACTTGCAGTCACTGAGAAGAACGCAGCACATGAGCGGGTCCAAATAAGCTTCCTGTGGTGTTGGGTCTGTCACACCACCATGAGCAGGGCTATGCAACTGGGCAAACTCAACTTCTGATTCTGATACCAAGAGGTCATCCTCTTGGTAGCACCACGACACTGGTGAGGAAGCCACCTCACTCAAACAGAGCTCCTAAATGTATCCTTTCTCCAGTCTATGAAGCACATTCGAGCAGAATAAATATAATTTGCAATGGGTCGACGTTAACCATCTGTTAATGGTATGTGACAATGGCCCATTGAACACCGAAGATGCAAGACTCCATAGCATTAGGAGACAAAGCAATGTAGTGACTTGTGAGTTTTAAAATGGGAACATGCCTTTCTCCGTCATTTAATTTCACAGAGACATTAATACTGACCCGCCCCATCCTTAAAAAAAAAATAAAATATTGTTTTCCAAATTCAAAGCCTACTGAAGACAAAAAAAACCTCAAACACTTTAGCCTTGAAAAACAAATCAAATAGAAAAAAAAAACCACAAAAACCAAAATGCTTGAGTGTCCCAGAATTCAATAATCCCACTGGGAAAGTGATGTACCAATCATTTGAATACCACTGAAAAACGGATATACTGAACATTTGATCACACAAAGAGCACTCAGAAAAAGTTTACTATAAGCAAAAAACCCTCTGCAATGGAGAAATCATTAGGTAAAAAAAAAAAAAAAAAAAAAAAAAAAAAAAGAGAAAACCAAAACCCACCAAACCCCTCTTCCTGCCCAAATCACCACACCAAACAAATTAAAACCTAACATACCAGTAAGAAAACGTGAGACATAAGTCAGGTTGAATTTCTTTAAAAAAGACAAAAGATGCCATATGAAACCAGAAAAATCAAGTGGGAAAAAAAGTCTGACTTAAGAGGAAGTACATGACATACGCTCCTAGCTTCTTGGTGCGTATCTGAGTGCAGTGAGTTTTATGTTAATAAATAATTTTTTTTTTTAAAAAAAGCTGCATTACTAGATATTTGATTAAACTGGCCATTCCTATTGACAATAAAAGAATATAAAACAAAGTACTAGACATGCTGATACTGTAAACACTACAAGGCAAAATCAGTATTTAAGCTTTTGTACTAGACATTAACTGAAGAGAAGCATAACATTAAAAAAACCCCACTATCTAAACAGAATATGAAACCTACTCAAAATAGGAAACTGTTCAATATATACATGAGTACCTGAAACAGCCTTTAAGTTCAAGTTTACTTGAATTTTTATGAGAAAGCACTTTAGAATCAGTTACTCAGAAACACTTTCTTGAAAACCAACGCATTCTTTTTTCACTCTGCAAGTTCAACAAGATGAACTTTCCTATAGGCATGATCTGAACGTTTGATGTATTAAAATACATTTGCAGCAATAAACTTCCTGCTGTTCACATTTCAGCAGTCTCACGGCTAATAACAATAGACATACTTAATTGCTCAAGTCTGATGTTTCAAAGAATACATTTTGGTTTTCCTCTTTGAAAAGGAGCTGAATCCCACCATGAAGAGTGTTGCTACTTGCCACCCGCAAAAGCCATCCTAAATGTCCCTAGTATGCAGAAAATTACTCCCTGAGAGTTTCAAAACACAATGGACAACATTGTTCTGTTTATTATTGCAATAGAATAAACTTTCTTACCAAATACTCTGGCTACAAATCCTAATGGAAACTGAGATGCGAACAGTGTAAGAAACCACGGTGCAGCATAAAGACTGGGACTGATTTCATTTTCTTCAAGGTGATTATACAGGTCTCTGTGATAATCATGAAGAAGCCTTGAGAGCTGATACATCTGTATCTACAGTGCATGAGGGGGTTGGGGGGAAGAGGAGGAGGAAGTAGAGAAAGAAAAGTTCAGCTTTACTCAGTTTTCCAAGCCATTCACGTTTCACTCAAGGGAAATTAACTCCAGTACAGATGGCACTGTAAAATAAGCATAATTTTTACCCAGGGCCTCAAGGGGTATCTACTCACGTATAAACAACCCACCCCTAATGAATTCAAACCAACACAGCAGTCAATAACAAAGGACAGTTTGAACCTAATTATTAATGAAATATCATTTCCAGAAACACAGGCTTAAGGTAAGAAGAGAATATATTGATCTAACTTTATCAACAAACCAGAACTTTCAGTTTTGCAGCAATGAAAGTAGAAGTACCTCTTCCAAGATGCCAAAGCTCTCCATATTACAAAGTTGAACTACTTCTGGCTAAATGTACATATTTCAGCTTTCATCCTTTGAATCTTGGCTGTATTATTGCTGCATTTAAAACTCCTATGCTATAACCATCACTTAAGACAGCTTCTGTACCCACAAAGTAAATTAGATAGGTGGGTCAATAGAGGTGTACCACATAGATATCTCCCAGTGCACCTCCCACATTCCAGTGGTCCAGAGGAATTTAAGATACTGATGCAAAAAAGTGCTGCTAGACAACCTGTAAAAGGCTGCAAAGGAAAGTGGTTAAAAGTTGCTATTCATTGCTAAAAATATCACTTTCTAGCAAATTATTTCCCTTCAGTTTCAATAGTTTATATTCTACAGTAAGTCACACACAGCACAGAGCAATGCTTCTCGGAAAGCACAAGATGAGAAGCAAACATACATTGATTAGCTGTCAAGTACAAGTTTACTGTCAACACTGCCTTATGCTTAAGGTGAATCCATTCCTCAATAAGAAAATGACTTACTGGATCCAGTTCTTTCCTACTTTTAGTAGTCATGATTCTTCCTTACAGAAAACTGACTGCACTTGAAACTATCAGTCAGACGTGTCCACAAGCAGACAGGTAACTTCCCATTCAGGCCAATTAGATAAATTTCTGCATGCATTTTAGTCTTCGCTTAAATTTCCAAAGATACTATTAAGCACAGTTTGGACAATGCCGATACAAAACACATTTACATGTGAAATTAGAATAGTATCACAGAGGCAGTAAACTAATTGGATAAGTTGATGAGGATGAACTAAGGCTCCAGATTACTACTTTTTCGAGATAACAATTAAAAATATAAATCAAATAAGTTTTTGCTATCCTTAAAGAAACATCCAACATTTTTCTTCTACAGGACAGAAATTATATTCTACATATAAGCTTACTTGTGTTTCAGTATTGTAAATAAAAAAGAAGTGCTCTACTCATGTTAAAAACTAAAACAAAGGGTCAGGCTTTAGTGAGATCCTCTAAGTCATCTTCAATAGTCTAGTTTGTCTTGAACAGACAAAACTTGTACGTTTGTGTAAAACAGGATAACTGCCTAGGAGCAAACTGTGGGGAAAGAGAGGTCATTTCATTTAAAGGGCAAAAAGCACTACAAGCACTAAACCTTATCAAATTTTTTTTAAAGTGTTCTTCCTCAGAGCTTCTGACAATGAATGTTTCATTTAAATCAAAAGCTGAAATCCTGGACATCTGAATGCTCCTAAACCACCAGATGTTATTGAAAGTACAACTGCAGTATAACATACAAACACTAAGAGAGCATATTCTAGGGGAAAAAAAATCCCACTACCATGCATTTATCACACTTTGACCCCCACTGGTTCAAAACATACTGGGACTGGGAAGAGGTAGAACAATGCTATTTATGGCTGTTCACCCTTAATTCATCACAATGAAGTTGTTACAGCATATTTACATCCACAGTAAAACACTCCTCTATTATTTTTAGAATAAGCACGTAAAATTTCTTTAACTACAATCTATTCTCTTGTTCTGGACATTTATCAAATAAGCACCTAAAGTACTTTTTGTGACCAGTCACAAAAAGTGGACTAAAACTCCTCTTTTTTACTTAATTGTAAGTGTTTGCTATACAGGGAATCCTGAAAAGAAATGAGATTTTGTCTCTGCCTCGGTTTTTTCTTTCTCCACCCTGGATTACAAGCTTTAACTCAGCAGTGGTATATCCCTTTGTAATATTAGGGGCTTATAGCATATAGTTATTTCAATCAGGGGACAGTTGCATCTCAAGGTGAAGGATTTCTCAAATTTTAAACCCTGAAGTTGATACAGATCTGAAAGACTTTGTGTCTCCTTCCTAAGCAGCCTTGAGTATCTATAACTAGCTGTTAAAAGACTAATATTGCAGGGCAGCCATTGTTTCATAGGCAAACTAGATGATTAAAAATTAGCCTGTTTCCTCTCTGTGTTGTGGGTGGTGGGGTAGAGGCTGACAAGAGAAAAGGGGTGCAAATGATGAGGTAAGACAGGGCAGTTTCAAGTACAAATGCCCGTGGAGCATACGGACTGGCCACCGGGTGTCACTGTTGATTTGACTTGGAGTTACTAGAGGAAAAGAAATCTACATCTAAGTGCTTACGGACTGAAGAAAAACAAACTCAAATTTATTTTTAAACTCCATCTATACAGATGCAAGCAAATCGAGGTTTTGGCATAAGGAAGAGAGAGAAGTGAGGGAAAGAAAAGGAAGAGCAAAATAGCAGAGAAAGCACAAGTTTCCAAACAGGAGATGATGGGGACGTGTGACAGGAAAAGTCTGCAAGTTCTGAACTTCTCTGTTTGCAAATTCAGAGTTGGAGAGGAGTTCAACAATAGCATTTGCATGCACCTCACAACCTCCAAAACAGCATAAGAAGCTTCTTGAGGCCCTAGACAACATGAACAACCTCCGAAAGCTCAAAATTAGTTTAAAACTCTGGTTTGCTTTAGGAGAAGGACTGACTTACCTGTAGTGACATCATGTCTGGCCTGTACTGTTTACGGAAGCCAAGGTCATACATGAGGAATTTCAGCATCTCAAAGGCCTGTTCCTCACTCATATGTAGAAGCAGCACTCCAGCTACAAAGCTTATACCTTGACAATAACCCACTTCTTTGTCCAGCAAAGAATATGCTTTCAGGAGATTAAAAAGCGATAGCTGTCCTGCTCCCAGGTGGGCAGAAAAATAAGGATGTGTTGGAAATGTCCGTCCTGATGTAAAAATTAAAAAAGCAGTTAATATTCAATTCTTTTCATTAAAAAAAAAAAACCAACAGACCAGATTCGTTTGAAAACCAGCAATTCTCTCTTCCCATAGACCTCTTCTCTTTGCTTTTGTATGCAGGTTGATTTTAGTTAGATTGATCTGTATTTTACCATTGATTTACACTATATCCACTGAGATTTCATATTCTCACCTGCAGAGAACTTCCAGAAGCAACTACTTGATTTCTCTTTTCAGACAAATGTAGAAGAGCATAGATAGAAACAGCACAATCTAAGAAATCATCTGCTTAGAGGACACTAAGTGGCATGCACAGAATGTAGCCTGACAGCATATAAAGTGGTGATGATACAGCAGCATCTGTTAAGCTTCCATGAAGACTGGTATGTCTCCACTCAAAGGCACACGAAACAAGCCAGAAAAATCTCCCAGCTGCAAACAGACGTACCTAGATCTACGAGGATGGCATGCTGTTGAGCAGTCAGTTGTTTCAAAAGTTCTTTGTAAGACACATCAGGAGGCTGCTGTTTGTTTGGCAGTCTGTGTCTGACTCGATGTTGCACAGCCAAAAACTGCCAAATTTCTCCCCGACGACTTTTTGGTACACCTGCAATCAGTCAAAAAACAAGAGGCCTAAGCAGGGGGATATTTCTAGTGCTGTAACACAAGAATTTGTTCTGTCATAATCTTGGCCAAACCATTCTGGAGGATCTCTTACAAACAGTCAAGCTTCAGAAGTCATCTGCTCTGTAGTGTATTCACTCAGTAGCCACAGTTCAGAACCAATAACTAAACATTAACTACAAACTTCTGGTAATTACACTGACCAGTGTATTGGACAACTGAAGGACAGATTTTGTACTTGTTTTGCCACCTCTGAGCTGTTAGCCTTCAGCAGGAAAAGATGCACGATTACATGCAGAATGCTCACCAGCCTGTTTAGAAAGGCTGAATTCAGAGGTGTAAAAACACAGGGAAGTCCACCTCCCCTTCCCCTTTCCAAAGGGGCTGCTATTGTCAGTCCATAGGCTTGGAGAAAGATGTACAGATAACAAAATCCTCAGTTCAAACCTAAAAGCATTAATGCTGCATACCAAAGGAAGGATAAAGAACTGCTCATGTTGAAAAACAGCATTTTGCTCAGGTCAGCCAAGCACCTACGAAAGCACAAACTAGATAAAAATACTACTTTGAAACTTTTGCATATGTCCTCTGACTCTGTAAACCAACCTTCAAAAGTCAAAATAAATTGTCAACTCTGCTAATACTTTCCAGGCAAATAATTATTTAAGAGGAATACAAATTAGAAAAAGCACATCCATGATTCCCAACTCTAAACTGCAGTCCAGCAGCAGAAGACAGGGCAGCAAGGAAAGACATTTGTTGGCAGTCTTCTGCAGGCCACTAACAAGAACCACCTTATTTCTACCACCATTTTCATTGGTAGCCATTTAAAATTTGCTTCCGTACAACAGACAGCTTACACTGAAATATTATTTTTGAGCATCTGTAATACAGACATGAGACTCTATGGAGGAGGGCACAGCGGTGCAATCGGACTCTACATCTGCATAACACTAACAAGGCCTTGTGGCCTACGGCTAGGCCACGGGAAGATCTACTTCAAGCCAAAAATCCCCAGCCTTTCACTCAAGGGAACAAAATACTAAAAGACAATAGTCCAGGCTATGCAAGATGTGGTGCTTCTGGTCTCTGAAGCTTGGTTGCAACTCCCCTAGGTTTTGGGCACAGTCCACATTAGACATTATGGTGCTGTCTGCTCAGTAAGTAAAATCAGAGCATCTGAAACTCAGTCAATTGGATAGGAGCCACAGACTAGAAACCAGAAGGTCACAGTGCTAGCTGGAGAAGCTCCCAAGTTCAATATTCGATGTAATCATACATGGGCACAAGGTGCTACTTTCAGGAGTATGACTATGCATGTTTCTGCATTGCTGACGTTGTAAAGCTGCAGATGCAGCAGAACCTATTTTCTGTCTGGCAGCAGGAGGTGGTTGCATTTGCAAAAAGACAACTTTTTCATGATTTTATTCTACTGGAAGTAGCGTATTACTGGCAGATTTCCTTCGGTATCAAAAGGGAACAACAAAAAATAATAATCCAGACTGCATAGTTAAAAGCCATCCTACATAAATACCTTCTTTCAGAGTGGAATGAATATCTTCCACATCACATCGAATTTTGGCTCTACAGTTTAGTAATTTCTTATCCCAAACATTTATGGCATCTTTCTGACATGTACCAACTTCATCATAGTCCAGTTTTACTTTTCTTGATTGGAGCTCATCTCTGCTTGCTAGAGCACAGAACACAAAGGAAGAGCACATGAAAAATGAGAACATCAGAAAATTACAAGAGACATCAAATATGCAAAACCCATTCAAGTTTGATATATCTATCTGATAATCTGATTAGGGATAAATACACCTTCTACAATTCATCAGTTAATAGCTGAGATGGGGCCAATCTTTCGTCATAAGATGCTGCAGGTAACAATTTAACTTCTATTACTGGGCCGTGAACATTAGTAATTCATGAAATACATGAAAACATTTTTTAAGGCTTGGGGCAAGAAGAAAAATCCACTCAACACAGTCAGCTTCACCACATCTGCTGCTTCTTTCAACTGCAAAAACATCTTTGATCATTTTCCTCTTGTTTATATTGAACATTACAATAGTTTTAGTATGGAAAGTCCCAAACATACAAATGTTTATATTAGAGACTTAGGCAAGCAAGCTAGGCAAGTCTTCTAAACGGAAGTCTGTCACACCGGTTCCAGCTTCTACATGTCCCTTACGAGAGCGATAACAGCTCTTGTCACTGCTACCTGGCACCATCAGGCTGACTAGAAGTAAATAGAATGAACCAACATGAACCATATCCAGAAAGGTATATCTATGCTGAAGGCACAGAACTCATGTTGTTGTATACTGAAAAGGTCTGCTGCATGGCGCTACCTAGCACAAAATATTTATTCAAGAGGACTCGCTATTTCTGAAATAAAGCTGCAGAGTTACTCTGGAACTTCATAGAGGATCAGCTTTTATTTCCATTACTGAGAAACCAACTGTGGTTATTTTATTATATATGATATGCATGCAGAGAAACACCCCAATTCCTCATACTACTAGAGTAAAAAAAACGGAATCAAGATCTGAATGTGCCTTAATTTACAGAGATAGGTTTAATTATCATTGGACTGAATTGTACATTTCACAACATGACCTCTGAAAGCTGCAATTGAGTTATGCCAAATTTGCCTTGATCTGCGTGCAGTACTTGCTTCTTGCAGGAGACTCCTTCCTCTCACAGATGTACCCCCTTCCCCACCATCATCTCCAGCTAAAAGCAAACTCACATTATGATACAACCCGCAAAACACGACAATCAGTTCCTTTGCCTAATCAGAACACTTTGGATAGAGCCAATATTGGGTGAATCCATACAATCGTTGCCTAGCCCACTCCAAGAACCTAGATGACGAATTATTTCCAGGAGCCTCATCTTACATCCCTGAGACTGTATCTATTAAAGACTACAGGGGGACTTGTAGAAGCAACAACTATGCACAATGCAACACATTTTCATAAAAATGGGAATGTGATCTCACCACAGGAGTTTGCAGTCTGATTGGGACAATTTTAAATGCTACCCTGTTGCTGTATGATTTCATGTGAGAATTCTCTTGAATCTCTAGTGTTTATGAGATTGAGCAGAGTAACGTATTTTCAGTGTGACAATGAACTCTAGAATCAAGTGCATGGATTATCATTCACTGAACAGTACTTCGACTCTGCTGCTAACCCTTGTGAAAGCAAGCTGCTTCTGTTGATCTTACTTGCCCTACCAACTATGCCAACATTGGTTGCTTGCAACCATCCCTATTAACATCCTTCCTAATCATTGCTAAGCGTCCTGCTGCTTTTGGTAGTTCTTGTATTTCAGGGTGATCTACTGGAAAAAGCTTTTAGCTGCTCAAATAAAAAAAAAAAAAAAAAAGCAAGTTTGTGCAATTCACAGAACTTACCTTCTGTAAAACAAAGAGCTAATAGTATTCAAGTCTCCTCGACAGCAAAAGGAACAGGAAAAGAGGTTCTATTAATATTTTGCAAATAAAAAGATCAACAAAACATTAACAGAAAACCAGTAAAAACAGTTCCACAGCAATTCCAGTCTTAAACGAGTCATATAGAGCTGAATAAATTCACAGCTAGAAACCTGGCTTCAAGTAGAGAAATGGCTGCATTTCTGCTATTGCGCTTCCTGTTCCTGAGATCTATATTTAATTGTAGGCTGGAATGCCAACCACTGCCCAACCAGTGCTTGTTTGGAATGTATCAGTCCTGCATACATCCTGTCCATAAAATGGCCCACGTTACAGCAGCCCACAGGAAGGAAGCCTAGAGATGGGCATTAAGACAGTTTACTTTTCACCCTTTGACAAGAAGATGATGAATTCTAGCTAGCCAGAGCGCCAGTTTCACTAGCAACACTTCTGAACCTGCATACAAGAATGGAGACATGCTCCTTGGAGCACAAAGCAAGATGTGGCCTGAAAGATAGGTGCCAGTTTGGAGTCTCCACTGCTGACACTTCTGTTTTCACCATAAATGGTCAGGCAGGCAGAACTTATTTTCTACGTATCAGTTACAGAATAGAAATAACCTACAACTGAGTCTGAAGGAACTGGACCGATTTAACAGTTCTCAGTACCTCCAGCCACACTGGGAGGGTACAGAAAAAAGTTTGTCCCTCAGCAGCTCATACTACCAGAGGGAGTAACATAAAATTAGTCGCTACAGCAGGCATCCAGCTTCCTCACACCACAACAGTATACTGACCGCTTGCTAAAAAAAAATAATAAAAAAAAAATACCACAATAAAAAACCACACAACAAAAACAACCGAACACCCAAACCAAACTAAAAACCAACCAAATACAGATTTTGGATGAAGCAAAAACAGACTTCTCTGTAGATGCTCCCTATGAACCTAGGAGTTTCCAGAGAAGTGTTTGTCAACAGGGAGACAGACTGTAGAGAGAGCGCACGGACAAATATGCTACATGTGTAGGAAAAACATCCAAGGATGTACACTTGTAGGGACATGGAAAGGCTTCTGTCCTGCTGTTTTTCTTTCCTTCCAAGTAAGGACCACTAAAGAAGGAAGAAGAGTTAACTGACCTCAACAAGATCATTATGTTTTTAAGAATCGAACTGCGATATATATGAGGTTATACACCGTACAGGAGAAGATGAAGGCAGCAATTGCAGAGTGTACATCTGAAATTTTCAAATTGCACTGAAAACTATTAGTCTATTATACTGAAGAATTTCTATATGCTATGATAGACATTGCATCCTATCTTTTATTTGTGCAAGTCTTGAACAGTCACAAAAAAAACCCCTAAAACCTTAGCCAGAAGCTCAGGCAGCTGACAAGTCAGCATGGGCAAATTCAGATCCCTTGGTATTGGTGCTTAATTTTCAGTGTACAGTGCTCATCTTCTAAAAAATGAACTTTTTGACATACCTCAAGAGCCAGTTGCTCAAAAATTGCATTGGGATTCAAATATTTACAAATTACCAGTGATGTGGTTAATGAAGGACAGAAAGCCTGGAGAGAAATGCCATGCACTGCAAAGTACTGAAACGAGATATAGAGGGTAAGGTTTACCATACCTAAGCGTTCACACAGCATCCATTCTCCTGACTCCACATTAGAATTCCTAGACTTAGTCACCTAGAACACAGACTGTAGCAACCTTTGTCTTACACACACTAAAAAAGGAAAAGTTACCGTTTTCTTCTTTAACTAAGGTGACTCATCAAGAGTTGGAAGGTGGACAGAGAACCTGGTAGACTACGAGACAGAACTGGGCAAACATATTTCTTTGTAGCACTGTTAACCAAAACGTTACAGAACCACATGTCTATTTGAGGTGTCCAACACCAGTACAGTTTTCAGCTTTAGGCAGCAAAATTTGTAATAGGTTTTAGGGATATTTTCTAAATAGCTAACCTTCCAGCTTCTGGTTTTCTTTTTCCATTCGAAGTAACAGGATTTGTTGATGGATAGCTTTTCTCCACAGACTTTGTAGTTCTTCTGAGTTTTTCCTCTCTCCAGTTTTATCTGGACCATCCTCATTTTGTAATACGAGAATAAGAGGGTCTTCCTCCAAGGGTGGAGCAAGAGGGGATAATGGTAACAATTCACTTCCGTCATGACCATCTGCAAAGAATCAGAAAGCTATTACAGGAAACTACGAACGTTTGACATATCACAAAAAAATCACATATCACAGCAGAACAAAAATAGTTGTCTTTCACATTCAGCAGTGAGGCACTGATTCCAAAGACAGAGAAAATGCAGTTCAACAGTAGAGAACTATTTTTAAAGAAAGTGCTTTATTTAAACTAAACATCGTTATAGTTAAATTAAATAAAGTTAAATAAATGGTTACCCAGTGTTTCAACCCTTCCCCCTGCTAGCTCCTTCTAGAAGCATTTATCCATAAAGTCTCCTTTACAGCTAAGCTTGTTTACTGCTGTGATTTACCACAGGCTCTATACTAAAAGCAACTTTTTACAACTGCGAAGCTGCACTATGGGCAGTGCTGTAGCACTTTATTGTCACCAATTATAATTTGGGTGTGAATTCCACCAACGTGACTTTATCAACATAACAGCATTTCAGAATTTTCTACCTTAAATGACCTAAAGCTGTAAGAATTATTAACACGCTCAACAGGTGCTATGCGCAGTACAAGGACAAGGCAGAAAATGTACCATTTTCTGCAAACCCTATTACATAAAATACAAAAATTATTAGGTAAGCAGGCTAGGGTAAAGATTTGCTAACTGTTAAAGAGGGTATCTTTTTCAGCAAGAGGTAGTTCTTCATTTCCTTGCTACCAGTGTAGTTGCAGCAGATTGCTATTAATTTGATTTTGATGACAGAGTCCTCTGTTCAAATGAACACAACTGATCTCTAGCAAAGTTCTAGCAAAACCGTTGTATCAAGCTGACTCCCCTCTCCTTTCTTATTTTCACATGTTGCAGTTCACTACAGTAATAACTATTCAGTAACAAGTGCTTGTTTATTTTCTTTAAAAAGCACACACAGACCTGGATGTTGCATCTTGGAAGGAGATTTATTCATAGGTGAAGCTACCTGCAGGAATATTCTCCGCCGCCAGGAGATGCGGCGAGGTGTGAGTGTTTCCCCCACAGCATTTAGAGATTCACTGCTGCAGACGGTTGGTGTTCTTTTCTTTCCCTCCCCATCGCTGAAGGAAAGAAAAAGCAGATGGGGTGATCAAAGTCAGTCATCTTTGGATGAAAAAATAAAAAAAAAAATAGTCTTTGTTAAGCCTGTCTAAGGTACAACCAAACCTGCAGGAGCATTTGCTGGGAAGCTTCAGAAGGCAAAGCGTGCTGTGTGTGAGCTTCACCTTGAATACAGAAGTGCCCAATTGTTTTCTTGTGACAGAGCACAGTGAAGTTTGCACCACATCCCACCAGGAAGAATTCATAGCACTCACACAGTGCTCAGCTGGAAGCTGAGAATAAAGGCTAAACTCTCCGAAAAGCTAAGAGGAAAACACAGTAATATTTAGCCTGTAAAACAGAGAGCAAGGGGTTTTGTTTTGCCAGACATTAGCCTTGCATGGCAATCTGATGTAATACCCTTAAAAGCACAGATGTTGCTTTAGCAGAGCACAACGCTCTATTTAGTGCCATTTTAAATGGCATGATGAGCTCACAGGTGAATAGTTCATTGGAGGTGGTGTTCTGGCCTCCTCGTGCAACCTCCTTCCAATGGTTCAAGAAGTGGACCCTTCACTTGTACAAATGAGGCCAAATGTCCTCGAGTTTCATCAGTATCTCCAGCTGAAGGAACAGAGCCTTTGCAAACACAGGGCAGGCACAGTTCCTACCACAAGGACCTTAAAGGAGCTGATCTCCTCCCCAGTTACCACACGGAAATATATTTGCACAGCAATTTTAATAGCAACTTATACTGCTGAAAGAGGATACAAGATAGCTGTGCTGGGAGGTCATTTTAAGAGGACACCGTGCACACCTCCCTACTACTGCCAGAGGAAAGGATATTTAGCTTTCAGCAGTACTTGAGCCATCTTCAGAATTATTTAAGCATTTTGCATTTGTGGTGGTAAAGTAGGTGCAAAGATCTCGTAGAGCAATGGGTACATTGTTTATCTGCCACAAATCCTTCCATGCAACGTCAACAGTGTGACACACAACTACAGGCTTCCTGGGAAGGCAGCATCAAATGCAAGGAGCTGCGTCTGCAGCTTCATCTTCATCACAGCGGAAACCGACTGTATCAACACAGCAGCTGCTACACTCAAACCTTCACCCTGTGAAGAATTTCCATGCTACGGTGCAAAGTCTCTAAAAACAGTTAGATGAAAGGAAAGCCCAGCACGTTAAGCGTTCACTCTGCTTTTAGTGGTGAGTTAGTGATTTAGTTTCTACAGTGCCTCAGTTCCGTACGCGCCATAGGATCGGCAGGCGGTCTCAGCGGAGCCCTGTGCTGCACAATCCAAAACAGCAACGGAAAACCCTGTGACAATCTTCTTGGACTAACTCTTACAGTCTTTGGTGACGGGGTAACTACTGCTTGTGCTAGCTAAACGAACCACAAAAACTAATTTTGAATCCAGAGGTGCCATTTTCCAAAGGTATTTCAGTCCAGCCAACTCTTGGAAATCAGGTATTGGGTTTGGATACGCTAATCATTATCACTCATGTTTCTATAAATAACTGTAATGAAACTACTTCTCGCTATTTCAAGTCTCACGTATCACATGTTAGAACACAAAAACTGAGTCATTCCAGGGTTTACTAAATAGAAACTACATAACAAGGGAATGAAAACTTCCTTTCTGCTGCTACGTACAAAAATTTACATTCAGCTACTGTGCCTCTAAACATGTAGACAGTCCTAGGAATAGTATTCAGTTTGCAGTATCAAAATTTACAGGAAAGTCAGAATAAGAGAGTGGCTATTTTAGGGTATGGAACAAAGCTGTTTACGTCATCTGAGTTGCAGAATTTACAGTGGGATGGATTAGTCACATGTGCTACCTCGTAAAGTGCTACCTCATACAGTTGTGAGGACCCTATATTTCTGTTGTTAGACCCTCCCTTCCAAAATTCCCCTGGCATTTTAAGCAACTAACCTAAATCATTTCCTCTTTCAAAGAGCTGTCTGACAAGTGATTAGAGGAAAACTTTTGAAAGTATCCTGTATGCACCTTGCCATATTCAATGGAAGGCAAGGGCACCTGTGAAAATGTCCAAGATTTAGGAAAGGGAGCAAAGAAAGTTTCCTGATTTCAAGGCAGACAGACGAGTCCCAGCTTCACATCAGATCTGAAGGTGTGAAACAATACACTACAGAGTAAAAACAGGAAGAAGTCAGAGTAAAGTGGTAATGTCTCTTATCCTGTGACGAAGTGGTTCAGAAGACCGGTGCAAAAAATCAGATGAGTTAATTCAATTACATATTCCCCACCTCGAAACAAGAGTTGCACCATACTTACTCCCTAGACTTCACCATCTTTCACACCTAAACTTAACTGGCTGGCTTTACTCTTGGGTCACATTTGCAAGATGTGCAATACTTCAGGTTTTAAGGTAGTGGTAGATTTTAACAGCCAGGCAGATCAGTGCTTTGCTCAAACAGGCCAACAACACCTCATACAGTTTCTCAAGACAGAGCAGGAGTAGAGAAAAAAAAAGAACATCTAATGATTAGCTGTCAGCTCCCAGCAAAATGAAGAGGTTTATTAACATGAGCAGAGAGGCTAAGAGCAAAAGCAACTCCAAAGAAACAACTACTACTTCTAAAATGGAGTTCAGTCATCGCTACGGAAAAAACAGCGCAGAGTTTTCACCACCTCCCAACGTGGGGAAACAGAGACCTTCACAACCTGCCTGTAAAGGCACTGATACTGAACCTCAAATATTCATGGGAAAAATTCTTAAGAAAAGAACCTTGTTCTGACAATGCACAGGCTTAAACATCTACATGGGAAACATGTTGCAAGGTCAACTAGCAGAAATACTCCAGNCTAATCATTATCACTCATGTTTCTATAAATAACTGTAATGAAACTACTTCTCGCTATTTCAAGTCTCACGTATCACATGTTAGAACACAAAAACTGAGTCATTCCAGGGTTTACTAAATAGAAACTACATAACAAGGGAATGAAAACTTCCTTTCTGCTGCTACGTACAAAAATTTACATTCAGCTACTGTGCCTCTAAACATGCAGACAGTCCTAGGAATAGTATTCAGTTTGCAGTATCAAAATTTACAGGAAAGTCAGAGTAAGAGAGTGGCTATTTTAGGGTATGGAACAAAGCTGTTTACGTCATTTGAGTTGCAGAATTTACAGTGGGATGGATTAGTCACATGTGCTACCTCGTAAAGTGCTACCTCATACAGTTGTGAGGACCCTATATTTCTGTTGTTAGACCCTCCCTTCCAAAATTCCCCTGGCATTTTAAGCAACTAACATGAATCATTTCCTCTTTCAAAGAGCTGTCTGACAAGTGATTAGAGGAAAACTTTTGAAAGTATCCTGTATGCACCTTGCCATATTCAATGGAAGGCAAAGGCACCTGTGAAAATGTCCAAGATTTAGGAAAGGGAGCAAAGAAAGTTTCCTGATTTCAAGGCAGACAGACGAGTCCCAGCTTCACATCAGATCTGAAGGTGTGAAACAATACACTACAGAGTAAAAACAGGAAGAAGTCAGAGTAAAGTGGTAATGTCTCTTATCCTGTGACGAAGTGGTTCAGAAGACCGGTGCAAAAAATCAGATGAGTTAATTCAATTACATATTCCCCACCTCGAAACAAGAGTTGCACCATACTTACTCCCTAGACTTCACCATCTTTCACACCTAAACTTAACTGGCTGGCTTTACTCTTGGGTCACATTTGCAAGATTACTTCAGGTTTTAAGGTAGTGGTAGATTTTAACAGCCAGGCAGATCGGTGCTTTGCTCAAACAGGCCAACAACACCTCATACAGTTTCTCAAGACAGAGCAGGAGTAGAGAAAAAAAAAGAACATCTAATGATTAGCTGTCAGCTCCCAGCAAAATGAAGAGGTTTATTAACATGAGCAGAGAGGCTAAGAGCAAAAGCAACTCCAAAGAAACAACTACTACTTCTAAAATGGAGTTCAGTCATCGCTACGGAAAAAACAGCGCAGAGTTTTCACCACCTCCCAACGTGGGGAAACAGAGACCTTCACAACCTGCCTGTAAAGGCACTGATACTGAACCTCAAATATTCATGGGAAAAATTCTTAAGAAAAGAACCTTGTTCTGACAATGCACAGGCTTAAACATCTACATGGGAAACATGTTGCAAGGTCAACTAGCAGAAATACTCCAGTCATTAATTCCAGCTTTTAATTACGTTTTCCACTCAAGAAATTTATAACTTCTTTATAAACTATGGATTATAGAGCCTAAACGCTGGGGCAAGGCAAAGGATGAATATTTCTTGGGTTACACAGTGACACAGCCACCAAGAAGAAAAAAACACACAACTACTTTCTACAAGTTCCTGTACTGCTACAACCTACCAACAACTGAGCAAGATGAAATGCACCAGAGCCAATGTGCTGCAAATTAAGAGATGGCAGCATATAAAATCTTAACGAAGTACAGAAGAGATATTTAAGAACTGAACTGCAAACCAGGACGTGATTGCAAGAATTGATTTTTTTAACTTTATTTGTTTAAGAAAATGACAACTAGATTATGCTAGAGCTTCTACATCAGAATATTTCAGCTTGGTAAAACAGACGTATGAAAGAGCAAAGCCAAACAGTTCAATAGAGAAATTCCACAAAATGTAGTATTTCCAATTTATTTTACTTACTGTTCCTGTTTTAATCACTTAACATACCTCCCATGCAGCTCTGGAAAATGTAATATGGAATACATAATGTAATACAATGTAATACTCTAAGACAAATACATCACAGTTCAGTTTGAAGAATAATGGTTCTCCATAAGGCTACTTCAACTGTGCTCCTGACCCAACGCAGAAGCCAAAATACATTCATCAGCTCGCATGCAATAAAAAATTAAAAGGTATAAATTCGAAATTTATTTCAAATATTTCAGTCTGTACTTTCATCCCTAAGCTGTTACAAGCAATAACCCAAGTACTCAAGAGTACAGAGTACTAACCACGTAATAACCACATAAGCTTTTTATCTCAGGTAACTGCAATTCAGTTTCACCGGAGCATCATCCCATTCACTATTCTATCAAATAATGCATAGTATGTTTAGGGGGGTAAAAAAGAGCCAAAAAAAAAAAAAAAAAAGGCAGCAAGCCAAAAAAGTTGTTCAGATTACAAACATGCTCATTGCTTGGTTTCAGTTACCAAAATCTCTTCCCAAAACTGTTCTTTAAAATGCTGCCAAAGCCTGATATTCAAAAAACCACAAAGCTACCCCATTTCTTGTGAACTCTTTTTACAGTACTTACCTGAATTATTTTGCACTTGAGTCCATGCAAACCAACTGACTCGAGAATAAATACTGTTGCTGCTCATACCAAGATTTGCATTTTTCCCCAGTTTGCGCTCTTTTCAACTTCTCTTGATTGCCCTGAGTAGCAATCGAATCAACTTGACCTACTTTGCAATTTGGAGGCTGAGATGGTACAAAATCCTCCAGATCAAGCACAAAAAGACAGACAATATTTCAACTCCCAGGACTTCAACTGACGGAAACCTATATGTAAGTCTAATACACGAAATATTCTTCCCCTCTGGAACGAAGTAAAAACAGTTCCCACCAGTTAACATCTCTCTATTGGTTGTCACTGTTGGCATATTTTCATTCTGAATAAGTACTTTTTGCTATTTTGTTTAAAGAACATTCTCAAGTATTTTACTTCCTTCATGAGAAATGAAGCTGTTTTAAAAAAGTAATCTGTTCAAATTCAAGTGGCCATAAAACAGCTTAAATTATCCTTGCATAACAATGCAATGAACAGAGCCAACGTGGGCTAGTCAAACCTATGCTGAAGCTTGTACCATTTTTAAAAGTGCTGCTTTTATTTTTATATTAAAAATACCAAACAGATTCCTCCGATAGCCTAGCTTTCATGAGTAGCTGTTGAATAAAAGCCAGAAATCCCAAAAATTACAGAAGTGAATGTTTAAAAACAGACTATGCCTTCAAATTCCTGTTTGTTTACCTCTATGTTGGCAGGATTTTTTTTAATCCTTATGTGTGCTTGTGTTCAACATTAAACACTGCACAACACACTTGTCAAAAGTCAGGATTATTTCCACCCTAGAATTCTCTCTAGACTAATGAATTGACAATCCAGAAAAACATTCTGAAGGCACCTATTAACTGTGTTGATGCCCAACTTTACTATGCTGTTCATTCCTTAAAGCAGAAAACATACCGATGTTTTCCCTCTTCCACATAAAGCATCACAGTAGTGATCGTTAAGCTTAAACCCAAAAAACCTCAGTCCCCCTACAAACATTAGGAAAAAAAGATATGTCTTTCACCATAGTGAACTTAAATGAAGAATTCCTGTTATTTTTTTTCTCCTGGCTTAGCTACCACCAACACAGCCAAGAGTCAACTGAGGCTTCCTTTTCAATGAAGGTCAAGACGCTTTTAGGCCATGATTCACGCTTTTTAAATGACAACGTTCCCTGTGGCAGGCACAACTGGCTGTATTAGTGTTCAGGAAGGAAGATAAATAAATAGGCAAGATCAGTTCTGTAAATGTCAGAATATTAAAGGCAACCATATTTGGATGAGAGCAACTGTGCTGCGGAAACACCAACTTCTCTCCACTGATTAGACGAGATGAAGATGCCTACAATCGGGTGGAAGCCTCTGTACACTCTCTCCCCAACACCCTAATATCAGTTTCTGAGTTTGTGACCATATGCCAAATGTGATGTAAACTTGGATCATCTTCAGAAACATCTTCTATACGGCCAGCACATAAACACGTATATATAATAAGCAGAGCTGCTTTTTAACACCCAGCTCCCCAGCTGACCCTGACTTGGTGTTATTTGCATAAGCCCATCTGACTGCTACAAATCAAATATCTTTCTAAAATGAATTCTGACAAACTGGCTTTGCTTCTGCACATCAAAGTTCACCAGAACACCAAGAAAACCTGTGATGCAACCAGCAGCTTATCTCAAAGCTACACGATACGAGCAGTCAGACTATAAAGTATTCTTCTCTAGTGCAACGTGGCTAGATTTCACTTCATGAATGTGTAGTAATCATGGTAATTCTTAGAGAGGAAAATGCATTGAATTTTTAATTTGGGTTCCTAACAGTTAAACAGCCTGTAGTCTTCAGACTGTAAAGGACTGCCACACCGTGCTCAATACCAACCTAACATACACTCACATGAGACTGTTAAGAACACCTCGCATTGAGCCTACTGGGATAGAAGATGGTCCTCTTTGTGAAAAATAGCCAAAGGGGAAAAAACCCACACCCCACAAATCAACAAATCAACCCACAAGAAAAAGCAACCTGGTCTACTGGAAGGTGTTCCTGCCCATGGTAGGGTTGTTGGAACTAGATGATCTTTAAGGTCCTTTCCAACTCTAACTGTTCTATGATTCTATGAAAAAACAAACAGTAAAAAAATTGAACTTCCTCTCATTCATGAACCTGATGGCACAACACACATTTGCAAGCTAAATCAGGGAAAGTTTAAAGAGTTTCAGCCACCATCAGTTGGACAATACTTTTCATTCTCCATTAGCCAGTTCAAGGGACAGTTTGATTACCTTATTCACTCTTTTCACATACACATTATTTATTCAGCACTTCTTTCTGACTATATTTGTTGTATTCACTTCATGAACCCAACTAGATGCCAACACCTCACCCTTGCTACTGCAATTTCCTTACAATGACAATTCAGGCCCAGTTGTTCCCAGCAAGATCTATAGCTAATGAGATCCCATTTTCAGGAGAATTTCTGAACAAATTCAAGATTAAATGGTATCAGAAACCTGTACACAATAAAATCTAAGTACAAAGAGGGTAGTCTTCTGGGAATTACTACTAATTTGATGATCTCCCTACTTTACAGTTCAAAACTCCGTTATAATGAAATGTAGTATCTTGACTACTGTTCATAACCTATTTCAGAAAGAGTAATAGGTCAGAAATTTCAGCTTGGAATTAGCTGGCATTAAAGTATAGGTTTTAGTACAATACTCAATACCTGCATTCCCCAAATCCAGAAAGTAAGTTTAACAAGATCCAGCTGCCTCTACAAACTGACCTGGGCATTGGTTCAGCTTGGACCAAGTCCGCTAACTGAAGGGAACACAGAAACAAAGTTGGACTGGAACCCAAATAAGAGGTTGTCTGTAAGAAACAGGTTAATTTTTTTGCCATTTCTCTGTACACCCTGGTGTGCATTCATCAGTTTCTTTAATAATTCACCTGCTACTAAGTCTAGAGTTACTGCAGTGTAGTAGGAAATGGAAAATCTAGGCATCTAATTCACTTACGTAGTAACTAATATTGAACACGAACAGGTGATAGCTTAGAACAGGTGATATTAAAAGTCTACTTCTACCTTTAAAGGTTCCTTCCAACCCAAACTATTCAGTGATTCTAAACTGTACTCCACAAGGTGAAAAAATTTCTAAAAGGCTCCACTAAAAACTTCTACAACCATCTCATGTAACTGAAATCCCCATGTATTACAGTCCTAGCACACCCAGAATCTCATCAACACTTATTTTAGGTAAGAATGCAATCTACTGGTATTTTTCAAGGGAGAAACAGTCACAAAAGCACCTTCTACAACTCCACAGGTTTCTGCTGAGAATGATTAGGGGAAAGCCACACTCGGAGATGAAGAGTACCAGAAACATAAGCATAGTTCAGTGAACAAGGAAAGACTGAGAAAGGAGAAGGGAGTTGTCACTGATGGAAGAGAAATAAAAAGCCAGAAACTGGCAAAAAGCATTGTGAAGTTCAAAACTATGGTTTCACCTTATTCACTACAGGCCTACTTCAGAAAAATAACCCATACGCCGTTTTCTCAACCATCCTCTTACAATAAAAAGAAGTGTGACTTCCATTCAGATACTCAGTCTTTCACACTGATGTCAGAAAGCTCTTTTTGTCGTTACCTTTGCTTCCTCCCCACTCCTCTGCAATTGGAAATTATTTGCCAACTCTCTCTAAACATCACCCAACTAACTTGGCATTTCCCCTTCCTCATGCACAGGCATCCCACGTTAGTACTGCACACTCTTCACATTGCTCTTTGCTTATTTTTACATGCCAATGATCACAGCAACACATGCTGGTTTGCATTCAGCAGAGAAAGCATTAAAGTGGCGTGACACTGCTAAAAACTGTTGCAGTTCAAGTGACAAACCAATGCAGCAGATTTGCAGCGCCGCAACAGAAACGGGTCACGGCTACTGGATGTCAGCAGACAAGCCTTTATTTTTAACAGGCTTTTTTGGACAAAAAGCCTTTTGCCCATTTGCATCAAGTACTTAGGAAGTCTGTTAGAAATGCAGGAGCACAAGGCAGAGCGAGAGACCCCCATGTGGTGCGCTGCACTGGGAATCCTGTTGCTAAGCTGTTGGCACTGAAGAACTACGCAGGAGACAACGCTCTCACCTCTTGGAGAGGTCACTTTCTGAGTGCTGGAGCAACCTTCCTGAGCCCTGGTAAAAGCTTTTCAGGAAAGAAGGGGCAGAGACAGAGGAGGGGAGACCAGGTGATGCAGATTCACTCTCATTAAGAGTGCGCCGAACCTCTAAAATAGGGCTGTGCGGGCAACAAGAGAACATTAGCAGATGGGTCACAACAACAAAACATACAGGCTAAAGATACTGATCAAGTACCTCATCTTGGCTTAAATTAATTTGGTTTCCCAGAAGACAGAATGTACCAAGTGCACTACTGGGGCAGTTTCCCTGATGATACTGATCAGCTGTTACAGCTGATTTCTGTTAAGAAACATGTCATTGCAGAACAGGCAGACCACCATATTTCTTTAGCCTTATTTAGTCTCAAAGCAAATTCAGAAAAAGAATCTCTGAAACATTCAGAAAATATTCTTAGAAACCTGGTTCCAACAACATGAACTGCCTCGTTTCTTCCCTTCAGTTTTCTGTTACTCTTCTAAATAAGATGTATTGCTAGAACATATTAGAAAGTAAAAATTATTTAAATAAAATATTTTCGGATAAATTTTTGTGAAGCGTTAAAATCAAGACAGACAATCCTGACACACAGTTAAACGTTACTTAATAATAGTAACTAGGGTCAGGGGGACATAAAAATTAATTCCGTATCTTTTACTTAACATTTTTGATTAATTTTTAGGAAAGGAGAGAAGGAAAAATCCCAGCCTAGAACGAAGTTGTTACAAACTGTTTTGACTGAAAAATCTGCTGATGATGCCATTTAATCAGCGACTTCTTAAAAGTTATCACAAAGAAGTGAAGTCAGCAAGTCCTTCAGTTTGAACTGTCAGGGTTTCCTGTTTGTATATAACATGGTCAGTGGGGAAAAAAAAATAACCAAAGTTTATCTCAGTAAAAAACACATTATTTATCTCTTCAGAAACACAATGTAACAAAGCTATTTCAAGGCTAATTTCTTACCCTTCACCCCCATCCATCCTCTTAACAGAATAAACTTTTTTGGCTTTCTCTACAAGCTTGTGCGGACTTCACACTGATCTAGACATCAAATGGGTGAGAAACTATTATTTAAAGCCATTTTTAGAAAAAGGTCACAAAAAGCATAATTGTAGCCAAGCATTGAAACAGACAAGTAGGTTGGAGAAAGTGCTCCTCTGACAGAAAAAAATTCAGCTCATCTAGGCCTGGATCTTGAAAAGGTTTTGGAGTTTGCACCATCAGTTACTGCAAATTCTGAGGATGGATGCAGAGAAAGAAAGCGCAACCAAAGAGGCCCACAATGAACTGTGGGGACCTCTTCTGACTAAGCGAGGAACTCCTGAAGGAACAGCGTTCCACACGTTAATAGCTGGAGAGTCTCCAAAAAGGAAGGGGGAAGAAGCTACAGAGGGAAGCTCTGGAGAAAGGCAAACAGAGAAAACGCATACCTCACAGTTCAGTGGAGGTGTTTAATCCCTAAGTCCTTTTGTGAGATTCCTCACCCGTTTTAATTATGGATATACTCTCTGGGAGCTTAGCTAACACGCTGACTGACACTTGAAGCTGTTAGTGCCTTTTTCATCCTGGCATAAAACCGTCAGGCTATTATCTCTGCCGTTCGAAGCGGTGAGGACCTCTTCTCCGAAGGGCCTGAATACGAACACTGCCAAAAAGGCTCAGCTCAGAGGGGACAAAAAAATAAACAAACAAACAGATCGGCACCGGCATCCAGTCTGATGACCAGTTCGCTAGATTGATGCTTCCCCTGAATCACTAATTCAGGTAATAATGAGTTACTGCAAAGCACCGGGCTACTGAGAAGTGGAGAAGACAGGCTGAAAATAAATAAGTAAAACTCCGAGCGGCGCAGAAACGGCCTCCGTCAGGAGGCAGGCGGGTAAGGCTCGAAATCACAGCAGACGGCGGGCGCGTGGCCCTGACTCACCTTGTCGTCTCGACGCAGCCCTGCCGCAGCAGCGGGGACCGGACGCTCTGGGACCTGCCGTTCTGGAAGGTTATCCTCCGCCTGGCGCTGGAAGGGGGGTGGCTGAAGGTGTGCGCGCGTCTCCTGAACTGAGGGGAGTCCGAATCTTCCTCGGGAAAGGGCTGCCAGGCCGAGGACACGGGGGAGGCCGGAGGAGTAGCTGGCGGGGAATCGCCCGGCGAAGCCTCCTGAAAGGAAGTGCTGGCGGAGTGAGGCCTGCCGTTCCGCGCCCTACCGGAGCTCTCGCCTAACCCCACGGGTCGCGCACCGCATCGGGGCACCAAAGCCTCTCCCCCTTCTTGGTCACGGCCTATTGTATGCTAATTATCGCCCCAACCCAGACATCCTTTGGTGACTTACTCCCAACCAGCGGCGCCCTTCTTTAAAAAAAAAGAAAGAGGAGGGAGGAATAAAAATATATATACACAACGCAAACAACATGCTAATTACTCTAGGCATCCTCTCACAGGGACCGGCATTCCAGCTACCGAACTTCTGGCTCTTTCAGGAAAAAAAACAGGAATCGAAAAGACTAGGGAAACTGCTCTTAGCTAGTTTCCTCGACATATCGCGAGCATACTTCCTGTACCGTCATAGCAATATCCTGGAAGAGAGACTGTTATTACACCGCCAGTTTATGAGCAACCGTAGCAGGAAAACCATAACAGAATCTTCACCTCCTGGGAAAACCAGCAACCAATCCTCACGTGAGGTAAAACATTAAAAACAGGAAATCAAAAGAAAGTGAACAGAGTTCCGCTCGCTCGTCCCCATACAGCATCCCCAACAGCTGGTTTTAGGTCAAAAACTCTTAGTTCCCTAAAGCAACTATTAATTACAGAAAGGATTCTTCACCTTCAGAGCACTTCCTTTTGTTGAGATATGACCTTTTTTAATTACTTCAGCAAAACAAGGCAGAAGCTGACCAGAAATTCCGTGCTTTTTGTAAAAGCAAGGGAAATGGAGAAAAAAAAAAAAAAAAGGACTGGCAACAGATTAAAGCTGAAGCCACAAATCAACATACATGCCAGCTTTCTTATACCCTCCACCTCCCAGTGGAAATTTGAGTTTTAAAAATTGATGTGCTTTGTACTACTTCCTTAAAATTAAAGGAGAGTGCCATATTTACGCCTCATTAACACCCGTGCACAAAACATGCCAGTTTTAACTAAGCTCCTTACGTACTTTGTCAGAAGTGAGGCTGTTGCAGCGCTCAAAGCTGTCCACACTTCCCAGGCGGCCTCGCATTCTGTTGGCTCCCTACAAGAAAAAAAACAAAAATGGCAAGTAATTTAATCTGCTCTTTTTTTTCTCTTTTTCTGAAGGTTAAGCAAAGATGGCAACAGCTGTGCAGGTGAACACAGGACAGTTCAGGCACGTGACACGTTTGAGACCACAGGTTTTACAGGCAGTGACACCGCTAGCTGACAAAACTGTATCTTCTCCCCCCTTGCTCCCAAGAGTTTTAAACCTGCTGCATGAAGCAAATGAGTATTTCTTGATCCTTCGGAGGCAAAATAGCTGACTTGGCTTAAACAGTCAAGTTCTAAAAGCTCCAGACTTCAGTGCCGTGCAGGCACTGCAGCTAATGGATGTACTTGGCATACTATGATCTAAACAGAAAATTTACTCCATTTCTAGACGTTTCAGACTAATTACTTCCACCATGGCAAAAGTAATGAAAGCACTAAAACTGGGAAAAAACGCACTCTGGCTGAAAATCCAGCCAAATAGCACCAGATACAAATAAGCCTTTTCAGTTATAATGTAGATAACCCTGAGGGAAATTTGCCAGAAATTAGTTGGTAGATCCTTGACAAAATTGTTATCTTATCTCGTTTTGCAGGAAGAGGTGACAGAGCTTCAATACTATTGACTACCCTCCACTCCTAACTAACTCCCGTGAAACATAGGTGATGTCTGCTGTTGGACACTTCCAATTGCAGGAGTAGGTTGCTTTCAGTATTTTATCAGGGGAAAAATAGTCTAGGTTTTAGAAGAACTCGAGGTAGAGCTCCTCTCAGTATGCTTGCAACTACAGGGGAATTTATATCATTATCATCAGTATTTATTTAGCCTACTTTTTCCTGGTAAGGTTTATTTTCAAGACCTAGAGTGCCCTTTAGGTACATTATCCCATTTAAGCTCATTACCAATGAATACTCTGCCTGAAGCATCTCGTCACTGACCCTCACAATAAAACAAGAGCAAAGGATAACTTGGAAGTTTCTCACTAGCTTTAAAAACACACTTTTGGCACTATAAGAAGGGCTTTCTGGTTCAGAAGAAACAACAACAGAAGAGGTTAGCGCAGCAAGGGCTGGAAGAAATCTGTTCATAAGGTCAAACAGAGGTTATATTTATTTTGCTGAGGTACCTCATTAGGAAGCCACAGCCTGTTTTCAGTTCAAACCCCACAAAAATAAGATCAGTCCAGCAAAACAAACAAGTGAAAAAGTGACATTCCTCTGGGACTAAGGGAAGCTGGAGCACAGAACCCAGCCTGTTTCCCTATGGAGAGTATTGAGCTCCTTCAAGTAGCTTAAAATGTCACTTGATGCTATTTATCTAGCTAAGAAGCCATCCACTTAAAGGGTTCCTGAATATCTGGTTACTACTTACTTATTTCTAATTTTGCTAAGATTGAGGCTGCATAAGTCTCTCCCCTACATATACTGACTTTTACTTTTTACTTAATCTTTTTATCTAGAGAAAGATGCTGAATACCAATTTATTTTTTTTTTTTTCAGTATTTCTCTCCCCGTCTTCTTGTTACTAAATACACTTTACAAAAAAGATGATAAGTCATGCAATAATTAGCATTCCATTATATCAACACACGATATATGATTTGCAGCTGGCTTAAGGAGGGGAAAAACACTTTTGGTGCCTAAATACCTTTAAGAATTAGCCCTGACCCATTAGGCTTGTTGTTACAGCCTGATGAAGAATAAGAACTATTGAAACAGTCATTGTATAACACACATATGCACATAACACACAGTATATGTGCACAGAGACACTCAGCTTATATTCTTGCTTTAACCACATAGTTAGTGATTGAGCCACACTGCAAATGATTTTTTCTCAGTCTTGAATTGTGTAACCTTTAAATGGATCTGCAAGGATGAACCCCTATGTGTATCGTGACTCACTACCACGTACTGCTGTTCCTGACCTCTTGCAGTTTCAAGTTAAAGACAAGACAACCTTCCTGACAACAGTAAGTCTGCTTCATAAATAGCACACTTAAAACGGCCCTAATCCAGACTCGGGTCTCCACTTCTCTTGAACTCAGTCAGGGACTGTGTAGATCCTTACACTATAACATGAAGCATGTCACAGTGGCCCTGGTGAGAAGGAACATTCTATATAAACAACAACAACATGTAAGCAATTTCTCTTCAGAGACCCTTCAACTTAAGAAGTGCATCTCATCTAAATCATTTTTCCTTGACACGATCAGAGTGCTGCTATGTCCGTATAAGGCAGGGCTGCTTCGCTGTGTTATTCCCAGTGGCGCAGGCCTGTTCCACAACCACCGCAAGGTTAGTGACCCACCATCACAGCTAAATCACTTTCCAGTCACATGGGCTTCAGATGTGGAAAAGAAATCAGACTCAGCACAGGCATGACCGTAGCTGTCACCATTTGATGATATTCCGGACCGCTGAAATTATCCAGATCTTCTGACTGTCATTGCTCTCTTTTGTGCTCTCTCTCTTCAAACCAAGTCCACCAGTGTGTAAAACTTGCTGAACAACGTAGGCCAGATTTGACCAGGAGAGTTTTAATGCTAGCTTCAGTCCTAGGTCAAATTCGTGTCTAAGCTTAAGTACAAACAGTTCTAAGGATCCTCCTTGGTAACTAGTAGTTTGCCTCCTTTATAGGGAACACCTGTGGCATAAAATGTTTGCAGTTTACTTTATGACATACCCGCATAAGCTGCAGGACAAGTGCAACTTAGGCCTTGATTTAGCATGGTACTTTTAAAATTACTAGCAGAAGGAACTTAATTCCACTGCTCTTATATTTAGACCTTGCCACCCAGTGTTCACAGCTCATCGCGCGTTCTCTGTAACTGGATCCCAGGGACGAAGCCTTCTTCAGCTACTCTCCTATGTGCCGCTTCTCTGCTTTTGGAACTCTCCTTACTGAGCAGGGGACACTAAGCAATACTTGCATCTCGGACCTCTTTAAAAGGTTATTTCATATAAGAGACTACCAGTAATTATTTGCAATTCAACATCATACCTAGGTAGCAATACTGAAATGAAGAACAACTCACTTTAAAAAAAAAAAAAAAATGCTTTTTTTTTTTTCTCTCTGCTAAAGGACAACTTTGTTACTACTTTCTAAAGATTCTTAGCGACCAATATGAGTAATTTTAGCTATGAGAGGTAAGGCATCACTTCTCAGAACAGAAAGATTTCCAGTTTATGCAGATATACGTAGTCACACTTTCAAAAAAAAGCTAACGTGTCTCTTCATAGGATCACGCTGACTTTTTTTTTTTTTTTAATTCTGAAGCAACACATCTGATAATGCTCAATTAACTCACCTGCTACCTACAATGAATGTTCATTGCTCAGAAAAAGTTGCCTCTGTTTGTGTGACCTTACTATAGCCTTCCCTCTGTATGTGTGGCCTCACCATAAACTTTCTAGCACAGTTAAGTCACAATCAACCCTCGGATTTCACAACAGGGTTATCGTTTCATTAAGTATTTAATGAAGGCCAAAAAACAGCAAAAAAAAAAAAAATCTGATAGGTCTTTACTGTCAAGGATATCTGGGAGAGCTGCTGACAATGAATTGTTAATCTTACCCTTGAGAAGATATTTTCCAGAGAGCTAGTCAAGGATTTCTTGGCCTTGTTTTTCAGAATGTCAAGTTTAAACCTGCCACCACTGGTGGTGCTTTCCGGAATTGCACTGTTAGAAATGGTCTGTTGAAAAGAACAAGGACACAATTCAGCTTTGGCAACTCACTTTGCGATTGCAGACCTCCAAAGACTAGGGCTGAACCAAGTCACATAATAAACAACATACCCCTGGCCTTTATTTAAAAAACAAACAAACAACAACAAAAAAAACATAAACAAAATCAAAACAAAAAACCCCACAGCCCCCCAAAAAACAAACCCACAAACCCCCCACAGTTAAAGGCATATTTCATCCCTAAAGGCTATTTTGTAAAAGCCTATCAATTTAACAATACTGTCACCTATTCCTTTGCTAGGTAAATTTGTAGTTTAAACTAAAACCCAATGCTGTCTTCATTCCTATTCCCCCTAGAAGTGACTGTTTGGTAGTGGGGATCAGGGAGGAAGGAAAAGGACTGAAGAGGTAACTTCACACTGTAAAGAAATCTAGATCTAAAAATAATTGGTTGCCTTTCGTTCCTGCCTTCCTGCCCCACAAACTCAAAAAACTCCCCAAGCACACCACTGTAAAACAATTCAAATTACTTCTCTTTCACAGTCCTCTCTTAATTACGATACCCAGCTTCAGCTACCCCTTGATGAACTCTAGCAGCAGCCATGCTAGCATTCAAGGTTATATTTGAATAAGGTGGGAGGAAGAAGAGGAATAATAGAAAAATAAGCTTTACCGAAGGTGCTTCACCAATGTGAACGTGTGTTTTCTGCTTAGTTTCACAAAGTTGGCGTAGATGTAAGATCACAAGTTCATTTTCTTCCTGGTCATTGTCAGGCTTCATTTTCTGTCAGTAACAGTGAAGAAAAGAAAAAAAAAAAAAAAAGTGGTCTTTCAAGTCATGATTTGCTTATTTTCCCTTCCGTACGAGTGTATTCTTTGAAGTTAATATGTTGATATGCCAGATGCCAGAGTGCACTATTAGTGTATCAAATTGCACTACTGTTTGTGTGCCTTCATGCTTCTGAGCAAAACAGACCAAAGTTTGCCATATGGAGAATGTTACAGGCTGTGGAGGAGAGAGCCTTACGCCCACACATTTTGTTTCCTAAGGTTGTCTGCCATTGTATAGCCTTGTAAATGGAACAAGGAACCCACAGAAACCAAACAAGCATTCCCTTCTTCAGGCAGCTAGAGAGGAGCACAGCCTTTGGAGGCCTAAATTACTGTATACTTCATCCGCTTGAGTACACTTGCTTGCACCTCTTGGCACAGAATAAGTCAAAAGAGAGCTTCTGCAGATCTCAATCACCTCCAATACCTGCATATCTCACCTGCTCTCAACTCATTCCCGCATCGCTTTCAAATAGGGAAGTGCATTTACAGATGAAGAACTAAGCTCAGAAAAAAAAAATAAAATACTCTGCGTATGAACACAGAACATCTCAGCGGACCTGGGAACCAAAAACTTTTCTGACAGCAGTGTATCACAGATGAGGTTGGAGAGTGCTATTTCGGTGTGATGCTTGGTGGAACAATAATAAATTCTAGATTAATTACATAACAAAAAAAACCATATCAAAATAAAAAATGACTGGTCTATTTTATCATGGTCTTTGCAAATTTGAGCCAACGGCATCTAACGTATTACCTGAACACGTTCAAAAATGTCCGCTTGCTCGTTGTCAGTTAGTGATGACAGATGCCTCTGAATTACAAGTTTGGCTCTTGGCGGGTAGAGTCCTGAGAAAAGAAAGGAACATTAAAGCTTTTAGGTTCTCAAATGATCTCTCAAAAACCTTTGAAAAAATGATAATAGAAGATAGAAACCTGCATTTGAGTTTACACAACTGTCATAGGTTAAACTTGTGTATTTGCAGTACGCATGATACAAAACACTTCAGGTTTTTCTGAACCACATGGTTTTGTCTCCTTTCTTTAGCAATAAAAACAGAACTAGCAGCAGCCAAGTAGCTGGCTCCTGCAGAAAAGGTTGTGCTCCCTATCCTAGTGGTGTCTTCTGTCCTAGTACCAAGAGATCACTAAGATGGAAGCCTGACAACTGTACAGGAGAGGAAGCAGAGTGGAACAGATCAGGGACGCAACTGGAAAGATACTCAATGCGTAAGATACTCAGAAGTTTTCAGATGCGTTGAATTGAAAAGCTTAGATGCGTTTCTACACGAGGAAAGGGCAGGGTATAGGCCATACCAGAGAACTGAAGACACTTTTAAAAGTAAGAGCAGCATAAACACCATAAGAATAAAGGAAAAAAAATCTAATGTTTGATAAAGTGCATATTTCCTCACAAAGCTTATTCCAGGAAGCTGCAAAAACTGTGGGGAAAACAACCCTCCCCCGCTCCCCAATCCAGATGAAGATATAAGGTTTTTTTCCATTCAAGGCAGAAATCGTTCATAGAGAACTGCAATCAGAACAGATCAAGATTTTTTCCAAAGTCATGAAGCCGTGGGAGATTTCATTATGATAAACTTTTAGACTCTAAACAAAGCAGATAGATAAAGAGAAAGTGACACTAAAATAAATATTTCAGTCACTAAGTCCAAAGTTTATGAAACTACTATTGGGGTACTCATTACCCTAGAAGAGATTTTATTTTGATACTGGATGCTTATCCCAGGCTTGCAAGTACCTGCATTCAAGGTATTTACACTGCCTTATACAAAAACTATAGAGCAGCCTCTATAGTTTTTCATTGACAGAAGACTTTCTCAGTTAAGCTTTATCACTTCTGAATATCTGTGGTAAACCCAGAATATACCAGTCACAATCTAACAGAATTTCACTCCACAAAGATTTTATAATTTGCTTTTCATCCACCAGAGGGAGGCAAGTAGCAATAGTGACTTTTAATCAATGGGAGAACTGGCAATTATCACTACCATCATTACCAGAAGATAACAAGACTAGTGGTAATATATTTGGGGTTTTGGCATACAACAAGGAGACATAGTGGAATGACTACAAAAATAGCATCCTGCTACTATGACTGTTCTTTTAAAAATTCTATTGTGTAAGATTTTTTGCATGTGTTCTGGCATACACCACCTCCAGAGAAACTTCAAAGCTTTGCATATTCATATTTGAAGCCAGGTAGTTGCCTTAGCTTTCTGCATTAGATATTAATCTCTTAACTTCATTATTTATTTCCCATAATAGAACATGGTTTTGAAGTGTGTAAGAGAATAAATGCAAAGAAGGAAAAAATAATCCCACAAGGAAAAAACATGAGAAAGCAAGCCCCTTTTTGATCACAACTGCCTTTTTACGACCCATTTTGCAAGCACGCTTCTTCAGGGGGAAAAGAAAAAAAGACAGAAGATTAACTGGCGAGTTTTTGTGCTCTGCTTAACATTTAAGAGAGGCATGACAATGACAGAGTATGTATTTATAACACAAGCTATACTATGTTCAGTTGCAATATCATTACTGCTGTCACCTACACGATTACAGAGTGCAAAGTGATGGTAAGAACTGCTGATTGAGATACTTTTCCCTCTGTTCTTTCACTGTTTAAGTTCAAAGCACGTGGTTGACATAATTAAAATTAACACATACAGTAAAATAATTCTAGAAGAACCAGAAAAATACAATTAGAAAATAAACTCAGCTGCTACCTTCAATTCTTTCACAGAGTTTGTGCAATGAATGCATAGGGCAGGCCTCACACAGTTTAATCTGCGTCTTGGCATTTTGCAGAGCTGCAGCCGTGCTAAAGGCTTGTTTCAGGGTAAGCATTACCTCATCAACCTAAAGGGGAAGGAGGCAAAAGACAGTATATAAACAAAAAATCAGGCCATGTACATCAAATCAAATTTATAAATCACACCACAGATGGGCGTTTTACAATCAAAAAAAAAAAAAAAAATCCTGTTTGCTGTCTTCTGAAGAGATCAAGGTTGTATTCCCAGCTTTTCTGCCTTTTCTGTGGATGCTCACCATCTTTGAGTTGTTGTTACTTCAGAGAGTGTAATTTTGAATATCTAACTGCAACTGCTCAAAGCTTACTGGGCAGGCAGCCGCTGTTTTAAGAAGCCGCAAGTGGGAACTTTTGGCTGGAATATATGCTGGCTAAATAAAAAGCATTAATTTCCTTTTCTTTAGCTTCAGGTTTCTCCTGTAAACTGCACACACTCCCCATCAACGATTTTCCTCCCATTGCTGTACCATTTTAGAACAAAACCCCACACAGACCCATCCCGCTAGAAGACAGAAGCTTCCCAAAGCAGTTCACTTTTCTCCAGGCTACTAGACTGGCTACCAGCTTCATTACAACCACCAACTTATCTTTAAATACCACCAGCCAGCCTTGCGGTCCTGCCCTGATCTTTCCTCTGCTCCTACTGCAAATACAGCGGTGCTTCATTCCCACCAACACTGTAAAAGCTCAACTTTTGTCTAAGAAAGGTTGAGGCAACAGCATTTCTTTGCAATTATTCAAATATACTCCCAGATCTTATATACAAAGCACCCGGAGTTTGCCTGTCTGTATTTTATGGGAATGCAATGCTTATTAAAAAGCTTGAATCTTGGCATTAGCATGGAAAGGAGGCAGCAACAGCTTGATGACAATCTGAAGAAAGAAATTAGTATTCTGCTTCAGAATCAGGTCCTTGCTCTTACCTGTTGCTTTTTTTATAAGCGGGAAGAAAAAAGCTGAAATATTTGAGACCAAAATCATGCAGTCTAACGTTAGAAACATACAGACTTTATTGAGGGTCTGCCACTTGAAAAAAGAAACAGAACAAAAAAAAAAAAAGGAGGGGAAAGGGGCCTCTGAATGAGAAAACTTGAATTAGTTTGTGTCCCAATATGTTTGGGACCCACAGTTTTAGCCACTACCAGTAGTTTCTGAGTGCTCTCTCTTCTTAACATTAAAGCAAGGCCTTGAACAGCAAATATCTATCTTGCAACACAGACTGGTAATTTTTTAAAATTGGCAATGATGCTTCCCAAATGGAAGATCCGCAGAACAGCACTAAGCATATGGATTATGACTACACTAAAATTATGAGAACTGAATGTCGCACAGAATGTAGCTAGGTCTGGAGCAATTATACAGAAGAGTACCAACACAGCCTGCCTAGCAGCACAGAATCCAGAAGGCATTAGGTTGTACAGCTAGCTCTGCCCTGCCACTCACAAACTGTCACCGAGGTCCAAGTGACTGCATCTGAAAGCAGCTCAGGAACGTTCATTTCATACTGCAACGTGGGCATACTCACACCTATCAGTACCAGAACACGTCAAGAGGTTCATAAATAAGTGGTTACTTTATACATCACTTTTTAAGTCTTTGAATTCTGCGTGGTCAGATTTATCAACAGCTCAGATGTAACATTTTATTACTACAAAAGATAGAACTGATTTCATAACAAGCTCCCATTTTGATAAAATTGCAGCCTCAGCTACCATTGTACACCTAGGGCTGTTGGCTGCTTGAAGTTTTATTGACATAAATCTATTCACTCTCAAGCTAGTCAATGGATTAACAAATTACCTTTTCAGCTAGCTAGTGACTTTTACTGTTAGCTGAGAAGCAGTTAGCAGCTGTCAGCACAGCCATCAGGAACAAACATGCTTCAGCACAGAAACCAACTTCTTTTAAAAAAGTGTCAGAGCTTTAAAATAAAAATGTAGTAGCCAAAATTATTTCCTGTATGAATCTCATATTATTAAGCTACCTCTATCAGTTAAATCACTGGAACCTGGAACTTCAATTGATTGACATATACTTTATCAAATGTCCAATGGACTTTCTGTAGTTACACACATCCACGCATAATATGTTTTTCTTCTTCTCTGATCAGATGCCGCTATTTTCTTCTTCTGATGAGCAAAAGAGACTACAGGGAAAATGCTAGACACGTGCAAGATCAGGCCAGTAGTTTAAACTCTGCCCTGAAAAGTATGTTCGGGTTTTATCATCAGCTTCATTTCTATTCAATACATGTAGTTACATGTTTAATGGGGAATCAACTGTCTCAACAATTAGAAATACAAGAGTTACAATCAAATATAGAGCCCAAATATGCTCACAGTCTGCATGTATGAACACCTCCATCTGCATTTTTTCTATTTGTTATTGATACATGCACCAGCAGAGTACCAGGATATGGATGTATATGAACAGAACGTATGAACTTCCTATTGCGTGTTTTCATATTCACAGCTGAGGTCTCACACCTGAGAAGACGTGACCACCGAGGCCCAGCTGACACAGGAGAACAACAGAGACTCCCACGGTTTAGGAAGTGCCTCAGACATACTTCGAGGGAAAGCTTAGGATCAGGAATAAATACTCACCAGAGACTCGTTTGCACACTGGAACACATAGCAGACATACTGGCTTATCCCAGGTTCAACAGGTTCCCGGCATATGAAGCCAAAGTGATCAACGTGTTTTATACCCTATAGAGTTTAAAAACAGCATTAGTGGACTATTTTATAAACAAGTTCAGTTTCCAAAGTGATCCTAAAAATAGTTACCAGACTCCAACACTCACCAACACAAAAAATCTGAGAAACTATAAATGCATACTCCTAATGATCTATTTTACAACTACAACAGTTATCTTTTTAATTGCTTTTCATGTTTAAACATTACATAAATCTCTTCACACAGTCAAAACAGAAGTTATGCAGAAATACACCTGGACTAGAATTTCTTCCATTAGGAAAAATGGATTTTCAGGGAAGTGAACAAGAGATTCCTATTTGGAATTGTCTCTGCAGTGAAAACTTGATGTAACAAGTGCACACTAACACATGGGACTAGAGTAGTCTCAAAGCAGCAACAGATCTTCACTTTCCTGTACTACAAGTTCGGACTATACCAATAAGAGCAGGGAATGAGTGGTGACATGCAGAATTCCAACCAAATTCTTACATAAATTCTTTGAGACTCAGTTACATACCAGAAGCTTCAAGACTTACTATACATTACTACTGATGTTTTCTTTCAAGATCCTAGTTTAACTGCCTGACAGGGAATGTTGCCTTGCTAAAAACAGCACTGAGAAGATCAAAGAGAGCTGCTTCCTAAGAAGCACTATATTCCCAGTCTCAATTCATGGAACATGACTCACTATTGTTAAAGCTTTTGCCAATGTTTTGATCATCTGAGTATGGTAATAGCACATTTTCTCCAAACGAAAGCCTAACCCCTCAAGTTCAAATACAACAGAAAGCAGAACTTGGTTGCTTGGATCCATCTCCAAAGAAAACACCTATATCATAAAAGAGGGGAGGAAGAAGGCAAAACAACTTTCTTGTCACTACAGAAAACATTCTAGACAAAATTGGTAATGCACTACGTGACAGACTGAACATATTGTCACTACACACTGTAGTTTTTAAAAACAAAATTCCAAGTTACATTTGTGCTACTTCAACCAAACTTAACAAAGGTGCAGAGGGCTTCTAAGATGGAACAAATGGCATTAGTTTACTACGACAACACTAATCCTGACCTAATTGAACCCATTTTCCTGTGACACATGAAGTCTTCGAAAGTATAAAATGAAAAAGAACAGATGTATGCACATATGCTGATCTATTTAACAGTGAAATGTTCCCCTCTGTTTCGCAAGTAAACCATATTTGCCTAAGGTGGGTCAGTGAGATGCCAGTTCCCTCACTGCTGACAGTGCCCGAACAAGTCTATTGCTGTCTGGTTTCTCAGCCTCCACAGGAGAACATTTGTGGTGGAGATGGACGTGACACTTGCACCACTGAGGCGTAAACAGTACAATATGTTCCTCAATTAACAGCACCTCCATCACATTTCTTTAAGAGGATGGCTGGACTTATCATACCAAAAGAGCAAAGTTGTTTGTTGTTCTGGGTTCCCTCAAGGTCAGCAAGGCTGCAACAAGAAAACTTCTACAGCTCTCTGACACCAGAGCTTAGGCAGGGGTTTATTATCAGTTGTATTTGCTGCTTTGACAACTATATGGAGTGCAGATAATGAATTTAATGCAGCAGATCAACCATACTTAAGCTATAAAATAAAAATACCTTTGTTAGACCAGACAAAAAGAATCCAGAATGAAAGCTGAAGTGACCATCTCTTTTTCATCGTTTCTAAGCTTAGAAAAACTAACATTCCTAAGCTGCAGTCTTACAATACGCAGTAAATCATTGCCCTATAAATACCACAACAGAGAAGCCCTGTGGCTAGCACCGAGTTATTAAAAGAAGTACTGATGAGGTTTATGCAACCAAATCCTTAGTCTTGAACAAATTAATGTTTCATTTTTATTGAACATAGAAAAATACCCCAACTTCTCTAAAGTAGCCGTTTTGCATTAAAAACCAAACCAAAACAAAAAACCCCACAGTATTGTTAGTGCCTACGTGAGTTATTCAAGCATGCGAAATAACAAAAGCCTTGCTCCAAATGAAAATGAAGAGGTGGAATGAAAAATTCCACCTCCAAAGCCCAACACACAGCATTACCTAACACTATTTACTGTACACAGTTTATTTTACTGAAGGAAAGCTAGGCCTTGAAGGTCTGCCATGGTCTCCACCACACTTTAAAGTCAGCTGAACAAAGGTCCCCACTTAGGGCTTGTGTTTCTCTGTTACCAGTATGTACATGCAGCCCAGGAGTCCAGTGTGTGAAGTTGAAGTATCACTTTTATTCAGCTCATAAAGCAGAAGATTCAAGCCACATGCACATTTTGCTTTCCATACCACTGCTTTAAGAATCGTTTTGATCTGTATTTATTACAAAGCTATTAATACATCATTGTTTGATTATACTGTCCCATTCTAAATTTGCACTTGCCTTTTTTCTCTCTTGTAATTGTAGTTAAACAGCAGAGTCAAATAAGGGGCCTGGACCTTTAGTCAGTAGCTTGAAGACTCCACTTGAGTTACAAGTACTGACCAGTTCCTAATTTGTATTAGCACTGGTAGCACAGTCATGCACGAGCAGATTTGTTATTAGCATTAAAATGAAAGCACTTGGGGGTGAAATACAGGTTTAGACCATACCAGGAAGTATACTTTAAACTAGAATAATAATGTTTAAGGAGGACTGAAGAGATGCACGTGCGTGGCAAATGAAAGAAGGTAATAAAATAAGGCCTCAAAACAGAAAGTGCTGGAAGTAACAGATGCTGAACAGCAATAAGATGGAAAGCTTAATCCCTTAGCACTGGCATTTAACTTTATAAAACACATTTATTTATTACTGGACATAGCTGGGTTCACCTATTGCCATATTCTCCAGAAGAAATGATGGAGGTGAACTGCTGTCTTCTGGAAGGCTGATGTAATGCTCTCCTCCTTTCACTCCAGAGGCTTTCAGGAGCTTAGCTCCTCAGAAGCAGCACACTCAGAGAATCCTAAATGGAGATTAAGCTACTTCCAAAGCTATATCCAACGCTCTCCCAAAGCAGAACAGTTTATATTTTGTTTTCTGACCAATGATCTGTTGCTACTAGCACAGCTCAGACTGGTTATTTTGCACTCATCTTTTCTGTACTTAAGCTCTTTAGGAATGACATTGCATTATTTTTGTGCACTATCTACCTGAACCTGCTACCGGATGAAAGCTGTGATTTGAATAACAGCTCTCACTCTTGTAAAGGGAAATCAATACTTCAAGTCTGCTGCAAGTGTTCATGAAGCAATTGCAGTTTAGTATCCTATTTCTTCACCTGTACTCAAAGAAGTTGATGCATCAAACTTCAGGCAAGATTTGCATATTTTTTAGTCACAATTTCTCAAAATCCCCTCCCCCCCCCTTTTTTTTTTTTTAAATTAAGGAGCCAATGGGCTAAACCAGCAATTTACTGTCATTCAGGGTAATTTAGATTGGATAAACCCTTTTAAAATAGCCTTTGAGACTAAATAAAAGAAAACAGCACAGAATGCTGAAAAAGAATTCAAATATTTCTTTTTTTCTACTGCTTATAGACCAGGAAGGCAAGCCAGCTGAAGAAAAAATAAATTCCTTTTCTCCTGATAATCTGTATGTTGCTTCTTATTAATACTTACCTGAGAACATGAGGAGATATCTTTAAAATTCTTTTCCAGTACAACAGATTTGGTGTCCGGACTGATGAGGTTAACTTCAAACCTTCCAACCTGGGGGGAAGGAGGGCAAGAGAGAAAACGAAGTCTAGTTTATAACTGTATTGGAGGCAGAACATTAACAGCAACAAAAATGTCACAATCTAGCCCTTTCTTGTCCACATGGAGTACCACAGCTTACTCAGCAGGAACAAGGGTGCCATAATTCAGCCTGTGTTGAGTAAGAGTATTCCAGTGAGAACAATACAATGAGTTGAATAGGAAAATGGCCTGGAAAGAAGACAAGCCCCCACCCCACTTTTCTTTTTGAATTATTTTGGTCCAAAGATCACATGTTTGACAGACAATACTAAAAACTTTAGTAAACAATGTGGATAAATTAAAAGCTGCAATAAAAAACAGAATTTATGAATTTATTAATTCTTTGAAAACTATAATATAAATCAGGTAAGAAACAATGTTGATCTTAAGGTGATATTTTTTTGGTTTTGTCATAATTTCGGATGAGAAAGATTAGGTTCTGCAGCAAGCCATCTTTCAGCTTTCCCAAACTGCTTCTCAAGCGTATGAAACTTATTCCATAGAGCTCGGAGAGTTTTTCAGCTAAATCCTTTTCATTATTAGTGATAGCTGTGGCTTTCTAAAGGGCAATGCGTTCTCACTTCAGTTAGCATTTCCCCAAGAGAATAAAAGGCAAGAATGATCTCTAAAGCAAATGGAAAGACAAAACCTAGGCATTTAGCCCCCTGTTATTTTAAGGTCCAAAGATCTTTCCTTTTCTGGGTCACCTCCTTTAGTGTCCTTTTGTTTTCTCAATACAAGCTCTGAAGATGTCAAATGCACTTCAGGCAAAAGAAGAAATAACCGTGAGGTCTGAAGGATGAAGCCTTCAGTGCAGAGATGTTTGAGTACTCATCTGGGAAAGAGAAGCTGAACATCAGTACAAGTTATCATAAAGGGGCTGGCTCAAACATAAGGCTGTTGAAAGCCTTATGTGAAGTTGTGAGCTTCTTTTTAATTGCACAAAAGGGGATTTGGGCACATGGAATTCTTCAACAACTCCCATTTTGAAAGAATGCTTACTTTTTTCAGCTATGTCCTAGATGTCACAATACAGACAAACCAGAACTGCACGTAAAATAATTATTTCCCTAGAAAATCTGCTCCTGTAACTAATTACTTAATAAGCAATTCCTTTTTTTAAAAAAATTTACCTGAGTTCATGAGTCGAGGTGACTTCCTTAAGAAAATTCAGCTACTTGTGTTCCAAACATTTATGAACAGATACATAAATATTTATGACAAATCATGAAACCATACTGGATCCATACTACTTATCCTGCAAAAACCTGTCTAGGCTTCAGACTGCATAGGAGAAGATACGGTGAAAAACCAACATGAAACTGCTCATCCCTGCACACACCTGGAACAACATCGTCCTGTTCTTCTCGGAATCAGAGGGCTGAACATGACTGGGTGCACTTGCATGTCTTCTGCGCGGCTGTATTTTCAGGCTTGTGTCGTGAACCCTTCTTTGCATAACTGCAGTGACACTGCTGCACCGGGTGCGAAACTCTTGCTGCTCGTCAAAGCCAGAGTCCTCTAAAATTCGCTCTGGAAATGAGCCACGAGTGCTGGCCAGGTTGGTCAAGTTGGTCTGGCTGCCGATTGTAAACGTCACAGCATGCCCTGCGGTGTTATTCGGGCTGTCCAGCTCCTCAAATGGGCTAGACAATGGAGAAGCTGGCACATTTCCTTCACACAGAGGTAAGTCCAAACTTGACTCATTATTCCGCTGCTCATTTAATAGCTTCAGGCGCTGGCGCTCATGAAGGCTGAATTTCTCAATGCAATCATCAATTAGTGTGGAGGGAGCTTTCTTGTGAGCCACCAGCACCTTTCCACAGTACAAGACCTCAAATTTTTGAGAGTCATAGAAGGCATCTTCACTATCCTTATTTGGTTTGGCATCTTCTTTCAGCGCTGCTTTGGAGACTTGTCTTATGCTGCTGATGACATCAGGAACCTACGGGACAGTTTGAAAGGTCTGTTTAGTAGCCATAAGTGAGGTAGCACAGACAGAAATACATCAAATGTTTGTTCATGTAAGTATTTACACAAGTTATTTCTTCAGCAGATTGCCACTAGCTTCTTGGCTGACAATATAAAAAGAGTAAATTCTAAATTTTGTGTAGACAACGTATGCAGGAAGCAAAGCAAATAATTTATTATTTTTTTAATGGAACCAGTTTCAGAATATAAGGTTTAAAATTACCAGAAGGTCTACTGACAAATGGTTCACTTTTTCTTTTTTTTTTTTTTTTTAAAATTGAGATTGCCTTCTCTTTTCTGTAGCCCTCTTCCCACATTAGCTTCTCTTGCTGATGTATTTTGCATAGGGCCATCAGTGCTTCTTTGTTTCCATTTGGCAGAGTCAGATATTTTGTTCTTAGGACAGTTGTGGAAACAGTTTGGTGAAAAACAGACCAGCAACCCCCATCAGTTTCAACTGACAGTTTTGGAAAACAGGCAGCAAATGTGCGGAAATTTACCAAAGTACCATGTAGAATTGCATTAGCTCTCGTTTATTATCTACTACAGAAACCTCACCCCATCCATCCTGTGATATAGGTTACTTTAAGGTCATACTTCCCTCCTGTCTCAGTCATCATGCAACTAAGTAGCACACCCAAATGTCTCTTCTCCATCATTCTTACCTACAGACTCCTACTATACCCTCTAAGACCAAACAGGTCTCCAGTAAAAACCTCTTGATTTCAGCCCTGTATTATCCAGTATTTTAAGGCCACATGGTTCTTCTTCCATTTTATCCCATCCACCTTGGGAGTATGTCTACCTTTAGTATCAACGTATTTACTATGCAAGCTCCTTTTTCATTTTGCCTTCACTAAAGAAAAGAAGGAGTTACCCAACTTGACTGACTGAAGATCACAGTGATTCTAGTTGCTCTTTTGACGTTACTTGCATTTGGGAAGTTACTGGTGACAACAAGATCAAGAGAGAATATCTATCTCATTTTCTTCACAAGAGAAACCGGATCTCAACACTTGCCTAATCCCATGCAATCAATCAACAGCTTTTGTATTCCATAATATTTGATAATGTGTTTCACAGTATTTTTTCTATTTAAAAAAAAAAAAAAAAAGATAACCGAAGTCACACCTTAGTAAATAATCCATGCTCCCTTATAGTATCTCTTTCTTTCAGTCATGATACCAGTTGAAACTTGCAAATGAGGCAGCAATCTCATACGCCACTACTTGTGCAAACCACAGTGGAAAATTACCTCGTCTTAATCCCTGTCTCCCATTACACAGTCCTCATCCATTGGCCATTCAACTTAAATCTGCTTCCAGTTCATGTATTGCAAAATGAAGTTCAATTACCCTAAGATCTACTGACTGTTTGGCTTTCATCCCTACAGATGTCATCATCATCATCTCAGTTTTCAGTGAGGCTAAAAGTTAGTTTTGATACGACACAGATACCAGAGCGTATTTAACCACTCATTCTCACTACCAGGCTGCTTTACCACCACCCAAGGTGCCCGTTGTCCCAGCCACACCAGCTCAGCTGGACATAAATGATTCTCCCTTTATACATTCTGGATCATATTCCAAGACGCAGCTCTTTTTCTACCCATCATCCTCTTACTCTTTCTACGGTCTGTGTTTAAAGAAGGTCTAGAGTTTGAACCCTTAGCTCTCCATTTTAGCAAAATTCACAAGCTAGCTGTCTTTTAATTAACATTTTCCTTTTTAGAATCCAGAACTTGTTACAGCACCATTTCGCTTGCATTTCTATTCAAAGTACAGTGACAAATAATAATTCTATTAAAAACACATAAAATCTACACACAGTCAACTCGAGTAAACAATGTCAGTTGTTTAATTGGCAACTTGGATTTTTTACAAAGTGTACCATCACTTCCACTCCAATAAGTGGCTTCTGCCACTTGCTCACCACTTTTAAGATAAAAGACTGGAGAAGAAATTCTTAACTCTTCTAATAACACCCAATAGCCTCCTAACACTTCCTACCCCCAGCTGCCAGCAAGCATCCAAATGGGCTGGGAAAAGACACCACCAACTCTACAATAGGATTCTCACCCATACCCTCCCCTCAGAGATGTCCCCCACAAGCACATACAAAGAGTTTTAAGTAATTGCAATTCTACTTAAAAAAAAAACCAACCAAACAAAAACCAAACAAACACTGTACCATCCTGCTATTTATCACTTGGTTTTATTCCCGTCTTTTTCCAGATCACGCATACTCTTCAGGCACTAGTATTCGAGTGACAATTTCACAATCCCTGTCCCCTGCACAGCTTTTGCTTTTACCTACCACCTGAATTGCTACAGTATTTTCATTTCAGCACAGAGGGATCCTAGCGTTAGAGCAGAGGCTTCAGCTCATACTGCCCAATCAATCCTTATTCTTTGCTTTATTTATGTAACTTTTTTTTTTTACAGGTTATTTTTCAGAGTGCGCCATCATCAGTATTCACTATTTTCCTACTTTTTTTTTATCTATCTACAGAACTAAAGTGATAAATCATGGTGGAAAACTGAAACCCATTTGATCCCCATAGTTATGAATACTTCCCTTATATACAGATGAAAACAATGCACCTCAGGGATACTACAAGGGATAAGAAATATCTGTCAGACGGTCCAGAAGCAGTTCCAGATGCTTGTTCGTTGTTTCATGGATTGTCTAAATAGTATAGTATGGTGTGAAAAACAGCTTTGAGTATAAGATGCAAGACAGATAACAATACTGCTAGGCAATTAGTCATATATACGGATTTTATTGGTCTTTAGTGTAAGGAGTAACTGTACAGTGATGGTGACGTGCAAAATGATTGACAGTGTGCCAGCTTGTACTGTTAAACCTGACCCTTTTCCTTCCACAGTGACACTACCTTATCAAGAACCAAGTGCCACTACCATCTGAGACATACCTGATCAGATTACAACATTTTCATTTCATGTTTTGACTTTGGGCAAAAACCATAACTGGGATCAAGTGGAGTCTAAACAAGAGTTTGCATCTATGTTTTCCTGAAATGCAAGATACAGGAAAAGTTACACAACTATCAAGCACAGCAACCATCCCAATGTGGCTTTTTACACATTTCTTTGGCATATATCAGTGGGTTTTGACATTTTGCTCCTCTGTAAATCAAGAAGCCCCTGTCAAAAACGTTTCGCCATCAAAGTTGTGTAACTTTTTTGGATTTGGATATTAGCTTATTACCTGTTAATGTTGAAATTTCAGGGCAAAGTTAGACAAGGCAGTAAGCAGAATGAAGATTTTAGAATACTGAATTAACAGGATGAAACTACTTAGCTACTTTTAGAAATCAGTTTAGTAATATTAAGATGACAGACTCCTGAAACATTCAAAACTTATTAATGTGTTTCCAAGTTCTAGTATTTTCCTGCAGCAGTCTCATGAAATTAAGCAGGGAGAAATGGAACTCCTACTCCTGAAACCCACAGAGCTATTGCAGATCTTCCTGGACATACACTACCAGCCATTATGGTAGAGCAAAACAAAGAGGTTAAACGAGTTATCGCGTAGTTTTTTAGCCTTCACCTGTGTATGAAGAAAATAAATATTTAAGCAATCAAACTAACATACTCAGAATTTTTGTTGTCAGGCCTTGAAGACAGCTATGTCAGAGGGAGACTGAAGTAGAGGGAATAGGCAGTGTATTGGCAGGTGAGAAGGGCACCTTTCCAGCTCAAAGCCAGTGCCACTAGTGCTGAGACAATGCAAGAAGATTTAATTCTCCCATGCTTTGCCTCTCCCAGGTCCCATGGTCTAGGGGGCCTATGACCTTTTTCCAAACATTGCTGGGCCAAGAAGGAGAAGATGACTACATCCCAAAGGGAGATGCAGCGGGCTTCTCAGGCAGAAAGGTAGGAGCCGATGGTGTCATGCCAGGACAGCAGTTCTGAAGCCGGAGGAGAAAGCAGAAGTACAATGTAGGCCATGACTATAGGTATTATTCATGAAGCTTCCTTAAACTGTTGAGGAGTACCAAACTATTACATTAAGTGGAACAAGGCAGTTAAAAAAAAAAGTACATTGATAGAACAAGCTTGTTAGAGATACACATATTCCCAGTCTATACAAATTAACGTTATAACATTATAAGCATCTTAAAACAACATTCTAAATTATTATTGTCCAATATATTGTATTTATTGACCACGGAATCCAAAAATTCTATTAAACTTCTCACTTTAAATGCTTAAGAGAAGAGGATGAGCTCCCAGAACAGAAGCTGCAAGATCCTTGGGAGCTAAAAACAGAAGGAGCACACACATCACCAGGCAAAAAACTGAAAAGTTGTCAGAAAAACGAAGATCCTGACGAGCTGCAGGAAGAACTAGACAGATATGGTATGTTATCTAGATGAGGGGACTAAGCAACACACTCCAATATGTAGGAACAGCACGCAAAGCTTTTTTTTTTAGTACAAGTGACCTCATGCTTAAACAGCTACAGGCACACTGAACTCTGTCAGGTGTTAATGAATTGATACCAGACAAAATGGATGTGAGAGCTTCAGATGAGCTTTCCTCCCCTCCAGAACGTTAAGAGCTGCATATGCCTCTCAGTAGACAACAGTGGCATCTGAACTTTAAGACCCTTGATACAATGCTTATAGTAACTCCTAAATCTCTGAATAGAGCCAAAAGAACTTGAAAGAGCATGGATTGCTCTTTCCCAGGGCCTATATCAAAACACCCATAAATGTAAGAGTCCAAAAAGACAAGGATGGACAGTAGGCACCCTAAGTACAAGACTGGATCGTGATACTAGTTCTGCTCTTCAGTCTGAGGAACACTCCAAAACTTGGTTGAGGAGAAAAAAAAAGACCACAACAACAACAAAAAACAACTACACCACCAAAACCAAATACACAAGACTGTGGCAAGTAAGAGGAGCTTCATAATGACATTAAAGAGGCGATATTTCACTCCAGGGAAACAGGATTGATCTAATAAGTCTAATTAAGGAGGAAAAAAAAAAGACCACTCGGGGATCCATATTAAATTTATTATTATTCACATTTGAGTTGACTAGGATTGTATGAATCAGTCTTCAGCCAATTACATCTGATTCAATACATGGTGACTCAATAAGCAAAGTTAGCTGTACTCAAAACAGGTGGAACTGTTCGAGTTCTGCATCACCTACAATAAGATTCAGCTTTGAATACGCAACATAAGCAGCAAAGCACAATAGGTGTTATACTGTCACAAACTCTGTTTGCTACAGACAGCAGAGTTTTGGTCAGCTGAAACTAATGACAGCATCAGTTTTAGCCAAATGGTCCCTCCAGTTTATTCCATTTGCACCTTGCACCCCTTTTGCCCCACCTCCCCCATGACCTTGGTTATAGACCTTATGAGCTACTGCAGTACATCATCCATTTGGCCAGCTAGCGTAAAATAAGGCCACAGCACTTTGCTCTGGCTAGAAGACAGATACATTAATACCCTAAATCTGCTAATTCCAGCTCTGCAGTTCATGGGCTCCATCCATTTCTCTCCCTTGTGACTGCACCTACAACAGAGTCAATACATAATGGAAAGCAAACACAAACTTGTGCACAAGTAGTACATTATTCAAAGTGCATGTGAATAGTACTGCCAAGAACAATTTTACTACATATCGAGAAACTTTACAGTGTTCGATGCAGAAATGTATTTTCATGTTGGAAATATCAGTTTAACTGACGTAACTAGTGAAAGCTCTTTTATCTGACTTGGTTAAAACCAAAAAGATTACTACAATAAAATAAATGTCAAATATAAACTTTCTTTGCACATCTTCTCATGTCATGCAAGTAGGTTTTCGCTAGCATTAGTTCTAACTTTTTTTTTGTTAAGATCAATTCTAACTTTATCAATCCTGCCTTAACACACCCCGCCTCCCCCCCAGAAGAACTTCAGTTGTGAGGTGTTTAGCACCAATATCTTCACGTTGCAAAACAGAGAGGCTATCCAGCCTACAAAATCATGCGTGCTACATGGTAACACTAGAACAATTTGCCATAGCTCTAGAATTGGCAGAGTATCTCCATGGTGACACTGCAGGCTTTCTTGAATAGCGGGTGGCAGAAGTTGAAGCATTAAAAAAAAAAAAATAAAAATAATACTCTTCGAATTTACAACAGCCCCCAGTGAGCAAAAGCGGAACTCCCCTTTTTGCTGGAGGGATAACATTCAAATGCATCCCACAGTAATTACCAAGCTGTAGTTTGAATTTTAACCCAAACTTAGAAATCAAACACCACGGATATTGCAAAGAAGAACAAAACTCACTTGCTGTATATCATTATTTCCACAGCTGGACAGAATTTCACTGTGCAGAGAAGCTATAGCTCTTGTTAGTTTGTTTCTAGCTTCTACATGGAAAATTTCAGTCTGGAATTTATTAACAGAGCACAGCCCCGCTTCATACCATAAGGCTTATAGACATTAGCATGACTGTGAAGTATTAATTTAACAAGCATGCCTAACAAATCTGGCTACTTAATGACAGCAGTTCTAGCAAGGCGATTACTCTCAAAGCCAGGAAAAAGCTCGGCCCCTCTCACTCCACCACCACACAAGCCGCGGCGTCAGATCCCTTCCACCACTCAAAGAGACAAGAGATGAATGAATGAACTTCACACACACACAAACACACACACACACACACACACACACACATTAGGAGCAGTTGGTACCTTCTGGGGTAGGCTCCAGTTCAGAAGCAGAGGCATGTCCAAGCCAAACTGTCGCCAAACTTTGGTGTCAGGAACACGAGGAACTCGGGAGGGGGTTCCTGTGCTGAGCGAGCGCTGACAGATCCCGCTCTCCCAAAGGGCTGGCAGCGCTGTCGCAGCGCTTCCTCGGGCTCGGTTCGTGACACCACGGCAGAGCCAGGGCTCCGCGCGGCAACCGTTATCCCTCAGAAAGCCAAGCGCTTCCTGACTTCGGGCTGGGAGCACCCCCGCTGCCTGGGATCTGAATAACGAGTCCCACTCATGATCTAGCTATTTATATTTAAAAACAAACAAAAGAGAAACAGGATATGGTACGGAAACCAACGTCCCGTGCCCCGCTAATTACTGAAAGAGTTTGGCAGCTATCAATTAGAAACCCGCGCAATGTGAGAAAAAATTAGGAGCAATCGGACATGACTCTCCTTTCAGTTGGTGCTAAGTTGCAGGACAGGAGAACCCAAGCCACGGCAGTGAAACGTGACAGGGACAAAACAAGCCACATATCACATCCTGCCATGTACCAGGCATCCAACACCGAGGCAAAAGTTTTTATCTTACACAAAAACTCACCCAAATGCTAGCCCAAGTGCAGATATCAGTAACTATTCTCAACCAGAAAGAAGGGTGGGAGAGGGGGGAAAAAAAATAAAAATGTTTTCTTTTAACTGCTATAAATGTTTTTACTGCCATCCCGTTAGTACAGCACCAATCATCCAGGCCTTTTGTACTACCAAACATACAGCAGTCTGCTGCCTCACACGCTGGTGACAGCGCTCTACTTAACAGTTTTCACCATTAAAAATGCATCTTTCTGATAGAGAGATAAAAGCCCAGCTCAGAGCAGTTCAGTTCATCCAGTCACACAAGCAATTTGTTGACTTTGTTTATGCTGGAGATATTTAGAAACCGGAACAGAAGAATTTGTCTTCACCAGCAGACTTAGCGCTGAAGGAATATTGACCATCTCCAGTTTTACAGAAACAAGGAGGATTTGTAGCTAAGAGAAGTGCTACAACAAAGGCAAAAGAATAACAGCCAAATTGCCAAGCGTTTCTCCAACCCACCTGCACTTAGTGTGCTTCAAAAAACACAGTTTAGAAAACACAAAGTCAGGTTCTCAGCAGGCAGTAATAAGCATCTGCCATCAACTCCAATTAATTCCGCTGCAAGTCTGGGCTAACACAACACAAGCCCGGTCGCAGGGAAGCTGGAACACAGGGGCTGGCAAAGACAGACCCTGTGAAAGCAGCTTTTGTATCTTCGAGCTGACAGTCACCCCTGCAGCCAGTGCTTTCAGGTTTCTGCTGTTCTCTGCAGGTTTACGAGTGCAGCCAAAGCTTACAGCAACAGAAAACACACGCAGAACAAGCCAAAAACCCATTAAAGAATTGCATACAGTAAAGTTTTGCTTTCAGGAGACAGGGCCTTCTTCCTATCTGCTTGGCCTATGTTTTTTTCCAGGTGACTAGTCAGGACCCAATTAGGTTTGTTTCTGAAGAACTACTACAGAACCATGCACTTATTTTACTCTGGTGTTGAACATCATGCCATATATTGGGGGGAGATCACACACTCCAGCTGAAGGCAAAGCTGAAGACTACCACTAACCCAGCCTAGAGAGAGACAGATTTTTAGACAGGTAAAATAAAGTAAAACTCAATTCTCAAAATAATTCTTGTGATCAACTCAGGAATTACTTGTGCTATTTAGCCTTGATACAGTCACCAGGCAGAAATGTCTACTGCAGTCGCACAGCTCACACTTAGAGAATTCACCCCATTACCTAATTTGTGACTGGAAACTTGTGGATCACCTAACACCTTCTGAGTGCTACATACGCACACAAGACGCTGCTTTGCCAAGTATCCAAATTTAAATAAGCCATATAATGATAGACGGTGGATCAAGTTACTTAACAGGAAAGAATGCGTAAGAGTTACAAGATTGTTTGGATGCCTGGGCAGGTAGCAGATGCCTTTTTTTAATCCTCGCATGTGAGCCCTCTACAGTGGTATATCAAAGAACTTCAAGGATGGCAGTGACAGCAAAGCACAAGAGGTTCCTGCATTCAGTATTCCGCTCCTGTGTTTAGGCCAGCCAAATTTACCCTTTTCCACCTTTACGATACAGCTCTCACTCACGCTGCTTCACTGCTTTGCAACCCATGGAAGTGCCAGTACAGAGCTGTCGTGACCATCCCTATGTTCTTTGAATACACAGAATAGTCACCTACCACTTCACATACCCTAAACATATGTAAGAACTTGTTTCCACGTTTGGGACACGGCTCCCAGTAAAAGATGTTTAGCAAACGTACAGCTCGCTTGTAACATCAGTTCATCTTAAACTTTGCAACTGCCTTAACCGAAGGTTTTCCAAACTATGAAAGCACAAATTCAGATACTAACTAGCAATTTCCTCCTAACTCCTCTGCATTTTTTACTTAATTTCCAGTAAAGAGACTTATTAAGATGTTGTTTTTATGAACTCCATCATATTTAACACATACCCTATTTTTAAAAGGGCTTGCCTGAGAAGATAAGGCTGTCACGTGGACAATCCCAAACAATTAATACATTCTCTGCATACACTTCCTTTTGGGGAAAAAAAAAAGCTACAGTTGGAGAGCTCATTGAAGTATTTTGCCCATTTATGGTCACTATCCACTTCTCAAACACAGATCAGAAGATAGTGAATTGCATTTTAGCAGATTTAAGGTATAAGTGAAAGTGACTGAAAGAAGGGTTTAATACACTGTGTGTAAGAAAACAGCAGAGGTTTTTAATTCAGTAGTTTCAGGTAGAAGCTCTTGAGGTTTTAATTTAAAAAGTTGAACATGTTGATTCACTATGAAATGAACACACCTTGGAAACCCTGTTTTTCCCTAGCCAAGAGGTCAAGTTTTCAGGACTCCTGCATGGCAGACCACGATGACTCCTAAACTGAGTAGCAGCTCACATTTGGTTAAAGACCATTTGTATCCAATTTCCACAGATGCCACCACCTTTCTAACTTATTTGCTACAATAACCACCTTCTTTTATCACCATGGGAGAAGACAGTAAGCGGTAATTTCAGCGCTCACTCCAGATGGGAAAAATTACAGGCTCTATTCAGTCCAAGAGATCTAGTAGGTGTCCATGTATTTGGCCCAGAAAAAGTCAAGCAGTGCAGTAACTTCTAGTTCCCTTAACAAGGCTCTAAGTTCCTCAGTGATGTGAAGCCAAAGAGTTAGGTCTTTTCCTGTTTGATATTTTCCCAGAAACTCCTGACTGCATTAGTGAGAGGTTTCAGACGACAAACTTTCCTTAAAAAAGGCTCCGCATGTAGAAAGGTGGACATCAAAAACAGTGTCACACAGAAGGTGACACTGCAGCAGAGACATAAAAAAAGTTACCAGTGGGTTCAAGACTCCTTATCTCAAAGGACATTCACTAAGAAACTCTGGAAGACAAATGCACGCAATTTATCAGATAGTGCGTCTGCAGCAGAAAATAAAAATGGATTGCAACCTAATAGCCTTTAAACAGCTTCTCCACCCCTGCCAAGGAACATTCATAAGTTTTCTAGTACTTTGGAAAGCTACAGGTTGTAGCTTGTCCAGTAATCTCACAGTTCACAAGAGCAACTGCATTATCTTGTGACAGTATCAAATGCCTAAGCAACTAGTAGTACAATTAACTTTTCCCAGATAACAACCAGTGAGCAACCCTAGCATAAACACAGCAAAAGATGTTTCAAAGGCGTATCGATCCAGATGCTGAATTCCCAACGGCTTCGAAACCAGGTGTGGGGCAGAGCAGGGAGCTTCCACCTAATTAGACTTTCTCCAGCACCAAAGCCTTCATTCACGACTTTGCCAGATGGAGAGAGAGGAATAATGGATACCGTGCCTGAAGGCAGAGCGAGCACAACCACAACCCACCAAGCACTGCTCTCACTGGGAGTCACGATAGCCTAATCTTGTCAATCACTAACTAAAAAAATATTAAGATTTCATCAGCTGCTTATGGTTATGCTGTGAAAATAATTAAATACAGTGAGATAGCGACGGTGTTCAAAAGTAAATCTGTACAGACACAGCTGAATGGGTATTTCATCTTTAAGAGCCAAAAGTAATTAAGAGCATGGTGGTTTTACTTTTTTATGCAGAGGAATTTCAGAAAAGCTATAGAGTTACTGTTAATAATAATAATAAACCTCAACCCACAAGACCCAGGGGCAACAGGAAAGGAAATGCTTTCCCAGAAAGCTTTGAGACAAACGAGTCAATGAAGTAAAGAGACAGTAACGTCCTTTCAGAGGAACAGCTTCATAAGACAAGACTCTTGCTCCAACAGTCATATATGTGGTGAATAATTTAAGGGTTTGATAAAGAAAGACTCATGAGACCATTTGTATATATTCCCAAAAAGCTTGTGAGAGAATGTTTTGTTTGATGAATCTGGGTTCTATAAAACTGTAGGGGAAAGGGGAGCATAAAAGCATTCAGATACTGTGCAAGGAAGAAAACACAACAGGTGATGAATACAGAGAATCAAGATGGATGGGACAGACTTGTTTCTGAGGGTACATGGGGAGTTTCTGTTTGTTTTTTAAGCTACATTTTCATATACCTCAGGTGAAGTAACTTTTGCAGTGGTTCTATAATTGCTACTCATAGATATTACTTGTTTCAGTACTGCTAACCTTTATTTTCTCAATTTAGTATGCCTGGTACGTGACAGATATTTCTCAGCTGCACAGCACTGCCCGACAGCACAAACAAAGATTCAGGCAACCCGCTTTTGGAATTGGCTTGAGTCCACACAGGTAAGGAGAACAGGCAAGTTGCATTAACTAACTAGAGCTGACATTGCTAACAATCTTCATAGGAAGAGTGGCATAGGTTTTATCATGTCCTACCAACATGATCACAAATATACCCAGGATTTGTGGAGTTTAAGTTCATTATTAAAGCATACCAAAGCCCACGCTGCTTTACCCTCTGCGGTACCATCTTCATCTTACTTGTACTATTAGCACATCCTACTTGGTTACCTATATATTAAGGTACGTTCCCTGCATGTAGAGGAGAAGGACACCACAGCCCCAATGTCTAGGGCTTTGCAAAAGTATGCTTAGATATAACATGGCAATCCCTGTCACATGGCTCCTGTCCGGTCTGGAAACTAAACTCCCATTTCTGGGCTGATAGGGGTATGGGGATCAGAAGGGAAAAGTGGTTTTGCCAGTGACACAACAGCATTCTTGTTCATGACATTTAAATAAATTATTCTGATGGATAATATAAATCCCATTCCCTTCAGATTACCACAGGAATTTCTTAAATCATTTCAAGCTAAGGTATTACTTGTCATGCTCAGCTGCAATCAAAGTAAGATACAGCTTCAAGTAACTTGAAGTTTCAGAAATAAGCATGTGAATTCTTCTTTCATAAAAGACGACAGCTTTCTCTGGAATGATGAACTTAAAGCTCCGTTTATGCCTAATTTCATCATTCTACACCAGAAGTTATTTTTTTACTTAAAATAGCCCAGATAATGAAATGTTTCTCTCCGCAACTGAAAGTTAGTCTGCTGATGAGAGTTCGCAGTGAACATCTAACTATTAACGGAAATCGGAAAATAAGCTCCCCTGAGGAGTGAATTTCATTCCTCCCGCCCATCAACTCTCCCTCCCCTGGGGGAGCTTAGCCTATGTGGGAATTATCTACGTTAGGAATTTATTCTTGGCCATGTCTGGATGTCCTGTTCTCACTGAAGTCAAGGCTGAAACTTGTTTTGCAAAAGGCAGCGAGGAAACATGTCAGTTGTACCAATAAGAGCATTGCATAATCTATCCCTTCTGTGCTTCCCAGCACCGTATCTAGGAAGGCAAGGTATGTCTTACTCACCAAGCCTCAGCCTTTCATGTGGTGGGATTGGCAAGCATGCCTTCCAGTTTCAGCTGTGACACCTGCATGGTCTTCCAAAGCAATTCCATACATTTCTATATGGCAGATACCAGTACACTTCTGGGAGGAACAATGGAAATCTCAACTCCAAGGGTTATGCTAAACATGACAGAAATATACAATACTAGTCAGGTTTATTACTCTCTAGGGAGTTTTTAAACCATTTGGCACAGCCCCAGGTGCTGTAGTTTCTGTTTGTTTATGAGCTCTCAAGGACCTGAAGCTGGCGTAGGATACAGACTGGCTCATTTCTGCACTTTTACTCTCAAAAAAACTTAACACCTTCCATAAATTAGGTAACTTCAAAGGACAGTTATTTTACGATGAAGGTGTAGCGGATTCATAGTTTAATCAAGAGAATTTTATTAGAACTATAAAAGTTGTGACATTTATATGGACAGTCAGCTAGAAGCAAAATCTGAAAAGCACACAATTCATTTGAAAAGCCCAATTAAAATTCATACACCAAGATGGTAGTTTAAGTTCATAGGGATTTGCAGGAATAGAAATGAGTGAAACTGAATATATTAATATCTCCATATTTTTAGATGCATAGAAGCCAAGTTGACCCAAGTAGAAATCTTTGTTTGGGGCTTTGTTTGTTGTTGCTTGTTTTTTTTAAAGGGAGAAGGGGAGCTATTATAAAAGGGTTATGATGCATCAGAGCAAACAGTAACAAAAATATTAATAGAAAAAAGATAAGAACAGACATGTTTGCTCCCAAATCCAGCACTTGGCATGTAAGTAATTTCAAAATGGCATACAAGAGCAGCTTTCTGCAGTGCTGCAACCTGCCTAGCTGAGGCTGTTCTCCACAGATGCTTGAACCTACATCCTGTAAAGATTTTTACATCCTGTTTCTCTTCATGGGAACACTGAGAATGACTAGCTCATAATACTTGGATGTTCAACTTAATATCATACTAAAAGTACTGCACTTCTGAAGAGTCTACAAGGTGATGTAAAAGGAGTTTCTACTGACTCTACTACATAAGACAGCTCACCTGTGTTTCACACTGCAGAGCGGATATTTCCATTTCTCTGGAATTGCTCACCAGCACGTAGCATTTCAGAAACTGTATTACCTTCCATTAGTAGCAGCTTTATGATGATTATTAGCCTGATTTATTTAGATGATGCATGCTCTGAGGCTGACCATAGCAGACAGGGATTCTAGAAGGACACATAAAGCAGAACTGCTGCAAGGAAACTGTAAGCCTTAACAGCCATTTTTTATATGTACAGTAAAAATTGCTACTGAACAGCAAATTTAAAACTTGTGCCCTCTTGTATTAAAAGCACAAGAGAAAAGCACTTTGAGCACCCATTAGAAATCCATCCGTGTTAAGGACGTACTGAAATAAGAGCTAACCAAGGGGAAAAAAAAAAAAAAAAAAAGACTGTTACCTACAAATTCAGTTAGTTATAAAGACACAGAACCAAGTCTGTTACAAGTTACTGGATTGACAGGTCTGAAATGTTTAGGTACAACCAAGAAATGATAGTCTTTCAAGTTTAAAAAATAAAATAAAATTATCCAAAGCATCAAAGCTGAGTGATCATCACTTCTGGAAATCAGTCATTGGTTTAAGTGGGAAGCTAATTTTAAGGCAGCACTTCAGGGAGACACGTTAGGGATTAACAGATACACATCGTGTAATAACATCCTGGTATTACACCGAGTATTCTTAAGTGATGGGAAATACAGGATTGAAGACACACAAGGCTTTTTCCAACGGCAAATACCTGAATGCTGTAAGATTCAGATACTGGTGAAGAACAATTGGCAGTGCAAGTATTTTATTGAGGTTTTTTTCAACCTATGAAGATAGGCAGGAAATTAAGATCAAACTGAGGTCAAGCTGCTCTAATGTATGTTGACTTTAACAAGTATTTTACCAGAAATAAAGAAGGCAGAGTCATCTCTGCAGGCAACTTTTGCCAAGAGTCCTGTACTGTTAATATATCGGTTGCTTCACACTGATTGCTTGCCGTGAATTCCCAAGCAGTTAAGAACTGTTCACGATGCACAAGCTCCACAAATAGCCCCACCTCAATTATACCTCAGGGATGCATACTTGCCACTCAGAAATTAAGATTCCCCCAAACTTTAAGTTATGTCTCATTTCAGAGTCTAGAAAATTTACAGTAAGAGCTGTGACTTACTCTTCAAAAAAAAAAAAAAAACCCAAAAAAACCCAAACAAACAACACATAGTTGTATAATTTTACCCAGTTTATGGAACACCCTGTTTCATCCTGTAAAAAAAAATCAATGCAGACAGTTGGAAGAATATTTTTATACTGCAGAAGGATTTTTGTGATGCATCAGCTTCAGAATTTACGAGATTCTTTGTATGGAAAAAAAAAAAAGCTGTGGACAAAAAAAACAGATATTTGATGGAAGAAGCAACAACCCACTGCTTTTTACTAATGTTCTTCTGAGTTTTGTTCTTCCAGTGTTTTGATTTACCATGCTTTTCAGGGGGAAAAAGAACCTGCAGCTATAGGAGCTGTCAAATCCTGAGACCTGATCTTCTGGTGAGAACAGAGTATATGCTAGTTAAGCTTTTACAAATCACGCATAATGTTAAAATGTGGAATAATACAGCACTTTGGATTCTGCAGTTCTTGGAAGGAACGTACCTGAAAATAGGTTCATGCAGCCAACAGCTTAGTAATATTGGCGTGAGAAAGAAAAGCATGTAATTACTGATACAATACTAGTCCTCTCAGACCAAGCAGAGGTTTGCCTTCAGAGCAAGGCCTGATGTTTTTAGACATGAAATTAGGTTGGGGAACAGATGAAAGAGTAAGCAACTCCAGCTGTTAAAAGCGCACTTACACTTGCTCTCAACCCCAAAACTCCCAAGCACCTACCAATACTGTAGTGTACAAAGCAGCATATGGATTTCATACCCCATAAATACATGAAGCAGCTGGTCCTTAGAAGGGTTCCTATATGCAGCTGGGAAGGAAGAGATGCACCTGGAAGCCTTTCATCATCTCAGCTTTCTCACCACCACCTCCCTAGTATTTTCTCAAGATATCACATCAAAAATGTTTAGTCCTAATTACTTATTACTACAGCTGCATACAAATATGATTGTGGATACTGTTATGTTTCTACAAGGCTTGGTTGGATGCTTACACCCACAGAAGGTAAAAAACGCATTTACACACACTCAGCTACAAAAATCATCAAGTTTTGCCCATCCAGCTTTACACAGCGCTTTCACAGACTTCATGACCAAACATTCCCCAAATACAGACTAAGAATCACATGGGGTTGGAAGGAGGGGGCCCAGAACTGGACACATTGCTCCAGATGGGGCCTCACCAGGGCAGAGTAGAGGGGTAGGATAACCTCCCTCGACCTGCTGGCCACACTCTTCTTGATGCACCCCAGAATGCCGTTTGCTTTCCTGGCCACAAGGGCACATTACTGGCTCATGGTCATCCTGTTGTCCACCAGGACTCCCAGGTCTTTTTCCTCAGAGCTGATCTCCAGCAGGTCAACCCCCAACCTGCACTGGTGCATGGGGTTATTTCTCCCCAGTTGCAGCACCCTACACTTGCTCTTGTTAAATTTCATTAGATTTCTCTCTGCCCAGAACTGCAGCTATGAGATACTACCCAGCAGCTGCTACTCATAAACTGGCTAAATTGGAGTTTCTGAGCTCTTCAAGTCCCTAGATAATTTAAAAGTATCTAACAGACTGAATAGGGGAGGGAGCTGCTCTTTCTAATACAACAGGTTCCTTCATCACGCTAAGAACAAAGCCGTATTTGTATTATTTCACTGCTTATCTGAACACCGCCCCACGCTATCAAGCAAAACACACACCGTGCTTTTGTGATAACACCCCATGCTAAGGCAGCCTTACTTTTCCACCAGGACAGGAACACATGTCCTGAGCCCCATTACAAGCACCACAGAAAAAGCTGATTTCAGGTTCAGCTTGGGTTTAATCAGCAGCCACTCCATAAAGCCTCCGCACACCCACAGGTCTGAAAGAGAGCTAGCTGAGGAGCCAAATGCTTTTAGACAGATGCTACTGGCATAGCATATTAATACGAAATGAATCAAATTGTGTACCATGCTTAAGTCCTGCTTTTACTTTGACAGCCTAAGATGACGAGGGAGGAGAAAACAGATGTGACGATAGCAGAGACAGCTCGAAAAGACAGGAGGGATTCAATGCTCGGTTGAGGTTTGTTTGGGGTTTGGTGTTCCTCTCCCTTCTCCCTTTCTTTTCTGAATGAAAAAAAAAAAAATCACAGAATGAGTGCAAATCCTTCATGTTTTCCCCTGAAGAGTTACATTTCCTCAACTTTCATACTTTCTGCAATTACAACCTGGTGCCAGCTGTGGTCAACTTGAGTTATCAGAAGACCTATTAAATTAGTCTACGGGGCTGAAAGAAACACCGCATCCCGCATATGGGAAAAGAAACACATGAAAATGTGTTCAGCTCTGGAGTCCTCAACACAGGAAGGACATGGACCTGTTGGAACAGGTCCAGAGGAGGGCCACGAGGATGATCAGAGGGATGGAGCACCTCTCTTATGAAGACAGGCTGAGAGAGTTTCAGTTGTTCAGCCTGGAGAAGAGAAGGCTCTGGAGACCTTACAGCAGCCTTCCAGTACCTGAAGGGAGCCTGCAGGAGAGATGGAGAGGGGCTCTTTATCAGGGAGTGTAGCAACAGGATGACGGGTAATGGCTTTAAACTGAAAGAGAGGAGATTTAGATTAGATACCAGAAAGAAATTCTTTCCTGTGAGGGTGGTGAGGCACTGGAACAGGTTGCCCAGAGAAGCTGTGGATGTCCCATCCCTGGAGGTGTTGAAGACCAGGCTGGATGGGGCTTTGAGCAACCTGCTCTAGTGAGAGGTGTCCCTGCCCATGGCAGGGG
>JAHREE010000279.1:24012959-24045968 GCA_033628505.1 Tringa tobata | reverse complement strand
CCTGGGAACGAAATACTTCTATTTACATTTCTTTAAATGGAAACTGCTGGAAGAGTGAAATGAGTTCATCAGTGTGGTCAATGAAACAGATACAGCTTAGGTTAAAAACACCCCCTCCTTAGGAAGCTGGTGGCTGTAATTGTGGTGTACCAGATTACGGAGAGCAGAAGGATGTGTCCAGGAAGTTTGTGTTTGTGCAAACGTTATGCACGCTCTTAACCACTGAAGTGGCGTGAACCACCTTTGCTCTTCAGCACGATCAAGTGAAAAAATAAGCAACAGAGCAAGTCATGTCATTTACAACTGCAACAAAGCACAGGAGACAAAGATATGTCTTGTAAATGTTCTAAGAAATAATGCCTATTTTATTGGATTTTTTTCCCCCCTGCAGGCCTGTAGCTCATACCCAAGTGTACTTTGCATCAGTGTTTGGATAACATTCTTAAGCTGCAGCTTGGATTCCATACTGACCTTGCTTCTCCTGCGGCACATTGAGCCTCACTTACCTGGGTGCTTTGATAAACCAGAGAAGCCATAGCATCAAGACAACACAGCAGAAAATCCCTTAAAACCATCATAAGTACCAATTAGGTACTACAATTACCAGAGGACAATTTAGTTCTACTGCTCTGAAGATCTCGTATCAGTATTTTGCACTTGCTGTAATTTCATAATCAGTGATGCACGCATTCCTTCCTGTGGGCTGCGAGAAACACGCATCGGAGAACCCAGGAGACAAGTGCCAGGCTTTACAGCACATGCCTATGTTTGCTACCGTTGACAGGGACCTTCTTTACAAGTCAGAGACTAATAGTTTAAAAGAGTAATAAATAAAAAAAGGCTTCACTACATAGGGGAACACCAGCGCTGTCAGCAATCAAATCCCAAATCCCATAAACGTACCAAAGGACAGGCTGTGATCCTATAGTTTGAGGCTTCTTTTTAGCCTGGCGTAGAAGCGATTTCATTAGCAATATTAAACTGCAACATGAGATTTCAGAGATCCTGGCAGAAAATATTACCAAGGTGGTTTGTTTTTTTTTTTCCCCCAGCATAACGCTTTTAATGAGCAGGCAATTTGACAATCCTATTGTGGAAACATTTCCTGATACTATTAGGGAAATACTTCTGGCTCTGAAATTCAGCGTCGAGGTTTTTCTCATCAGTTAAATAGAAAGGCAATGAAATCCAAGTGTCATATAAGCATTCAATCACTAATTAAGAGACACAGTGGCAAACTCCTTATTTAACACAAAGGCTAACTCAAGTAGTTTACAGTAGCGCATAACTTTTGTCATACTCTCACATAATACTGTAAATAAGTTATAACTTCATAAATGGATACTTGCCTTTTCTTTAAGTAAAATTAATTAGCTATTCCTAAAAATGCATTCTGCTAAATATAAACAACGATTTACAAATGTTCTATTTGGCATCAATAAAAGGAACAATTTTTTTAATGTCCTGCTTCATGCATAACCTCAAAGGAAGTAAACCATAAAAACAGATGCTGAAACTCCCACATTCATCAGACTGAGGAGGATGGTCCTCAGCATTCCCCATTTGTTCTCTGCAGGAGCTTCATGGAGAAGGAAACTGCCTGTTCATCACGAAGACTCTTTCATTTACATAGGTAAGTAGACACAGCTGCTGTCAGATGCAACCAGCTTCCCAACAGCTAGCTTCACCTGAAGCTCTCACGATGCACCCAGAAAATGTTCTGTGATTAATTCTGTAACCCACTTCTCATGCTACCAGTCTGAGTGGCTACAACAGCCTCTAAGTTCCTCTAGAGAAACGCAGCAGGCAGTCAAAAAGGTCTCCTCACACCAACTTTCCTTTAAAAAAACATCCTCAGCAGTTTACTGCTTCGTATCATTTAGCGGTTTTCTCTGGTTCACTGAGTGTAAGTAGCTGGCCAAGTATTTTTACTGGTGCTCTTAAGGCCACCAAAACAAAATCCCTTGAAAAGGCTGCTTGGTGCCTGCGACTTGCTTCCAGTTTGAGCCCAAAGCTTCATCCCTGCTCACCCACACTGGGCATACAAACTCACTCCCAAGCACCCTGTTGGTTCTTGTCATCTTACACAGTTGGTTTGCTCAAACATGAAGCATTAAGCCAAGGATTACCTACTGCAAGGCATCCTTACAATATGGGAAAACAGTGAAACTGCATTAAATTTGACCTTTTATCCCCTTGTACCTCCAACACTCCCCTTAAGCGCTGCCTTCCACCCTCAATCACCCTCTGTCCTCCCTTCAGCCAACACCAAGGACATGATATGACCACTTCACCACCACGCCATCGTGTCGTTCCTGTGGTTGCCAACTCCAGCCTCATATTTGAAGCACTCTGAGCCACACAAAGCACCTACCTATCCTTGGAGACCCTGTGACCAGCCCACACAAGACCTGAATAAAACCCTAGGCAGATGCCGGGCAGCAGAGACACAGCCAGAGCTCTCTGGAGACAAGCTCAAACACAAGAGTCCAATCTGTTTGCTGCTGGAGTCAAGAGCCACTCTCCAGAGAAGAAGCCTTTAGCAGGATGTACATCAATTCAAACGGGAAACTCTTCAAGGATAAGATGATGTCTTTGTGCTTGCACAGTTCCCACTGCAGTGCAACGCTGACTCAAGGCGTTCAGCTGGGCAAGAGAGACCACAACTATCAGCTTCACTGTAATTAGATTAAATCTGCCACTCAAAACTGTACTTCACACAAAACACTGCAACTTCCAGCAAAGCACATACCGTTCAGGATGTTATTACATCCTCCAAGAATGTTACAGCTACTGATGCCTTCCCATGCTTCTCGGTATCAGTAAGTTTAACACTTACTGTTTTAGCAGTTTTGTTCTCCAAGAGCGACAGGACTCCAGTGTTAACACACTGAGCTTGATGGGAGTGGGTTCATAACAGACCTAAGCCCTGCTCCTACCCGAACACCAAAATGCTGTTTGGGTGAACAGATGCACCCTGTACCACCAATGGAGATGTCATTTCAAAAAGGTGGTGCTTTGTGAAATACAATGCACAGTCATAGGATTTTCACCATTATCTCCCACACACTCCTCAATTTGAAATCCCAGCTATAGTGACTGAAGGTACCAGGTAGCTGCTCTTTAGATACAAGAAGACAACAGCCTGATGCACAACTTGGTTCACTAAAGCTTATGTCTCTGTACTACAATAAACATTTTTTCCTGGCTTCAGCTTTTGTCTTCTCTCGTGACTAAAAGCACATTAAAATAAGACTCCAGTATTAGCCCAAAATACTTGGGGAATGGGCACCACTGCCCAAAGCAATCCTTTATCTCCCCCATCCTCATAGACCTCTGAAGCACCAGTTCCACAGCACTGATGTCTCAGCTCTACCAGATATACCACTCTGCACAAGCACCTAGCAACTTCTGTATTTAAGCAAATTGTAAACCTATAGAGATACATATGCTATGACTTTTGCACTCCTCCTTTGGTTTTAACTCACCCCCTTTGGTTCTTCCTCACCCCCATCCAAGCTTTTATCCAGCACAAAATCCAACCAAAAATAACGGATGTCCCAACACAGTAGTTACTGTAGTTGGAGTTTCCTACTGAAGGATAAGCTATTTTGGAATTGCTTCCCAAAGAGACTACTCCAGAACACATTGTAAGTACAACTCATGTGGCAAGATGTTCTCAAGAACCTATCCTGCCACCATTATCCTAAACAGTTTTACTATCAAGGCAACACCACAGAAGTCTCCTAACAGTGTAAGCAGAAAAACAACCGTAAGTAGAGAAAAAAACAGGAATGATAAAGTAGAGTACAGATTTTGCATGGGAAAATAGGAACTCCAATGCAGCAGATAGAAAACACCTCCATGGCTTTAGGACAGGCACTTTCTGCAGCTTCAGTCCCTCTTTGCTGCAATAACAATTTAGATATAAATCCTAACCACAACAGCACTAGTATTTGTGGATTTATTCTACACATAAGTTTTTGCAATTAATTAAAAAAAAATAAAAACAAACCAGGATTTAGCTACTTAGTCACAAGGAAAAAACTCAGTTTGCATAAAGAAAACACTACACAGCTAAGAAGAGTAAGAGAGAGACAACATTATCACATTTGCAACGATAAAAGAACTTCTTCTGGGGGAGCAGGGCAAAAGAATGAAAGAAGGCATCATGCAAGTTAGCTCTGGAAACATTCTAATAAACTATTAAAAACCTTATAATAGGACTCTCACATGATTAAAACAGCTACTAAACCCAAGTAGTTTCTTTGGTTCCCTTCATTATCTTCCACAGCTTTATAAAACCTGTGCTTAACTACAACATAAATGAAAGTCAAATACAAAAAACTTACTTTTGCAAAAGTTGTCCTTCTGTATTTTTTAACATACCGAAAGAGACCATAAATTTCCATTGAAACACATGTAAGAAACTAACATAGAGCAGTTCCTTCTCCTAGAAGTATACTCATGTTACATACTCTGTTTCCCCTCAAGAATGCTGGCAACTGAGCACTAAGGAGGTGGGGCCAAGATTTCACATAGAAAACACCTGATACCACATTCAAGGGCTTATATAAAATATTTACTACAGAGGATGTTTGCTTATGGTAGTACTTCAACACATTATTTAATTATTTTCCTCTTATACAGAGGATGTTTATTTAGCTTTTTAGGTAGCACAAGTAATTCTGAAAACATATGTTTCCAATCACTTACCTAAGAAGCTATACAAAACGTAACTATTCATTTTTGTAAGTGAAACTATTTTCAGTGTTTGGTGGTTATAAATTAGCCAGGAAGTGATGCTTCTGAAGCTAGTCCCAAAATTTACTGATATAAGGTGTGCTATTACATTCCTAAATTGAGGTAGGAATAAACCAGAATCTGGTTTAAGTCATCATCCAATTAAATGTACTACCACTTTCTAGTTTAAGAATGAGGATTTAAATCTGAATAATGCTTTGCATGTTTTTAAATACTGATTTTTACACTATAATCTCATGGGTCTTCCTGAATTATTCTGTAACTACTGTTTCCAATTGTGTCTTGTGAGTACAGCAAAGATGTAAGAACTACTGTGCCACGCTTGTTCAGTGATGCTAATGGGCCTCGATTTTCTTCCAGGGTGGTAAGTTTGCTTACCTGGTCTTCTAAGATTCTTAGAATATTATATGCCATATATGTGTATTACTAAGGTCTTCTTTAATTAGTCTTTTGAGCTTCTAAGTGCTTCTGAACAGTAAGACATGGATTTACTTATATTTGAACAAGCCTGAATAACTTCCTCCTAGATGTACTCCTAGTCTTCATTTGCTTAAAAAAAAAGTCTTGCTGCTACTCATACAGCCCTGTTTGACACACATAGTTATGTATTGATAGGCTCTTATCGCATTCTGGGTTTTTTTGACTTTGTGACCACTGATCTGTGCTACTATAGGATAGATACTACAGTAACTAATTAGATTTAGGTATAGCAGACCTGGAGAAACATTTAAGGCTGAGTTCCTACATACTTGGTTCATAATTTCACAGATACAGTGTAAAGAAAACTCTAACTTGTAGAAGATGATTAATTTAAAAACACAACTAGAGTATTTTTATTTCCTAGCTATGGATTAACAAATGATAATTTGACAGGACCTGTTTCTATAAAGAAAACCCCAAAACTAGTGTCATCTTCTGAAATTTATCAACTATGACAAAAGCACGGATTACAACAGGAAAAAAACAACCCAATGCTATGTAAATAAACATTGTTTTCTCAGGTTAATTCTAACACTGTAAAGCAAGAGACTGAGGCTGATCGAAGTCTTGCTATCTGGAGCTTTGTGCAGAAAGACTTGAAATCGAGGATGAGTAACTGGGAGAGTGGGGGAAAGGAAATTTACACTGAAAAAATTAATTTTCTCTGCCAGCGTGACAGAATGTCAAATAGCTCTGATGAGAGAGCTCAGATGAGAGACAGTTCAGATGTCATTATCTTATAATAATGTTTATCAAAAGCAACTTTTGTTCTATCTTACTTTTCCAGAAAGCAAACTTCAGATTTGGACACACAATTAAAAATACTGTGCTTGCTTACATTGCTTGTGTCTAATTTGATCAGCTTCAAATTTGTATCTCCTCCAGTTGGGCAGGAGGAGTGGTGTTTTATTGCTTCATCATATCAAGAAGCATCTGATGGCAAAACATTTTGCATTTTAGGCCCTTACCCTACAATTATTTCTGCTCATCATATATATTGTTTTACTTTATAAGCCCACACCTAACCGTGAGAGGTCTCGTTTTGACCACTGTCTTTCAAAGCAATCCCAAATGTGCTCTGGACTTTTAATGATCAACTATGAGCATCCAGCTTACAGGTATTTACTTGGCAAGGATTTCATCTCTTTTTAGCCACTGCGTCAACTACAAGGAGGATCCGTGTATGACAACTGCTCCATCTTTACATTAGCAGGCGTCTGTACTGCCAGACACTGTGTATATACCTCACATCTCAACTGATTTTCCTTAAAATGAGGAAGGCAGGAAGAGAGGAATTAAAACACCCTGATAATCCAAATAAAGCCTGTGTAAAAATAGCAGAGAGCGTTTACTTTCTGGTACTTTAAATGACAACCTGCTTTTTTTAATCCAACCATATTTATTTTTTTTTTGGTTGTATTTGTGGTTTTGCTAATTCAGCCTAAAATTTAAAAATCAAGCTGCATTGTTGGGTTGGGTTTTTTTTGGGGGGGTGGGAGGGAGTAATTTTGCTGACAAATGAAATCTAACAATAAACTTCTGCCTTCAGTTGCGCTGCCTTTTCCTATGGCTGCAAATTTTGCCTGGAGTTTCAACCTGGGCAAGGGAGGGCAGAGCCTGCAGGTTGAAGGCAGGGACCCCGGGTTAAGCAGGGTAACCTCCTGGCTGAACCAGGAGGTGGAACAGGTCCACAGCCCCCTGGCTCTGCACTCACCACTCAATTAGAAACCAATGAACGCGCCTGGCCAACGGCAAAGCAAACAAGGGCTTTGACCGCGCATTAGGAACGAACACGGCGGCTGATGAAGGTGTTAATTTTCTCAGTCGCTGCCTCCCGAAGAAAAGCCTACGCCAAATTTTCCGTTATCTAGTGAAAATGCTAATTAGCCTCTTCAAATATTCAGCAACCGTGAGCTGAAGCCCTTAGTTAATTTAAACTAAACTGTTTATTTTTGTTCTGCACCTGCTGTCCTAGACTTGTCTGATATGATCTTTTCAACTTATGGTGAGATAAAGCACTGCTGTAGTTACAGGACAGGACAGGACAGTAACAGTTACAGTTACAGGACAAAGAAAAGACTACTGTTAAGATGATGTCCTATGATGTCCTATTCAGAAACTTAAGCTTGGATGGAAAGTGCTTAAACATTTAGGAGTTCTTTTGAAATTATGTATGGGATTGTTTAGCCTGGAGAAGAGAAGGCTCCAGGGAGACCTTCTAGCAGCCTTCCAGTACCCGAAGGGGGCCTACAGGAGAGATGGGGAGGGACTCTTTGTCAGGGGGTGGAATGATAGGATGAGGGGTAATGGCTTTAAAATGAAAGAGGGGAGATTTAGATTAGATTTCAGGAAGGAATTCTTTCCTGTGAGGGTGGTGAGACACTGGAGCAGGTTGCCCAGGGAAGCTGTGGATGCCCCATCCCTGGAAGTGTTCAAGGCCAGGCTGGATGGGGCTTTGAGCAACCTGTTCTAGTGGGAGGTGTCCCTGCCCATGGCAGGGGGGTTGGAACTTGATGATCTTTAAGGTCCCTTCCAACCTAAGCCATTCTATGATTCTGTGATACTCTACAGACTTACAAGAACATGTGAAATAACACAGTAAAATACAGCAAACTATATACCACCCTAAAATCTTACAGTTAAAGTTAGGGGACATCACCATCTCTTGTAAATAGAGGTTTGGATTTCTCTTAGTCTGTAGCTTTCTCATGGAGAGCCACAGTGAATCAGCCACTGGGTACCCAAACTTAGATGTGAACAGCCCCCAAACTCTTCTCCCTCCTTTAGCTGTTCCCAGGTTGTTTCTGGCAGTTCCCAGTGACGTTCCCCTAGCTCTTCTGCAGCACCTGCTGCTTCTCCCTACAGGTCAGTCTCCCATTAAGAAACATTCACATTTATTTTAAAATAAAAGCATTATAACCGACAGCCTAAAAACTTAGAATTTTCTCCCATTCTCAAAGAATTGTCTTCTTGCCTTTTTTCTTTTTTCAATGGTAACTAGCAAAATGCATTCTTTGCTAGTTTGCCATTATTCAGTTATGGCTACTGACCTGCATTACAAAACAAGTAGCCAACCGAGCCAAGAGCTACTCTTCCAGCATTTCTTAAGCCAGTAGGAGAAAAGCCTTTCAAATCATGGGAGACTAAGAACACAGTTGCAGGCATAAGAGGTGGAGAAGCTTTCAAGTAGTCTTAATTTGCAATTCATAACACATGTAATAATCTGCAAATCCAGATTCTTCAGCAAATATGCACATCTGCTAATTTTCTTTTTCCAACCACACTGCTTTAAAGCTTACTGTCAAAATTAATCCTGGCTGTCAACTCTGGCATAATTTATGTGATACGCTAATTTTTCCAGGAAAGAACAGCACAATATTATTGCTTAAAAGCATCATATGTCACCTTGTAGCTGTATTCCAACTGGAACTTAAATTGCAACATAATTAAATATAGAAGCAGATGAAGTATAAGTAACTTCAACTGAACGACTATAGCAGAACATCTTCACCATTTATCCCCATCTTATAGGATTTCGGTTTTAAAAATTTCAAGCCACCTTCCAATGTGTTTAGCTGACGTGACGTCTTCAGCCAGTTTGGGAACCTTTCAGACAGCCCTTGAACGAGTGAAATGCAAGTTAAACAGCTGAGAGAAATAGTCCAAGAAATAGATCCAAAATAGCTAGCTATGGCTTTTGCTGAAATGTGAAAGTTTTATCTGTGCTGTTAACATCCCTGTTAAAGCAGGTTTAATTTCTGAAAACCTTAAAAATCTTAAATAACTGACATCCTTCCCCTTCAATCAAACTATGATACCTTAAATTACACACAAACTGAAATACCCCAGCCAACAACCTGCTGACTGCTAGAAATAATTAGGATATTCCAAACAGAAGGGCAGCCTTGCAGCCCACCTTTGAACTGGAGAAGAAGCTGAAGGGAGGCGAGTCCAACTGCTACGTTTGACCCTTTTCTTCCCCTTCCCCAGGTGAAGACATAGTGCCTCTCCAGAGACATTTTCCTCATCAAATCCTTACCAATACTTCAAACTCCTCCAAAGGTGAAGGAGCACATGGCTCATGACAGGAAAAAAAAATATATATGTAGGGGTAGAAACAGAAATATGTAATATTTATTCATATTTAAATATGAAATATATATATATATGTAGGGGTAGGTAGTAAGCAATGTAACATGTTCTTGCTGTGGTTTTCTCTTCTGCTGCTGGTACAGGACAGGGAAAATGTCGTTTCCAAGTCCTTACTACTTCCATTTGCTTCTGCAAACTCATTTCTATTGTGTTCTTTTACATCTGGTCTAGTGGGAGGTGTCCCTGCCCGTGGCACGGTCCTTAAGGTCTCTTCCAACCCAAACCATTCTACAGTTCTATGATCTAAACAGCAAGGAAAAAGGTGGCCCTGGAAGCATCCAGATTTTTTGTCCAGGAGGATGAAAAAAAATCATGAAAGCAATCAAAACTTTTTTGCATTTAAAGGAGGCTGCCCACAACAGAAGGCAAGTCCTACCATTCTGGGCCAAGGCTAAAGCCTCTCTAATATACGCTAAGGAGCAGGGTTATATTTAATCTCTTCCAAGAAACCTTACGAGCATAAATGACAATCTCCTGTTCCACTTCTGAGAGTGAGAAGCTTATTTGGACTATGAGAGAACTTGTAATAGCTAATCATAAAGCAAAGACGCTGAGAGCTTGAGCAAACTCCAGAAACAAGCATAGCCATGACTTCTGCACTGCCAGATGCTCGCTGCAGCCAAAGGAAGGTTCAGCAGACTCAAACTGTCTTCCACCGTGCTCTCCCTGACTATATGTGACCTTTTTCTTTTGGTTACAAACTACGTGGAATCTTAGAGCCTTGACACTTGCAATAACATTCGGAAGTTTTATGATCACGCTTTCAAGTTGTATGGAGAGAAAACCCTTCCAAACGCACCACTGGCATTCTTACTCCTCTCTTCCTCCTTTCCTTATTGGTTTATGTGCTTTTTATGTCAAATATAAACTTCAGTGAGGAACCCCAATCAATTGGAACTGCATAATGCAAATATTAATGTTCAAAAAATGAATATTGACTTTGTTTCTCAGCCTATACACATGCTACAGATGTCAAAGAACATTTATTATCATCAGCGCTTCCTTAGATTTTGGGTTATTTTCTCCCCAATAACTGAGTGTCTCAATTCACCCCTAGGAATTTACTACATATTTTTCTTAGTCCGTTTTTTCCCCATTTAATCTTTTTTTCATTTAAAAAAAAAAGGAAAAAATTTTCACAATCCAAGCAGCAATGTCACCTTTTTTTGACATGTTACTGGTAGAACAAATTATTCTGTATATGTAATTTTATGATTATTTTTTTAATTCTAGACTTTTAGTGCTACGGTTACTATCATACTGAGTTAAGTGTGTCGGTACTGAAGCTTATTATCTAACCCTCTGCTTTAGCTTAAAATAAATGTTTAACCAAAAATAAAGTGTGCTGCATGCACTACAAAAAAAAAAAAACCACAAAAAAACAGGGATGCACAGCTCATACTTTAAAGCATTGACTTCAAAACTAAAAGCATCATTAACAGTGTTTTTTAAAAGTAGTTTTGAGACAAATTTATGCTTCCTTTAATAAATATTTGCAAGTTAATATTTTTGAGATTAATCAATATTTTCATCAGCCTGAATGACTACCTGTCCTTATAACTAAAAGTGCAACAATGAAAAAGCAAAGGAACAGATTGAGCTTTTTTATTTAATAATGAAGATGAAAACTCAAATAAGAAAGGTCAGGCGCTGTAAACAATACAATTCTCTAAAAAAAATTATATTCCTGGCTGACTACTCCATGAACCAATGTCTGGCTAAAAAAGCCCATGCTTTATATCTAACTTGGGAACTCTTAAAAATAGGAGTGATTATTAAATGGAGAAATCATCCATAGATGTTAATTGTTAATACATTAAAAATAGCTCTTATGTAACACAATACTGGTCTGTGGTGCCTGGAGGTTATGTTCCACAAAAATATTTCGGTGTTCCCTGTAAAGACTGTAAAGTGCTGTATTCCAATTAGGAACCCTAAAACAGTGCTACACGGTCAACCTTGAACCACTGTAAAGTGAGAATATATGTTAACTTTTTTTTCTTTAAATTAATTGTAACACATGAGTGATGGCCTAAGGAAAGGCACGTCAGGAATTCTCATGTTCTGACTTACTGCTTGGAGGACAGGACCAGTGCCTGGGGGACCAGTGTCAGCTCCAGCTATCCAACAGATCTGGGATGGAGCTTGGATCTTTCCACGCTGGGAATCCAGGAGCGGCCGGTTGCCAAACATCTGCTTTCAAAAACAGGCAGAAAGCAGAAGAAAAAAAAAATCTTCTGATATGAAAGCAATTCCAATTTCTGAGGAAAAGGTCTGGTTTCCAGAGACAGATTCTGACCCTTTTCCGTAGCATGCAACAAGCAGCTCTGATATGGTGGTGTTAACTCTAGGAGGTGGGTTTGTTCCATGATGCCCTTTGAACAATGAGGTAGACTTGGTCTTCAGACTGAGGTGTCTTCTGGGGTGCAGCATTGCTCTCCTCCTGCTCTGGGGGCTCAATGTCTAATGAAACAAAAAGGATGCAGGAGGTGGTACGAACTCAGACCTTGTGCTATGGACAGAGTAAAGCAGAATCATGAGCTGAAAAACATTCCTGGTCTCCAACATTAGAAGAACCAACTTTTCTGGCATCAAGGAACAATCCCCAATAGATTTCTCCTTGTAAAGACAAATTTGTCACCTACCTTTGATTTGAAAACTACAGTGGTGGAATCTGTGCAGCTTATATGTGCAAAACAGAGCAATTTTGCTCAACTTCTTATACTAAAGATATATAAAATTTGCATTGAGCAACTAAAATAGACTGGAATTCTGCTGAGAACGTAAGGCAATCTCCCATGGAAATTTCCTTCCTGTTGTAATCCTAATTCAAATGGTGTGTTGGTAAATCACCATTGAACATTCAACTGCTCCCATCACATAGTCTGTTCCAAAGGTTTCTAAACCTCATCGGCTCAGTAACAGTCTCAAAAAAACCCCATCATTTTGAAGGAATCTTAATGAATGAAATGTCTTCTCTCTTCATATACCACAGCAGGGGCATGTGTATGTATATTTACATGTAAAAATCCAGAAGTGAGACTCATGACAATTTTTGTTCCTGGTCAATGGTGAGATTCTTGCTGGGAGGCTGAGGATATGATGCTTTGGATGCTGGTTGGATGCAGGACTGAATCTGCCATGACACCTTGACATAAAGGGACATGCTCTGCACCACAGCTTCTTCAAACGTTAGGAAGACTGAAGGACTGTCCTCCATCGAGTCTGTATCTTGTTTTGTTTTTATACAGTGCTCGCTCTTTGCAGCACTATGTCAAGAAGAAGCCAGATTCCATAATGCTTTCTCTGTGAGACTTAAGTTCCAGCTTATTTCTGATTTTTTTTTGTCTGTTTGCATCTAGTTAGGTTAGATTTTTTCCTAATTATTTTCCAGTGCAATTCAGCTGGACCTATAAAGGCACATAATAAACTCCACTTGAAAGGAAAGGCATGTTAACAACAGACATCAAATAAAATCAGCAATTTCTGCAAAGATTAATTCTAAAATAAATTATATGGTCCACGATATTGTCCATTCATTTAAAGTGTTATGGATTTTAACAGACCTCTCTCTGTGTTAGGCCCATTTGCTTCAGCCCATAGTAGGCAAAGAATTTTGACCTTGGCATCTTAGCTCATACTTAAAAATAAAACCTGTTTATTTTAAACCTATTAAATAACTTTGAATACTGAATGGATACAGGGCACCAAATTTGCTTCTGCCGCAACAATTTGATTGTTTCAAATTCAGAAATACCTGATAGCGATTAAAAACTGCTAGTTTGTCTACCCCACGATAATGAAAAGAGACCAAGCAGCTGGAAACTTCAAAGGGAAGCTGAAGTACGTGCAGCTTACCCATCTTTACAGGTCATCTAGGTGCTACAACCACTGAAAACCTGAGGAAATCCTAAGAAATGACAAAAAGATGTTTCAAAATATTCAATACCTGTCTCCAAGTGACATCACCGAATTTTACATTCAGTTTTCGATAAACTGAGATCTTTTAATAGCTGACAGTCCTTTCCCTCTCAAAGAGGGAAATTTGCCCTTAATACATGTTAACGTATTGTAAAAAGTAGCTGTTGTGCATTTAGAGCAATTACTAAAAGTTAGGCTATAAAAAGCTGCCTTTATATTTAAATTCAGTAAATGAGTAATAATTTCCCTTCCAAAACTCCGTTTGATAAACAGATGTATTTATTAGGAAGTATCTTCTCAAAAATGAGATCAGTCACTTTCAACTAGGCACAGACCAGTCTAACCATCGTGTCTCGAATTCAAACGTAGCTAAAAGCAGTTTCATAGATGGTAATAAAAAGGGTAATGCACTCTTTACTACAGAGGCATGACTGAACTCATTTAAGCTGTGAAATTACTTTTAAGGCTACTGGAAGGCCTTTCTCTTTTAAAATGAAATTACTTTTCCTCAACTGTGTAGAGGATCCATTAACTCTAGTATTTCCTGGCATCTCTAATTTGCCAGTTTTGCTGTTTTGAAATATTATGGAAATAGACTGTATTTTCATTGACCTTTTCCATAACATCAGGGGAACATATATCACGCTCCTGGCCTGAAATGCTTATGGCTAAGCTGTGCAATTACCTCCTAGTTTTACTCTGACCTGAAAAGGATCTCTTTAGGGCTGTCGTGTTTCGGAAGCAGGCTCAGCACTGGACCTCACACACACGGGTGACAACATAGTCCGAGTATTCTGCCTTCACTGTCTACTTTTAAGGTACAAGGGATGACCAGCACATCTGCTGAGGTTTACTTCTTCATAACCCTAATGATGCTGTGTCATGGAAGATGCTCTGTCCCCTGTTGTTTGTTCAGAAATAAGAATAGGAGAGAGCAGGAAAGGGATTGGATAACAGCATCACCATCTTCCATCCTTCCTGAAAAGGATCTCAAAAAGAAATCTCCATTTTTAGAGCCTTTCCTACTCCCAAAGACTAGGGTTCCTCTCTAGTTCCTCGTGCTGGTCCGTCAGTCCATCTGGAGGGAAACTAGAATGCTCTGGTGCTTAAAATACATTAGAAGACAAAACAGTCTTGTAAAACACAAATGGGAATAATGCTTCTAAGCAGGCAAATTTCAGTAGCAGCAGAACTGTGCTGCCTGCAGAAAGCTGAATGTTTGAGAAGTCAGTAGCGAAACCAGCTGCCCACCAAATCTACGGCTGTTGGGTCACCAAGGTCCATTGCCCTGGTGAGTTCAAAGGAAAAAGTATTTAGGAATAACTTGCATGGTTTTTATTTTCAAAATATAAAAGGCGTCTGTGGATTTCAGTAGTAAAAAAATTGTCTCTCAAGTGGAAAAAAAAAAAAAGCAGAGTGATGGATTTTCACACACACACAGAGAGTAACACTGCCTTATCTAGCAACAGTCGGTGAGGTGTGAGCACATGCTTCTCTCCCACATCTGTGAAAATGCACCTCATCTTGGCTTGGATTAGGGTGAACTGCCAACCAGTGTCAGAAATCTGGGTTTGCTGGGAGGCCAAAAAGGCAAGTTACCCATCTTCTCATCTGTTCAACTCTTTCCGGAGAACCACCTCACATTTAGCATTTGTATTTTAGAACGAGCTGGAATTCTGACCCTATTTGACCTGTGTCCATAGGACAGATGTTCTTCTGTGAAGGGGTCGAGCTTTCCATTGATTTTACTAACCAGCAGAATTTCAAATACCCGTTTATCATTCCGTAATATAGACTTGTAAGCACCATCCAGGGAAAGATGGAGCCCTTTACTAATGAGTATTAGCACAATTTTGGTGTTAGAGATGGAAATCTTTGTTCAAAGTTCAGAGTAATAACAGAAACTAGTGGGGCTTTAATTTCTCCTTTCAAGATGCTGTCTCTTCTATTATACCCAAAGCACAAAAAAGGGAAACATTCACTATGTTAAATCTGAATGTGTTTTTAACACAGGCAATCACTCATTTCCACACACCAGGTCTGAGACTAAATTAATTCATAACACATTCAGCTTTGTTCCTTTCTTTTCCTCCCCTCACACTTTTGGTAAAATTCTCATCACTTCTGAGCTGAAAATGTCTTGCAGAAAGAGACACACCCCCCTGCACCTCCACCCTGGAAATTCTGCATGGAAAACAAGATGACACATTTGACAACTTAAAATAATGCCCATTCCTCCGTGGGAGAGCATCAATTTGGACTTTTTCCCCAGTCAACACCTTTAAAATAAAGACTGCTTATGTCTCCTGGGATGCAAGGATGCTCAGGTAAAGCCAATAGTTCACGCTACAAGGTTCCAGTTTTAGATCACAACTTTGCCAAGCTTTCTGGACTGAAATCTTGAAAACAGTTCAGTTACCGAACCATTATACTATGCTTCTCTTTGGGTTTTGGCTCCTGTTAAAAAAAAATAATAATAAATCACCGCAAGCAACTCTTCCAAGGTATTTGGACACACAAACTCTTCAGTTTGGTCTTTGTGTATAATTTGAGATTCTCGTCTCCACCAAAATCTACCCAAATTATAAATCTCTGCAAAACATTGGCTAACAGGTGTTTGTAATGAGTGTATATATATATATATAAAGTGGTCACATTCCCTGGATGCTAACCAGATCTTGAAAATATTTTCATCCAACCTTTAGCGATTTCTGCTTGCAAACACAGCTCACAGTGGATTTGTAACATGAACTGAGTCCACAAATTCAGGAGTGGGAAGGAAAGACTGAGTTCGGATAACAAGCCAGGGAGGGGAAAGGAGGAAAGGCGGGGACCAGGGAGGATTGAGAGAAGAGAAAGAAATGCAGGCAGAGCTGAAAGAGTAACGGGGACTGCAGCCAAACACATGGCAGAGGGAACAAGGTAAAAGCAAGCAAGAGAGATTGATGAGGACCCGATTGATGTCAGACGAGGGACTGCCAATACAAACAGACTGACAAAAACACCAAGATCAGAAGAAGAGCCGAGAAGTTACACCGAGTCACACCGAGTGCAAGCGAGCGTGGCAGCAGCAGCCTGCAAACTGTGAGGGAGCAGCGATGGCAAAGGAATGGGATTAGGCAAAGATGAGCTGAAAGCAGAATTTAGTACCCACTGTAATTCTCACTCCGGCATCCAAAACGTTTTCTCTCAATAAATGTGTGTGAAAACTTAACAATGGGGGTTTTTGTTGGTTTTTTTTTCCCCATTAACAATAGGGGATGAAAGTCTTCTGCTACCATCAGTTATCCAGTTAGCTCAAAAGGGACAGACGTTTGCAGTGGATATAGCATGGTTTTTAACAATTCTTGTGGGTATCAGCTTTTTCTTTTATGAAGCTCTGGGTTTTTTCTCTGATTTGCTTTTTCCAAAAGGTTGGTGATGAATGCAAAACCACTGTACAACCACCCTGCTTACAAAGTCAACATCCAAGACACAGCAGGGATTATGCAACTGTTCTGGACTTTGTGTATCCATATTACAATCATGACAGGTCATTCAAGACTGATGTTTTTTTTCTCTGCCAGACCCTCAGCTCATTCACACCAAAAATGGACAAGGTCTCAGAAAGAACCAGGACTGCAGTGGAAGTCCTTGCTTCATGCGTAAGAAAGTTTATTGCAGATGGCCTGAGGAACAGAAAGCAGAGAAGATGACTTTGTAGTTACAGAAGATAAACTGCAGTAAAGGAGATAGTCAATCTCCTCCTACCCCTGTGATCTCCCGTGGCGATAGGCAAAGTGCTTAAACTTTGCCTAAGTGTCCAACATTCTGTGCACTTCTTAGTGTCTGAGCAACTGACGAGTCCTGGAGACTGACGAGCTGGAAGATAAAGCTGGTATGAGGTCTGAATATATCAGAGAATGGTTTGGGATGGAAGGGACCTTAAAGATCATCTTGTTCCAACTCCCTGCTATGGACAGGGTCACCTCCCACTAGACCAGGTTGCTCAAAGCCCCATCCAGCCTGGCCTTGAACACTGCCAGGGATGGGGCATCCGCAACTTCCCTGGGCAACCTGTTCCAGTGTCTCACCACCCACACAGGAAAGAATTTCTTCCTAATATCTAATCTAAATCTCCCCTCTTTCAGTTTAAAACTGTTACTCCTTGTCCGATCGCTACCCTCCCTGACTAAGAGTCCCTCCCCATCTCTTCTGTAGGTCCCCTTCAGGTACTAAAAGGTTGCTATAAGATCTTCTTGGAGCCTTCTCTTCTCCAGGCTGAAGAACTCAAGCTCTCTCAGGCTGTCCTCACAGAGGTGATCCAGCCCTCTGATCATCCTCATGGCCCTCCACTGGACCCGTTCCAACAGGTCCATGTCCTTCCTGTGCTGAGGACTCCAGAGCTGGACACAGTACTCCAAGTGGGGTCTCACCAGAGCAGAGTAGAGGGGCAGAATTATCAACTGTCTTGATGAGACAATTCCTAAACATCCTAAGTTAAGCATTCACATAATAGATATTTTCTATTTCTAGTGGTTAAAAATCCCTTTCTGGAATTTCACCCCCCACCCTCCCAAATTTAGGCATCTCTTCCCTTCTCTCACGAGTGTGAAAATAAATTTAATAATGCTTTTGTAAAACATTTAGATGTTATGGGAATAAGTAGCTCAGAAAACCCTTTGAAGCAGTTAAGTGCATCAATGTATAATACCAAATATTTGTAACATTTGGTAAAAAAAGTAAGTATACAAGAAATTGTGGCCAGGTTATTTTTTACAGATTCTTTGTGCTCTCTGCCATCTACAGGGCTCCTGCAATCAAAAAAGGAACTTTGTGAAAGAGCAATGTCATCACCATTAATGTCTATGGCATAACTCTACTAAAACTGCTTTTTCCAACAGATCCCCAAAGTTATCAGAATGTCACATAAAACCACAACCTACTAAAAAAAGTATTTGGAAGAAAGATCCAATAGCAGGTTCTCAAGTGCCTGAGTTTGTGGTAAATCAGGTAACAGCTTTTTGGAATATTCTGTAATTATTTAAAGTCGATGTTTCATAGTAAAGTGAATGTCTTCTGGAAGAGGCTAGGTGACATTCTAAATACATTCCTATTAAAGCACATTTTAAAGCAGCTAGCAAATAAGTAAAAGAACATTTTTAAAGGTCTTGATAAAAATAAAAAACTACAAAAAGCTTTCATGTGGAAACAAGATTTAACTACGGTGCTCTTCAGATTAACCTTCCCAGTCAAATTTTGGGCTTGCAGCCAATTTCTGGAAAATTCATACACGTGAGCCAACTCCCCAAAGACACCTAGCCTTGCCCAAGAACACCTGAAAGGCCTGCGCCTTTAGAAATAAGCTCAGAAAGAATCATCTCTTCAAAGCGTTTAAGCGTATAGATTTTAGCAGAGTAAAGTATTCTGTGCAATAACTGGCATATTTTTTCTGCCAGCCCAGCTGTAACACCAGGCAATTGTGTCCTGAGTTCAACCAGGAACTGCGGCTCACAGCAAGGCAGCGTGACTGCAAGGTCACACAGAAAGGTTGTTTGCAAGCAAGGAAATAACCCCAAGTAAGGTACTTTATTAGAAATTATATATATGATCCCTGCTGCCTATTCTCAACAAAGGATTTAGAAGGAAAGGCTTATAGGAAAGGGACTTATTTACGGAACGTACACGGAGCTGGACATTTTAAGAAGATCGGTCCTACAAGAAGAGGTCGACATTTGTTGAAACAAAACTCATGTTATTCAAAGCAGCCATCAGTAAGGTATTTGCACATTCCTTTATGGGAAACTGCAGAACCAGCTGGAAAAATTCAGCCGTGCTTGAGCACATCTAAATTACTTTTACAAGGTCTAGATGCTCCCGTGCGTTGCTTTTTGGATGTTTCCCCTTTATACCCTTGCGTTGGGGAATTCTTGGGGTGGCACAGCAAAGGATGCAGCTCTTGTATAAAAACGTTAGACGTTCAGATTCTGAAGGTGGAAAGCAAACGTCACTTATGCTAAAGCAAATATAATAAAGGTAGAAGCTGCAGGGAAATTTTACAGAGACAAAATCATCCTACCACAGAAGAGCTGGAGAAATGCACAAGAATTAAAGCTCCCCAAAGACTCGAAAGAGGCATTTTTATTAATCTGGACTATTACACATTGCTAGTGACTCAATCCATTCCTGAAAGTATCTGCTCTTTTTTATAGGCCTAATAAGCCTTCTGCACACAAAGTCAAAAACACACACACAATCAGTACTTCCTTCTAAATTTACTCACCTCTAAAAGATTTTATCTAGCTTAATTCTATAAATTTATTTCCAACATACCAAAAAACCCACAGTGGCACAGAGAAATAATACTTTTATGAATGGAATTTCCACGCTTGAGCTACGCAGACACATTTTCACGCAACAGCACCTTTTAAAATACACTAATTTTTGATGTTGTCGATATCTTCTCTTTCCTTAGCTGATGCCATCTGTTAGTTTGTACTCTGTGGCCCTGATGTATACTGTCATTTACATCGTTGCTACAGACTAAGATGGTCCAGGTTGACAGAAAGAAATGACCAGATGAAATTTCACTGAATTTCACTGAATTTTTTTGGAGTTGGAAGGGACCATAGAGATCATCTAGTCCAACTCCCCTGCCGAAGCAGGATTGCCATGGGTGATGAAGACCTGTTGTAGCACTCTGAGCTCCCTGGTCAAAAGACATGGACAAGGGTCAGGTTCTCTATGGCCCTTGAATCTGTGAGGCCCTAGAAATAACTACTGTGTTTTGGTTTTTTTTTCATGTTACTGTATTCAAACTATGCAGATTTCCATAAAGCAGAAAAACAAATGAATAACCATGACCTTAAACCCTTCTGATCAACTAGCATCCAAGATGGATTAAAAAAAAAAAAAAATAGAGCCAAAAGGAAAAATAGCATGGAAAGGAAAAAAGACAAGAAGTTACATGGCTAATGGAAGATATGACTCCCAAGAAGGTATTTAGTTACTTACTCTGTAGAGTTGTAACACTACATCTGTAAGCAAACTGGCAACTAACCACGTTTGGTGTTAGAAATAATGTGATTCAAGAAATTGAAGGAATAGATTTGTCACAGTCACTGGTTAATTACTCAGGAGTCTGATCACCATGCAGGACAGCAGAAGCTTCCCTTTCCTCCAAGCTGCCGCTAATTGCTCCTCCAGCAGACCCAGGCAAGCATCCCCACGGAAGCGTGACAATTTCCTCACGGAGTAAGCAGAATTGCTCCCTTTTCTCCCCCCTAACTTTAACCTGTGCTGCCATACCATCTCAGAAATGGCTCTCTGAAAATTTGTGATGCACGGTTTCAAGTCCCCTGAACTTGCCAGCTTCTTTAACACCAGTAAAAGAACCAAGGGCTTGCTAAAAACCCCACCTGCTCATCCTTTGCCACAGCACACTGGGGCAGGGGCTTGGTGAGCCATTCTTGATCCTCAGTTTTGAGTCAGCTTGCTTAGAATAAAAGCATTTGGGAGCTGGAAGGTAAAGGCATTATTAAGGAAGGTAGAAGCCCTCTTTGTCTTAAAATCAAATTTCAAACGGTATCTTACATATGAAAGTAATTGTTTGATAGTTACCAGAATGCCTATCATAAGGCGTTAAACATGCTTTAAAAAAAATAATTATCCACAACTAATCTGTCAAGACAATCTTCCAATGGTCATGATGTTCAAAGAGCACAAACTGAATACAAATTTTTGAAAGGATTAATTTTTACATAGTCGCATGAAAAGCATACTCTGAGGCTCATATTAAACACGTTCAAACCTCATTAGATAGATACGAGATCAGTATACTGACCTACAATAGCAAGCCACATTAATATGCAGAGAACTAATAGTCAGGAGACTTTCAAGGACACATATTAAACTTTATAATTTGATATATGAACTATAATGGTATTAACAATAAAAAATAAAGTGTTCTCTGCTACTACTACTAGTGCATTAATAGAGAAGAATGCATACATTAGAAATGGGTAATTATGCCAATGTCACGAATATGTTTGCACAATTTGAAAAAACTCCAGGCACTAGAAAATGCTGCTGAACCAATTAAACGCTCCAGAGATTAAAGTACACTTATCTGGAGTGTACTTTTTCACAGCGGTTCTTACCGGCCTTCAAGTTTACTTTGCTCTTAACCAGGCAATCCACCAGCTGGAGCATCAGCCGTGCAGTAACAAGCATCCTTGGGCAGCAATTTGTCTCTCTACCAGCTATAAATGACTCAGCTGCTCACGTTATGCTCCAGGAGTTCCTTTGCTAACATTACAGCCTTCGACCATACAGCACAGCACCCTTTCCCTCAATAGTAGGGGTTGGTCTCTTTTGTTTGTTTGGGTTTTTGGTGGGTTTGGGTTTTTTAGTGAAAGCTAACTTTCACTTCTCATCGGCCATATGCAGTCTTGAATTAAAAATAAACACGTGCCAGGTGGGGCCTTTTTAAATAAGGCGTGTAGATGAAAACAAACTTCAAACGCCAAGGAACTTTGAGCAAGTAAAAACATTAGAATAGCCCAATTAAAATTGAAATTATACTCCTGCATGCTTATTTTTACATAAAATTTTCTGTTCAAGTTTTCAGTCAATAAACAGCTGTTACACCAGAATATACATTTTAAAAAAAACCCCACAGGTTAATAGTGGGGGGAAAAAAAAAAGAGATAAGGCTAGTCTTGGTGGTATTTCTACAATGTGAAACTAGCAACATGAATAGGAATAAAGTTAAAATTTTTATAACTCTCATAGCTGTATCTAAAAAGCTCAGCTCCTGACAACATGCAATCAAAAGAATCAATGGCTTTTTTTCTTTCAAGTTTTAATTTGCAACCAGCAGGCTTGTGGGAAGCGGTGGGGGGAAAGGCATTATTATGGTGGGTGTTTTTTTTCCTATGGTCAGAAACATGAATCTTCATAGTTAACAGTACTGCATGCAGTACAGATAACTCCTGGGAAAAAAAAAAATATATAATTCTGCATTGGGACACTTTCAAGGACCTGAGAAAAACAGAAGAACAAGAGACATGGCAGGAGAAAATAACAAGCAGTAGTCTTGTATACACATATGGTAAAAAGATTGGAAAAGCGTGCAAATTTGAAGACTAATGCATCTGTTGACAATAGCAATAAGGGATCTTCAGAGTCATCTGTGTTCTTTGGGCAGCTCTGGTTTCTGTACCAGATTCCCCATTACCTTCACATCACGGTTCCTAACCCTGACTTCATCATGGTCATTCACAGGCATCAACTAGAGGAAACATCCTTTTAAGAAACGTGCTCCCCTGGATGAACGTTCCTGGTGTGTACAACTAACAAAGCCAGCAAATCTACATGCCAAAAAAAATTGTTATGTTTTCTTAGGACTCTGCAGGGCTCCAAATGACAGTAGCACCACGTACTGAATCTGAATGAGAAGCCTGTCACATCCTTACCCACCTCCTTATTCAATTGAGCTGAAAGATATTTTGACATTTTAATATGATCAGTACTAGCAGAAACAAGAAACTTCAAGACCGTGATTTTTATGACACAGTAATAGCAAGAGACTGCCATAGTTGATGGTAGAATGATACTTAGAGCAGTATAGAACCCAAGGTGTGCTGCGGGCCAGCAGAGCGGTACGATCTCCCAGCAGCTGGTGATCCTGTAGGAAAACAGGGTGCAATTTGGGCGGAATGACTCGTGTGACTCCGTTCCTACTTCAGGGCAGGGCTCTCTGTCCCGAGCCTTAAGTTGTTGACCGAATCCTGAAAGTCCCCTGAAACCCACCCAAAAGCAATTAAGCCCGGGATGAAAGCGCTAAGCGGACCCTGCATAGTTTCATGCAGGGCTTTTGGTGGGTACAGAACAGCTGCCCTTCCAGGAGCAGTGATCCATTACCATTTACGTGCTCCGCTCCCTGTAACACGCCTGGGAGCCCACGTGGCAGCGGTACGCCCAAGTCAATTAACTGACCCCTGTAACAGTACACCACGAATCATAGAATCATAGAATTGTCCAGGTTGGAAGGGACCTTTCAGATCACCTAGTCCGACCATCAACCTAACTCTGATAAAAACCATCACTAAACCACGTCTCCAAGCACTATGGCAACCCGGCTTTTCAATACCTCCAGGGATGGTGCCTCAACCACTGCCCTGGGCAGCCCATTCCAATGTACAATGACCCTTTCAAGTGTAAAAAATTTTCCTAATCTCCAATCTGAACCTCCTCTGGTGCAACTTGAGGCCATTTCCTCTTGTCCCATCACCTGTGACTTGGGAGAAGAGACCGACCCTCCCTGGCTACACCTTCCTTTCAGGTAGTTGTAGAGAGCGAGAAGGTCTCCCCTCAGCCTCCTTTTCTCCAGGCTGAACACCCCCAGCTCCCTCAGCCTCTCCTCACAAGACTTGTTCTCCAGACCTCTCACCAGCTCTGTTGCCCTAAACGAAGCCTACTCTTTATTCCCAACAAACTGGCCCAGTACCGGGTCAAAAGGAAGTTATTTTCTGCATTGCAGAGGCAACAGACTGAAGGTACCACCTTGAATACCGTGTTCAGTTTCGGGGCCCTCACCACAAGAAGGACATCGAGATTCTGGAGCATGTCCAGAGAAAGGCAACAAAGCTGGTGAGGGCTCTAGAGAACAAGTCTCATGAGGGAACTGAGGTTGTTTAGCCTGGAGAAAAGGAGGCTGAGGGGACACCTCATCACACTCTGCAACTACCTGAGAGGAGGGCGTAGAGAGTTGGGGGTTGGTCTCTTCTACCAAGTCACAAGCAACAGAACAAAAGGAAATGGCTTAAGTTCTGCCAGGGGAGATTTAGATTGGATATGAGGAAACATTTCTTCACAGAAAGGGTTATAAAACATTGGGACTGGCTGCCCAGGAAAGCGGTGGAATCACCATGCCTGGAGGTATTTAAAAGACGGGTAGACATGGTGCTTAGGGACGTGGTTATTGGTGGATTTGGCAGTGTTAAGGTGATGGTTGGACTAGATAATCTGAAAGGTCCCTTCCAACCTAGACAGCTCTATGATTCCATGAAATACTTTATAACTGATGATAAGAAGAATATTACACAAAACGAAAGTTTGAAATTTCTATAAATAAACTCAGGTGATCCTAAGTTTAAACCTTACATCCTCCCTGGTGTTACTTGATATCAGCAATCTCACTCAAGCGCATGATGTAGATGCGAGCGTGCTTTAAATCCCTATGTAAAAGGCTAAAATTCTCACGGTTGAGAATTTTACCAGTGTGTTTTTATCTTATTAGGTGTTAGCTATTACGTAGGTAGCTGTGTAGGCACACACGAGCTGGGTGCTGTGCTTCTACAAGGATGGGAACAATCCGTGGGGCTCCACGGAGCACGTTGAGTTCCCCCACGGTGTTACAGCAAGAATTTTAAAATCTGCAGAATGAGGTTCTGCAGATTTTAAAGCCCGGGGAACTCTGCGGGAGTTCTTCAAGTGATGGTGTACTACGTGTATAAAATCTAACGGCACAATCGCAAAGCACAGCAGCAGGACTAAACAGCTAAAAACCACCCGATATTGTGGGCTGGGTTGGCAAACAATGAATTAGCACTGCCACGTTGAAGAAAAGTATCAGAATGAAACTTAGTTTAGCATAATAGGAAACCTTATGATATTCCAGTTTATAACGTGATGCACTATCTGATAGGTAATATACATATAAATCCCTAGCTTGCCCGAGGCTGACACTTCCAGAAGAAACAGAATTCAGCTGAAGCGTCCATTCTGCTGTGCCACAGAAATCAAGTACTAATTCTCAAAATCTAACCTTTTTATGGTGCTCATGTGAGAATTTGGAGCAGAACCGTAACAAATAGCCTGTCAACTCTGAAAAATTTAGACTCGGATAAGAAACAAGATAAGGCACTACAGCTAAGCTTCTGGTCAGCTTTCTACTGATGGTATTGCTGAAAAGGATTGCTGAAGTTTTAAGCTATTAATTTTCACTAAACTCAGAAAGCTCCCTTCCAAATTCCCATACAACAACAACAACAACTAGCAAGCGTTTGATATTAAGTAAAACAGATGAAGTGCAGAACAGCAGGCGAACACACAGAAACAAAATACTTGGTTACATAAAGGAACACCAAGCTCATTAATCGAGCAGTCTGGGCTGCTCTCCACATTTCTCACACTCCCAACTGTGGCGCTGTATATTTTAAGGACAACCTGCATATTGAGCAAACAAACAGCAACAACAACAAAAAAAAATACAGCCCAGCATTCATACAGAGAGACTGATGTGCTCTATATAATTTTTTAATTTTTTTTTTTTTTTACATCGCCGCCTCCCGGGGTGATTTTGCAGACAGAAGGTCACTCTGGAGGAAGCGTATTCATTTTGTAAACTTCACGCCACCCCACGAAACTGCAGATATTATTTTTAGTTCTCCCTCGCGCTGAGCAGACAGGGAATCCGAGGGCGCGGTGCCAGGATGTAAACCCACTCCTTCTGAGCAGGCTTTAATCGTGTTGCCTTGCTCCCAACTCTGCTCCCGTGTTTAGGTCAGCAAATTTCCTCTAGGGCTATATCTGAATACGTGCACACATACGCCGTGGGTAATCTGGGGTGTGTTCCTTCATGAATAATTCAGATGAAAGTATGATGCGTTGCTCCTACTGAAAGGCCCGCTTGATTTTTCTCTTCTGGCAAGGTTCGTCTGAAAAAGCGCTGCTGAAGAGAAGCCAACATCTTGCCTCTATTTATAATGTACTTGGTTTATTATAAAAAAAAAAAAAAGTGGATCCTCTTTACAGACTGCTTTGTATTGCTTAAGCTCGCAGTCCTGCTGCACGGGAAATTAAGGGACTCACGTTGAGTACGACCACAAAGTCAGGCCAGAAGTGTTTTCTACAAAAGGGATGCTTGTTTTAAATCTTTCTCCATAAAAACCAAAGTCTTGTACACAAGCCTAAATCTAAAACGTTACAGGAAGAGTTCTATTTTCCATAGCAAGCTCTCCTGTCAGATGCTATAGGATTTGCACATTACAGCAACATTTCAACATCTTAAATTACGGTGGGGTTTTTTTTTGTTTGTTTGTTTAAGTATAGTTAGAATAGCTTGTTTGGCAATTTGTATCCTAAACTGCCACAAAAGTACCGTGACACCGAGGGCAGTCTGGTATCCATCTCCGTGCCAAGTATGGCAGCAGGTCGTACACACAAACCCTTCTCTTTTCTAGTCTGCCCACTAGCTGGAATTAATTTCTTCGCCTCAGACGCAGGGGGCTGTGCCAGGGGCTGGGGCAGGCAGGAAGGGCAGAGCTTTGCGTGTGCCCCACAGCCCCACGGCGGGCACCAAACCTGAAGGTGACCCACCAGCCTTCAGCACAGGGTTTAGCTGGAGTTTAAGCGCCGCTTGGTTTCTACCCTTCCAGCCCAGCGGGTTCTAAAGAAAGCTAAAGAAAGCCTCCGTGGCAAATACAGCCCCGTTTAAATGTGTGCTACCCTACTTCTATTTTTATTTAGAAATCCTACTGTAACTTGAGATGGAGTTGTTAAGAATAATCAAGCCAAAGCAAGAAACAGATGATGAGAAGGGATATAAAAATACGTTTCAGCGAGCTAGCGTTGCACGTCCTAGTCTTTCACTGCTGTTACTGAGTATTTACTCTAGCCCAGAAATACTCAAGAACCCACAGACCACTGACTACTCCCAAAGTTCCAGGGACATTGCTCTTTTTTTTTTTTTCTTTTTCTTTTTTTTTTAATGAACATAACAGGAAACCCATATCAGCATCACCACAGAGTACATGAAACATATTTAACATCAGCATCCTAAAAAAAAAATAAAAAAAAAATAAAATATTTATTCATCTTGCTAGCAAAAACAAAATTTGGAACAGTCTGGAAAGCAGTCACTGCTATGCCCAAGAGGATAATATTTCGACTTCCCACGACATGTTTTTCAATGCATCAAGGATCTCTAAACAGCACCGTGCAGATCTACACGTTCTCGCCAAGAGGAGTAATGAAATAAAACATAACCCCAGACGCTTTAATGGAGCAAGCGGCTTGTTAAGCTTTATCAATGCGCAAAAATGAGCCACACAACCGAAATACACCTAAAATAAAGTCAGCTGTAATGGGAAGGGTTAAACCACCGCGTCAGGGATGGTGGAATTGGGAAACGCCACTTTTATGGTATTGGTTTTATCTTATCTAATGGCTTCTACAAGCCTTTCACACAGGCTTTGAACAAGGACCTCTCTCATATTTGCCTTTTAAATTAATTTAATCCTTCAGAAAAGTGCCACGTGCTCAATACTGTAGAATTCCACTTATCTTCAGTGGTTCCAGAGATGCAGAATAAGCATACTGCCCTTCAAAATTCCCATAAGAGAGCATTTTTTAAAGCCTATCTAATTCTGAAAAGATTAGACAATAAAAAAAGGAAATTATGGATTCAGTGAGAAAGCAACCAGATTTGAGCAAAGATGAAGATAACTCACTATTACAAGTAAATTACAAAGTCAGGAAATGTGGTTTATTAGACACAATTCCTCCAAAACATTAAGCTGAATTTCTAAATGGCATCAGGAACCCATTAAAAAAAAAAAAAAAAAAGTAATCATTTTTCTTGTTGCAACTGAAGTATTCAACTGAAGTATTTTGCCTCTCTGACAAATGATACAAACTGAAGAGAACTGTAATGCATCTAGGTAACTGCTTATTAGCTCGTGACATCTCTCAGAGGCCCTGAACAGAAAAATAAAATTTAAGACACGTCATACATGTACTGCCATTTACCCTGGCTGAACAGTCTTCATGGCATCACAGCCTTTGAAGTACACGTCTCAGGTTTTTGTTCAGTTGAACCCACCCTCACGGGAGGGTGAAATGACACCTAAAGGTCCCACTGCTGCCATGGTTTTCCCTTTTTTTTTTTTTTTTTCCCCACAGAGAGTCTGCTTGGAGAGCAGAGGAAAATCCAGCAGCAGCATCCTCTCCAGAAGAGGACCGAGTAATTAACTTCTCATTGGAAGTCCTAATTCCCGCAGCAGGGAGGGGGGAGGACTCAATAGCGGATTCCACTTAACAGGAGGGATGGCTTTGAGCAGGATTTGCCTCCAACAGCGGGACACAAGGCTGTTCATTTAAGTGGTTTGGCTGCTGCGGGGAGGTGGAGGTGAAGGAGCACAGCTTCAGATGATGGCAGGTTTTGCACTGGTAAAGCACAACTGGGCTCAGGATGAAGACTGCCTGGATTATTCAAGATACATAGTTAAGTTTTATGTCCTTTTCCCTGTAGTCCTAAATACTCTATTAGAACTAACCCACTACAGCACCAACAGGCTTCTCCTGACCAACGCCAAGAGGAAGACTGAATCACCAGACCACTCTCAGATCTCCAGGACCACCGAGTATGTTTATTTGCCCACCTCACTGGTCTAAGACTGGTTAATGCACATGGAAAGGAAAAAGAAAACGTGCTGATGGATGAAAACCTGCACATCCAAAACTGATGCAGGTTCTCTGGTACCCAAAAGAGATCATAAAACAGGAAGTCACATACTTCTTGAGAACCTGGGGTAACCTCTTCCACACTTTGTGCCTTCAGCCCCCTTTCTGACATGCTGTATTGCCTTTTTGCACTCTGATGGACTCTTCAGGGCAGGTATAGTTGTTCACGACGTGATCATACACCCCCTTGCATTAGCAACGCTCTAATTTATTTTGGAGCCCGTGTTACTGAATATGGTCTCGATGTACCTATTTGTGTCAGAACATAAGGTCATAGATATTATATTACAGGCTATACAAACCAGAAAAGCACAGATCCTGTTTATGAATTAAGTCACTTTGTTGCGTTAAGTTTGCTTTCCAGCTGCCCTCAGACACCACATTATTTAATGACCCACACAAGACTTCCAGTAGGTCTTTTTACCCAGTCATCTCCTTGCGGTCTCTGAAGATGCCACCGAACAGTGCAGAGGTAGACAGAGGTGCAAAGGTAGACAATGCCACAATACACATACAGGACAAATGATAAAAACCACATGGAAATAAATTCTTCTGGTTTTTTTCTTCTCTCTGAGCTTGAAATAGTATCTGAAACCACAAAGGAAACAAAACCAGGTGGCAGAGGACAGCTGGTGCCATGAGGGGGACCATGCCAACGCTGCTGAAAATTCTGCATGACCTACAGCCTAGACAGCAATCGCCGTGATCGGCCTCCAAAATACACTGCGGGGCTCACCACTTCACCTCAGAGGAACTCAAGATGCCCAGGGAGTTCCAGGCAAACGGGGAAGAGACGGATGGAAGAGATGCAAGGAAGGGGGAGCTCTGCACACCAAGCGCTGCACCAACCTCCAGCAAAAAGCAGAGATGGGCAGGAGGCAGTCAGTCACGCTACTATTCTCCGATGACTGCTTAGAAACCGAATCTTTCTTAGCGTTCACTTTAACAGACACTAACTTGAGCCATTTTGGTCTGAGATTTTTACCATCCCTAACAATGAGACTCTCCCTGTTGCCAAGACATACATAAGCTAGCCAAACCTTTGGGAAGTCAGTTTTCTATTTAATTATTTTTAGAAGAAACTGCCTCTACATTTGAAAAACAGGACAGAAAAATGTAGAAACAGATAATCAGAAGAGAAGCCTTGATTTGGTGTGCACAGATGCCTACAAGCTTCTTTTTTTTTTAAATAAAATAGCCATATAATCTGGTCACTGTATTACCTACAGTGACTCTCGGTGAGCTCACATCGTTTAATATGTTCTTCATCTTTTCTCTCAAGTCACAGGTGATAGGACAAGAGGAAATGGCCTCAAGTTGTGCCACGGGAGGTCCAGATTAGATATTAGGAAACATTTTTACACTGAAAGGGTTATTAAGCATTGGAATGTGCTGCCCAGGCAAGTGATTGAGGCACCATCCCTGGGGGTATTCAAAAGATGGGTACACATAGAGCTTAAGGACATGGTTTAGTGATGGTTTTTATCAGAGTTACGTTGATGGTTGGACTGGATGATCTTAAAGGTGCCTTCCAAACTAGACAATTCTATGATTTTATGATTTTTCATTCTATATTTTATTTTGCCTTTCTAAAAATACAATCCTCCATAACATCACCTCTACTCTCCAAATAATGGCATGGTTTTCAGTAACTGCAAAAGGAAAAATGAATGATTTTTTTCTACAAATACAGCAGACATGATATTATTTAAAACCACTCCTTCCCTCCTCTCCTAAACATTAATCAGGGACAAAAAGGCTATGAGCATTTAGAAAGAGTTAACAATGTTAACGTTTTTATTATTTCCTCTGTTTGGAAAAATTATCATAGACAAGATGTTCAAAACTGGAACTTAAAAAGATAGCTTTACAAGCCTAAAGTGAGAAGCGCTCTCATCTTCAGAAAAAAAAACGTGCTGAATCTATCATTAAGGAAACAAAAATGAAACCCGAAGCTCTCAACTTTCAGTTCCGTTTCCAAAATCTTTAGTCAGACACTGTTTAAAAAAATAATAATAAAGAAACACAAACAGAAACAAACAAAAAAACCTCAAGAAATAAACCAAACTACAAAACCCCAACAAAACAGGGGAGTGCAGGACTTTGCATCTGAGGCTGTATAGCCCGTGTGGGCTGGAGATAATGAGGCCGCCCACCGAACAATTCTGCATTCATTGCAAGCCTTTAGCATCCATGCTTTGTTTTGAGTCATTGCTTTTCAGTTTCTCAACCCATGAATGAAATCCTGACCCCCACAAACTTGGAGAAAATTTTCTTTTGGTCTCTTCAAGGCCTGTTTTCTTGCTAAAACTGGGACAACCTATCTTTTTTTCACGGAAACAGCAAAATCTCTTTCCTCTGCAATTAAAGGGCGCTTGAGTCGATCTAGCATCCAAACTTTGCATCTCTCCCGTTTCTTGCAGAATCCCTCACAACCCAGAGCCCAACTTTTTTATCGTGGCTGTTACACCTATTCAAAAAACCGCTTATCAGATGACTCAACTTCTGCAACATTTTAACATGAACTGCAACAATGCCATACATACTTACTTAATAAGCCAAAAATTTCCTACCGTTTAGTCCGTGCTCCAGGGCCACATAAAAATCAAAGCACAAAAGAAATACAAATGTAAAGTTCATGAATTTTCTTCTTCAAATGTTTCTAGCATGCATTATTCAATAAGAAGCCTTACAGAATGTGATATTATCACAGCATACAAGCCTCCTTTGAATAGCTGAAATGAAAGACTTTGTACTGTTGTTTTTCAGAATAAACTGTCTTATGGCTTTACTGAAATGCATTATCTAACAGACAATTAACACACTCTTGGAACAGACAAACTGTTTTGACTTTTGGCCCGTGCAGCGATGACAGAGCCGGGATCTGGGTTACGAGCAGGCGGCCTCCGGCTCCTGTCTCTGGCCCTCCACCCTCTCCACTTCTTCTCACAGCTTTATTTTGTCAGCAAAGTGCTCCCTTATTTCTGAGGAATTCTTATTTCTTGAGACAGCCTGGTCCCCCTAACGCGAGGTTACGCCACAGCTACAGATTATACACACAGGAGATAAACCCCATCAAGGTCTGCCCACCAGAACATTTTTCTTTCATAAACCACCTCGGATTAGCTTTGAAACCCCGTAACAACGTATTTGGATCATTGCTTATAAGGTTTCTAAAAGAAATACAAAACGCATCAACTTCTTGCTTAACCGGAGAAGACAACTATCTCCACTAATAAGAATCAATTACAGTATAATTAGATTTAGGATGCCTGTTCATGTTTAAAAAAAAAATAAATAAAAATCCCCCAAACAAGCCTTTTCATATTTCAAGAAGAAAATGCACAGTCTAGACTAGCATAATAATTTTTTTCAAAAATGCAGAAAGGGATCAGACCATAAGCCTCTCCCCCAGAGAACGGGGGACTCCAGGCAATTGTCAAACAGCATTGATTAGTTTCACACAATTAAAATCGGGTTTAAAGAACGGAATTAGTATTTCATGGTAAAAGTGTGTTAAAGTTGAGCTGGAAAACACTAATCAAAAGGGCTCTTCTTGGTGGCTGGGAGAAGGGTAAGCCTGCTATATTTATAAACTCCCAAGTTTTGGTTTTAAAAAAAAAAAGAAAGAAATCTGTTCCGGGGGTTGTGAAGAAAACCTGCCAAATATAAAATGAGACAATGCTGTCATCTGATGTCTACAGACAGACTCCGTGCATCCCAGATAATTCTCAAATGACAGCTATACAAAACTAACAAACCTCTGGCTGCTATTGAGGAGCTACTAGCCAGCACTAACACAGGCAACTACCCTCGGCCACTTCAGCTGGCTGCTGCTTTGAAAAGTCATGAGCAGCAGCAGACACTGTAATAAATCTGAGGGGAGGGGGAAAAAAAAGTCAAAACCTTCTGTTCCCATCCTCACCAGTCAGATGGCTCCAGAAGTTTTCCCTCCCCTGGTAATTAAAGGGCAAAAGAAAGAGACACCCACCTCCCCACCCCCCTCCAATAAAAGCATCTTGGCACCCACCCCCCAGGGTATCGACAGCTGAGCTCTGGGTGTGATGCTCTGCCAAAGTACTACTCCAGAACAGGAGTCGACCCACCAGCTCCTACTTTTCAGCTCTAGCCCCAATTTGGAGGCCTTTCAAACAAAACGTAAAGAGGTTTCGTGCCCCCTCACCC
>JAHREE010000279.1:23995145-24008505 GCA_033628505.1 Tringa tobata | reverse complement strand
ACTTTTTTGGGGAACAGCTAATGCAAAAAAAATGCATTAGGTGACGTCATGTAGGCTGGACACCAGCTTTAAGATTTGCTAGAACGGTACGAGTTCAAAGCCAGAATGGAATTGCTTTCCCAAGCTAACCCCCGGGGAATGTGGCTTGAGACGCTGCACTCTGGCGTTGCGGGATGACGGTTTGGGAGCCACCGGCATCCTCTTAACGGCACGCCTGGAAGAAGACCCATTCTCTTCCTGGTGGCAGCCCCCGGCACCGGTGGGATGCTGCGGTGAACTGCTCGTTTTCTGCCAGTTCCATTCCACCATCCGCTTCTAATGGAAGTGACAGCCCTCGTCCAGATCCCGCTGCGGGGACAAAGGAAGCGGGAATCGCTGCTGGGGGCGGGGTGGTGGTGGTGGTGGTGGTGAAGAGGGGCGACGAGACCGCTCGCTCCTTTTGGGAAGGGTTGGTGAGATGATTCCTCTGGAGCGTGAAGCTGCGATTCAGTCGCTTGAGCGCCAAGACCCATTTAAACCCGCGGGAAAGCGAACCCGGCGCTGGGCTTGCGCTGAAACCAGCAGGGGAATGTCCCTGGTACATTGTGTTGGGAGGGTTCGAGGTGGGATAACCACGAAACGGCTCTGAACGAAGCAGCCTAAGAGGGGGGGAGGAGGCTGCAACCCGCTGAATCGCTGCAGCTGCTTACAAACACCACCTCCGAGATTATTATATCCCTTTGTATGATGTTTGTCCGCGACCTACCAAAACCAGGTTGAGGACAGCCACCTAGGCTTTTAGGAGATACAAGTAATTAATAATAATCAGGAAACATGAAGACAATCATGAGGATACGTTAAAAAAAATAGCAAAAAGAGGCCAAAATTCTTTTTGGTCTTCCATTGATATTCTCACGTTGTTCAAACGGAACACGGAGCCTTCACTTGAATCATAGAATCACAGAGTCTTCATGGTTGGAAAGGACCTCCGAGATCACCGAGTCCAACCATATACACACAAAAGACTCCCACAATCTCGGCCACTAAAGCATGCCCTCAAGTGCCACATCTAGAAGTTTCTTAAATACCTCCAGGGATGGTGACTCCACCACCTCCCTGGGCAGGCTGTTCCAGTGCCTGACCACCCTCTCAGTAAAGTAATTCTTCCTAATATCTAATCTAAACCTCCCCTGCCACAACTTTAGACCATTTCCTCTGGTCCTGTCATTATTCCCTTGGGAGAAGATGCTCTACAACCTCCTTTCAGGTAGAGGGCAATGAGGTCTCCCCACAGCCTCTTCTTTTCCAAACTAAACATGCCCAGTTCCCTCAGCCTCTCCTCGTATGACTTGTTCTCTAGACCCCTCACCAGCTTGGTAACTCTCCTCTGGACATGCTCCAGCAGCTCAATGTCCTTCTAAGGCTACAGAGTTGGGTTTTCAGCTGCTACGGATGCCACTTCAATTTTTACAAATTTATTTTACCAGGTAGAAGTGCGAGGAACAGAATGTGGAAAATGAAGCTGAAGCTCTTAAACGGTCACTGTTGTGCCAGTTTCGCAAAGCCGTTTGGGTTTCTCCTTCAGTTGGGTGATTTGCTTAATATGATATGAGATCTGGTTACTGTGACCTAATTTATTTGTATTATTGAATTCTTCATACAAGTCCCTTTTAAGATGAAATTAATCTAGATAAATTCTACCACTAATATTTTACCTCCCTTCAAATTCGAATTCTCAGATGTTAATCCAAAGTTTTGATGCTCTTTTCGCTTCAGCTATTTATGTCTCTCTGAATCGATTCTTCATAGTAATCCCTCTCAGCTGTCTGTTACCTTTATCCTTCATTATTTCTTTCTTATCCTTTAATCTGCCTACCACTTTTTATCCCCCCCCATCTCATTGCTAGTGTTTCATTAGAAACTCAGTCCTCTAGTTACATAACTTTTCTTCTTGAAGTTGGTCCCTTTTTCTCACTTCTCTTCACTTGTAAGATTTCATGCACCTTTAACTTAAAACTTCCTAATTTCTCTCATCTTGAGCCCAGTATTCCTTTGCCCATGACCTCTGTCTGACATGCCTCTCAGGTAATTTTTCTCCTAGCATTTAAAACTATAAAGGTAACAAAAGCATCGCCATCTCTGCACAATATAGTTAGGAATTAGCTTAAACTATATAATCCTTATAGCTCAGTTAATGGGAATCCGAAACTTCGGGACAGAGAAGAAAACAACTTTCCGCAGCTCGTATCCACAGAGCTTTGAAAAAAACAGGTCTGTTCTTGAGGAAAGAACAGTTTTTCTCCAGGACATCCCGAACGGAAAGAAGTGTAAATGCGGCACCCGTGCAGAAACACGACAGACAAAGCCTCAGTCGAGAGACCACTCTCTTTTTTTTTTAATTGCTTTTTTTAATTATTATTGGCCAAGCTTCTTGAGATGAATTGTAAAATTCAAAGTGAAAACTGTGTTGGAAGATCTAAAGTACATAAAGTACTGTGCTCGATAATTGCCGTGTCATGTGCTGCAAATACACGTTCAGTTGGTCAAATAAAACCAACCACGCACCCAGTCAGGCTTTTTGGAATCATTGATAACCTGCCATTAATTTCTGTTGACTAAACAGGCATTAGATGTGAAATCTCTCAAAATAAGGTATATTACTGAAGTGACCAAACATAGATACCATTAACTAAATGCCTCTGAACATTTTGGATTCAATGCACTTGTCAATGGAGTACTACATGCAAAGGTTATTTTTCCAAGTAAAATAAGTATATTTACCTTCTGTTTATGAAAGGTAGTATGTTTTGTTCATTAAGACAACCTCGATTAAATATATTGTTTCTGCACATGGCACCACAGCAGCCATTTCATCTAGCATATCTGGATCATCGATTCATCTTCAGCGTCAAAGCATTTAAACCTGCAACATGGTGAGCAACCACAGTTCTCAGTAATTTCTTCAGGAGCGGGGAGACCTCAGCATCTCACATGATCAGACTGTTAATTGCTAGCAATTATCCATCCCCTTAAGCCTTCTAGCCACAATTTTAATTGCAGAAAAAATATTAAGTTATTAGAGGAGCTGTAGGCTTGACTTTACAATCCCATAATTTATGCGTAACTTCAACCACCTCGGACTAGAGTACTTCAGTTCAGTAATATGCCCTGGAGCTGGGATCGCTTCTCATCCCATTGCTTTTCTAAGAACACTGTCACTTAACTCTCTGGGATTTCATGGTTCACTGCCCTATTTGCATTATTTTTAACCAGTCAAATTTTATTTTACTCTCAGATCACCTTTGAGTAACATCTGAGAGACAGTTTTACTTTAGAAAGCATTTTATTGATTTAAACTACCCAGTCTTATTTGAAAACTCTAGTGAATTAACTTTTGGAAATATAATTGAAGCATTAGAAAGTAAGTTCAGTAGACTGGGCACATTACCAAGGCTGTAAACTTTAGCTACTAGAGAAACTCTGGTGCCTCCTCTAGTAAGTGTCTGAAAACACCGCTAGATATAACGAAAACTGTGTATTTTGCCAGATGTATAGAGGTTATTATAGTTTAAAATGTAATGCCAAAGGCCTGAGTAAGATGTATCAGTCTTGTAGAGACATGTCAATAGCAGGAGATGCTCACTGCAATTTGTACACAATAAAAATGATGAAAAATTCATCTGATGGGGGTTAGGTGGCTTAGTTTTGGTTGTGTTTTTTTTTTCCCTTCTCAAATGGCACTAATCTTTTTTGATCGTAATGACAGATTATAATTTGTTCTGCCAATAAGAACCACTCCAAAACAAGTTTAAGGGAACTGGAATGATCAAAGTTCACAAGAGAATAATCCCCAGCTAGAAATTTCTCTAGAACTTAAGGCGACCCACCACATTTTATGCTTGCGTTCAGTGCATCATTACTCAATTTAATGTAGCACTGATTAAGAGAGACAATGCATCAAATTATTATATTTCTCTTCAAAGAAGCATTTCATTGTGGAACAGATTCTTTATGTTTGTCATTTTTTCCTGTAACAGTCATCCCAAAAAACTTTCTGGCACAGCAGACTTTGAATCCAGTGAAGAACAGCACTCCTTTTTTTTTAAAACTAAGTTTCAATCTCAAGTGCTGTGTGCTTATGTGTGATCATAGCATCTTTCCAGAGTGACATATCTGCATTTTGGTGTTGGGTTTTTTTGTTTGTTTTTAAGGTTTCTCCCCCTAAAAAAAACTTCCCCTAAAAAACTCCCCCTAAAAAAAATCAGCTTACTAAAATCCCAGTTGTTGAGATAATACAGTTTGGTGGCTGTTAGCAGCTCAGCCCACTTGCAAAGCTAGTTATCGCAGGAGATAAAGCAACTTCTGCAACAAGAACTTCCACGTTCCCACTTATTTCTGCTTTTATATAAAGGAGGCATTTACTTCCCTACGATTCCCCAGGCACTGCAGTAACACACAAAGAGGAGGAAAATAATGAGGAAAAAGAGTGTACTGCTACTGCTAGAATTTACTTCTCTCCCTGACAGTGCCCTCTATTTTGTTTTGTCATTTGGAAGGGATCCTGGTGCCCTCCCACTCTCCGTGATGGAAACTAAGACAGGATTTCTTGTCATTGCCAAAGTTCGAAGGAACATCTTGATATTACGGCACAAATGTATTATTACAAAGGATGACCCACAGGCTAGAAAGGTTAGATCTGTAGCATGGTGCAGAAATAACGCAGAGTAGAGAGGCTTTGGGAGGCCAAGAGTACTTCAAAGGTCACAGATTATATTTGTTCTAGAGAAAAATGCAAATACCATTAAGACTTTGACAGTGTATCTCTCTTAAAATGTTACTGCAACTTCACAACTCAGTACTGTACGTCTGGTAAGAGAAGGTACAGTTTACCATGAACAACAGGGCACTACTTGTCCCAGCACAATACCAAGGACAGTGCCAGCGGAACTGCCAAAAAAAATAAAAAAAAAGAACAGATGGGAACCCCTTAATCCTCTTTCTCATCATCCTTGACTCTCTCCTAGGTAAATCGACAGCTGGTGTCTTCACTTGGGCATCTCTCATCCTCCCACCTCCCCAACTGCGAGCAGCAGTGCTGCACAGCGCAGCAGTGATTGATGTGACTACACTTATATTCCTCTACTCATTTTAAATGTAAACTTCAACACCCCTCTCAAGCTTCATGTGTAGTTACAGCATCCAGTACTTGCCAGTTCAGAAGCACGACTGGGAAGGAAGCCCATCTTGCTTTAAATTGGCCAAGCTCTCCAATGAATACTTTTTTTGAAAACAACTGTAACCTGCTCAAGACACAGCAGTGATGAGATTCTGGGCCCATTAACGGGGAACAGAAAAATTCTTTGCAGGTTCAGGACTACCAAGAACATCTGAACGCTATTTTTCTAATTCAGAGGTAGTTCACAAGGGAACTAAGCTACAGGGCCACCTTCAGGGGCAGAGGAGTATATTCCTAAGCATGGTGTGACACCAAGAACTAGGCTGCGTAATAAAATACAGAAAAAGGAATTTAAGAGTGGTTAAACTGCATGAAAACTTGGATAGAGAAATGCAAACGCTTATTTTGTGAATAAGATAAAGATCTAAATAAATCTATTTGAGAGATGTAGAGCACCTCTCCTATGAAGACAGGCTGAGAGAATTGGGGTTCTTCAGCCTGGAGAAGAGAAGGCTCCAGGGAGACCTTACAGCAGCCTTCAAATACCTAAAGAGGGCCTTTAGGAGAGAGGGGGAGGGACTGCATAGCAGGGCATGTATTGATGGGATGAGGGGTAACGGCTTCAGATTAGAAAAGGGTAGATTTAGATTAGATACAAGGAAGAAATTCTTTACTGTGAGGGTGGTGAGACACTGGAACAGGTTGCCCAGAGAAGCTGTGGATGCCCCATCCCTGGAAGTGTTCAAGGCCAGGCTGGATGGGGCTTTGAGCAACCTGCTCTAGTGGGAGGTGTCCCTGCCCATGGCAGGGGGGTTGGAACTTGATGATCTTGAAGGTCCTCTCCAACCAGAACCATTCTATGATTTGATGTATAAACCATGAAAAAAAAAGAGTAAAATAAGAATAGGCCCCAATAGAAATGTGCCATGACACTACTTAAAGAGCAATTCATAATGCAGAAATGTTAGTATAATTAAATTACATACACTGTACACTGTATATTCTGATATCATTAAAATGCTGAATGTTGTTTATGTCACTGGAAATCTTTATGCTTATCTTTTCACTAATTCACAGAGAAGTTGCTTATTTCCCTACAAAGTAAGAGGTAGGATGGAAGTTGCAGTGACATGAATGTGTACCGTTACAGATATAGGATATACCAGGGAGAAAATGAGAAGTCCTTATCCTATTGTCAGACAAGCTCTCAAAGGATTACCACGCATCAAGCCTATATGCAGGAGTGCCACCTGGTGACCAATGTTATGACACATTCCACTTAAAATACTACATAGAACCAAAATTTATTGTATGAAGTAATAGAATTTCCTTTTTTTTTTTTTTAACGTGCATATTAAAACTTTGTGTTCCAAAGCTCAATATGTGAAGTATAAAAACTGACACTGGAATTTCCCACTTATAAATACAACAGTATTTATAATGTAAACACCAACAGAGTATTTGGAAACTATGGCACCTACACATATTGGACAGAAATTGTTCCCACAGGTACAGCAGCTACACCATAATTAGTCATAGGAGGAAAATGCAGCACAGAGAGAGGAAACCTAGAAACACTAAAATTAGCCTTCTCCGAGAATATAACAATCTCAGCTTCCCTACTTCCTCAATGACACAACATCATAGATAACTAACAGATCTATCCCAGTGACTTAGTACAAATGGAAGGTCGTTTCTCCACCATTCTTCAGAAAAGCATGGAAGCAAGCATTAGGAAGTCTTTCAAAGCACGCAGGACACAGTATGAGGAGTGCCCAACATCATCCCTCTAACACAAATGCTTCCTATCAGCAGCTCAAGCACCTCGAGTAGAACCAGATGAGTATGGACAGTGCCGAACAGCAGAAGCACAAGGAAAGGGAAACATGTAGCCAAATGCAGAGGGTGATGAGCAAACCCAGTTGTTTAGGAGGCAATGGAGCCTGAGGAAGGGAGGGAGGACACTACAGCAGCACACCATGTAAGCTCAACCCAGGTCAAGGCAACCACAGGGTACTGGATAAGATTGAGGTTGTTGCATTTTACGTCCCTCCCCGCATTGCAAAGGTTCTTCAAAAATGGGGCATTTTTTGCTGCAGGTTAAGTGACTTAAGCTACTTCATATGTTATTCTAGTACCCACAAAGATTCAACAGAAGAACGCTGCATGCCTCTGCAAAGGACTGGAAATTACCCTGTCGTTAAACACACAGTTAAGAGGGCAATAAAACACTCAAATGTGATAGGAAAGAAGGAAAAGGAAACATTCTCCCTCAAATTTATCACTTCTCTACCTGTTTTTAATTGGTCCAAATAATGTATCTTCAGGTGTTCAAACAGAGTGCAAAGGCTTGAAAGTAGGAAGGTAAAAAAAATAAAAGGGGATAGGCAGGGTCCAGTAGAACAAGGTTATGTACCTTTAAAATGTGGTTGAAGAAAGACAGTACAATTTTGTGGAAGCAGAAACAATAAGCTAAGATAGACACGCTTTTTACTTCAGCCATGATTCAGCAGAAAGTGTGCAGAAGCTAGATGTATAAAACAGTGCACAGAAATGACTATGGCCATTTGGGCACTATTTCTGTGGGCCTTTCTCCATTTTTCTACAAAATAGCTAGTATGATGGAAACTAATGAAAAAAGAAAAAAGGTCATGTGATGAAGACAACAGACATTGCCAGGAGACTCTTTCATTATTGCCTCCCTTGGGTTTGTTTACTGTGTGAGACTCTTTTTTCCTCTTTTCCTTCCTCTTGCTCTGTTCCAGGCAAATGTTGAAAAGAAGAATTGTTTACTTGTCTTCTAAATAGTTAAAGAAAGAGAACCACTTGAATGCAATTTCCTGCAAGATTTCATTAGTCTCATATGTATTCTGTCTTTTCCTGGTTCAATACAGCATTTTGTCTAGCTGTAAGTAATTGATAAAAATATTCCTGCAGCCTGCAGTTATCCCTCAGCTCCTTGGTACCCCATCACAGAGAAAGACCGCATATGTCTGAACTTCATCCTAATTTAATAAGGAAAGAAGTTTAGTCATAGTCTAGTCCTGAACTTTAACCATTATGAGACTTTCATGCAGTAGGCTTAAAACAAAATACAGACCATCATTACCTTTGTTACCTATACGTTTAATGACTGTGGACTTACAAAAATATTCTTGTTATACAATTTCATATCAGTCAACAAGTAGAACTAGGAACACACAAGGACTCCTGATTCTCTTTGAAGAAATTTGGTTCCTGCACATGCAGACCAACAATTCCACAGCTTGTTTGAACATGTTAATATTGCTACCTTGAAAACTGTTAGGGTTTTAGTCAGGGTTTTTTTTTATTAATAAAGTATTTAATTCTTCCATTACTCAGTATAGGAATTCCTACCGATAGCGATCAGGACAAATCTCAGAAGTTTGAGTACATAGCCAACTTATAATCACATCTCTTAGATGTCCAAAAACACCTCTGAAAATTCTCAGACAGTTGTGCTGGTATAGCACACATGTCCAGGCATCTTCCAGGCAGAGTTACAACATGCTGGAGTTAAGGGACATTTCAAAAGCACTCACTAATATTTCTAGAATATTCGACCTGACAAAATGTAAGTAAGACTTTTCACAGGCTGCCAACTTTCTCCTCTTCCTCATGGACCAAGCAAGAAGGGTAACTTAAAGTTTCCTTATTACCTTCCAGCATCTACTGAATTATTGTTTCTAGAAGACATGATTAATTAAATCTTTTCCATCCAGTCCCAATGAAGGCACAAATATTTCCAGCTATATGAAGAACTTAAGTGCATTAGAACAAAATGGGAATTATTTGTAAGGCTCCAGTTTTACTAATATTCTTTTTCTGGAACTCTTGCACTGATGTAAACCAATTGATTCACTAGGCCAAAGAATGACCATGTTTTCCAGTTACAGCAGCCTTACACTCCAACTTCTGCAAATTAAAAATAAAATAAAAAAAAAAAATATCAGCTGCTCACATCACTTTTCCAGAGAGGATTTTTTCAACTATGTTCAGCCCTGAACCCCTGGGAGACAGACAAGGGAAAAGGCAAATGGGAAATGTGCTCCTGAGACCATTTTGCAACCATTGAGAGGATCCTGGGGAAAAAAAAAAAAAAAAAAAAAAAAAAAAGCAATCTGCTCAACTCAGCCACAAATCAAAACACCTCAGTGTAGGAGGAAGGAAGTATCATCCAGATCAATGGCCAAAACCCAAAACTTTTAGTATCTTTTGTTAAAGCCAATACTGCTGCACTTACTTGGGCCTCTGAGCAACTCCAAATATTGGTTTTATGCACCACCCCGCCCCAAATAGGGGGAGTTTAGCTCTCTTCATTGAAAGGACTGCAGTGTGCAGCATGCACAATGTGTTGCAGTTTATTCTCATGACACAAAAAGGCAGGCATAACCTGTATCCATGACTTTCAGCCAGCTTCTAAAAAAGTTAATAAAAAAACCTAAGTAGGTTAGAAAAATGAGAACATCTACCTAAGGTGGCCTGGAATCACTTGAGGATCTGTCCCAGCAAAGCCTCCTTCTCAGTCTCTACCATTTTGAAGTTGCAGCATAAGCTTCAGTCTGCCTATCAGTATGAATTGACTCTCTTGAGATTTACTTGCTCTACTACATCACCAGCACAACTTGAAATGCAACAGTCATTTTTATTACATCCTACTAGGTTTGCAGTGTGCGTTTTGTTTATGGAAAACAAGAAAAAAAGAACAACATAGAAAAAAAGAGAGCATGCAAGCACACTGGATTTATCACTCTCCCTTTGGAAATGCCCCCATTCTTCAGAATCAAAGTCAAAATTCTGCTGGTTAGGACATTCTCTGAGATCAAGCATGTGCACTACAGTACAGTGGACTCTTGCCACAGAATGCAAGCAGCAAAGAAATCCTGTTGACTTGTAGTGTGGTTCTTTCTCTGTGCTTGGCTAGAAGCCCAGCCTGAATTTTCAAGTTTCCTCTTGACTTTTCTTGTTCAGAGTTTGGAGTGAGGTAACTACATCAATATTCTAATTTAATCAGAAAGCAGACTGCTGATCAAAACATCAACCAGAGTGCCACAGACTAGAGTTGGATTAAATGCAAAGACAAAAATATATTAAAATGCTTTTGAATTAAATTCATCTTTCTATCTTTATTTAAAATTAGCCCCTGGGCTTCATTTCAGAGAATAAATTTTAGGTCTCCTGAAAAGTTTAGTGCATTAACTCAGTTTTATAAGCCTAGGTGGTGGGAAATAAGCATTTGAAATAAACAAGCTGTTAAGACAAATACATTCTCCAGTTATTAAAAGAAGACTGAAAGGCAGAACTGCAGTACCTGCAACTAACAACTTGACATTGCTATTCTTCAATAACTGTATGCTTCTTATGTGTAACTTCATATACTCCTTACTTAATATTATTGTTGAGTCTAAGCGCACCTGAGTTTTATGGTAGTACTTTTTTCCATGGGATTTACACTTCTCTGTATCTTACCAGTCAAGATTTTCATGTGTCTTTCCACACTCCAGAGTTAAATGTGCAGTTTCTTATCGTAGTTTCTTACTGTTGGATATTAGAAAGTCTACAGTGATGCTTCTCCATAAGCATCCTGATCTTTTGGTCTACCAGGATGAAGAAAAGTTGAACGCATTTTCACAAACACTGAAGACTTGGCTTCAAGTACTCAGAAGCGAAGATATCTTCACAGCAATGCAAGGATGACGCTGACGAACGCCTGTCGAAAAACACGGATACATACCTTGCTGTACAATGGCACTTTATTCCCTGTGCAGAACAGAGAGTTTACTTGGTCTAAAAGTCTGTCCAAAGTTTCAGTGTAAATAAGTTCTCTTCAAACTGTTTCAAGAACAGCTGCCATTTCCTTGAACTGCTTGAAGAAGTTCTAAAAAGAAAGAGTTCAGATAAATTTCAGTTGCTTGCAGAAAAGCTCCAACTGTAGTTAAGGTCCCTTCCAACCCAAACCATTCTATGATTCAAACTAGCATGTTAGACAAAAGACATGAGTTTCTCATGTTCCCTCTCTCTTCCAGTTAACAATTCGCAGCTTGAACTGAAAGTTTCTGCTTTTCTTTTTGCGGGCTGGTTGGCTTTTGGGCACATTCACTATTAGATCTACACAGGTGATGCCTTATTTGCATGGGCTTGCTTGTTAATAGGAGAAATGCTATGAAAGAAAAATACAAAGTAGCTCTTGCACCACAACAAAGCAAACACCAAAAAGCCTTCTCACACAAAGATTTCTATTCCCAGCTGAAATAATACAGGCTTCTCAAGTATAGCATCTATTTCCAATAGTAGTTGAACAGCAAATTATTAAATCGGTTTCAGCCAGAATGCATACAACATTTCACAACACTTAAGGATTCAGAATATCCTTCTCAAATTCCTGCCAATCCAACTCCGAGGATTTATTTGTAAGATTGTATGATATTATAAGTGATGTATTCAGCCTTTAAACAGGAATGACAACAGAAGTGCCACGTTTATGCAAAATTAAATAAAGTTACATAAGTTGACACATGAAGTCATAACAACTAAAAGCCAGTGGTGTCAAAGCTGACTGACCTCCACTCCTAATTATTAGCAAATGTTAGGCTTAACCCAAGTTTTAGATTTTGAAGCTGGGAACAGTTCCACAGATTTAGAATATCCTATCCATTTTTAATAAGGTAGAGTGACAGCTGACAGGAACGACCCAACAGTTTTTACATCTTCAATTGTTCACTTGTAAGAAAACCAATTAGCTACTGCTAAATTAACATTTTTGTCTAAGTGATGCAGAACTAAATGCTATGAAATAAGTATTTAGCTTCAGTGTTTTAAATATTTATCTAATGCTTCATCTTTGAATGACCGTATTAGTAAATAAGCAACACAAACATATGCATCAAGGTATACAGCTGTTCCTTCACAACAATGTCACTGTTGTTTTTAAGAGACTGAGTCAAGTAACACCGATTACAGACCTTGAACTGTGGGATCGTCATTTCAAAAGATTTGTCTGTTATTTGTCCTGAAGGGTCTGCCACTTTTAGTGTCACTGTAACATAAGGATACTTCAGAGACCTGCAGGTGTCAGAGCTCATCGCAACTCCCAGTTTCCATGCAATATCTACAAACTGCAGAGAAGAAAATAATTTGAAACAGTGTTAAAGAAAGATCTAGCATACCATTGCTATTCTGTTGGATGTATATTTTACAGGCAATATAGGACACCTAGAGCTCCTATCCAAATGGGAAACAAATACACACATTTAAATATTATTGTGAATACAAAATCATCCACCTTCCATTTCATAGTGAAAAAATAAGCAGTTGAATAAGTTACTTCACTTAATCTGTTTTCCTTATTCAGGTACTGTCAATAATCAACTACAGTCTATTTAAGAGTTCTAGCAAGAGGAGCTTGAGTCACAGAGTTCATCTGGCTTGTATATCACTTGTGCTTTTGTCATGTTTATTTAGAAGTTTCTAAATCAAGTGGAAACATGATAAAAACCTCAGACAGTTCTCAAAAATTTTATAACGATGATAATGCAAAAGAGTATGGCATTTCATAACTGTATTGTGGATAAATGAAAGTACATCATAAATACATTTCAGATAGGCAAGTTAGCATTTTTGGCCTTTTTATGACAGGCAGAATTGTTGAATAAAGTGAAGAGAGCCTTTAGAAGCTTACTATCAAGCCTCAGATGAAATTTTTTTTCCTAATTCCACACCCTTTTAAACTGTTGCTAGAATAAAATATCCTAAAATGCAAATACACTCTGCTATTTTTTAAAAAAGGAAAAAAAAAAGCAATGCTGGAAATTGACAGAAAGTATCTTTAAAAAAGTTTAAACTTAGGGGAGACAAAGAATAAAACAATTAAGTGTTGGTGTTATCAACTCTAAGGAATTACTCAAATTATATTTAAAATGGATTTATATAAACATCTCATACAATTGTCTCCACACCAACCACCACTCACCTTCCCTAGCAGTACTATGAAGCACTAATTTATTAAAAGGTATGAAGTGTGCATTTATCATCCAAACAATAACATTAAAATACCGTTCAGTATTTAGACAGCCTTTACTGTATATGCTTCTTTATCTGGGTAGACATTTGGCAACATATACATAGGAAAGCTTTAGGCAGTGAAGATACCACCACATGCTTGACAATACAACATACACAATGAAG
>JAHREE010000279.1:23972330-23990320 GCA_033628505.1 Tringa tobata | reverse complement strand
TTAGGCCCATCTCCTTTCATTTTCATGTGGTGAAGGCTCCTGCTTCTCCAGCCCCCTTCCTCCCCCCCCACGGGTGTCGGCGTTCAGTCTTCTAATGTTGGACCTTCCTGGCATCTCCTGAAACCTCGGAGTACACAGTGTCGTGTAAAGATACTATTTGAAAGAAAAAACGGTAAAGAGAATACATGTGGTCTGGTTATTAATGTAATGTAATCTCTGGTGCATTCCAAGGTGGGGGTTAACTCGTTAATTAGATATAGATATCATATAATCTATGTATTTTATATATATATAATATTTATACATAACGTATGCCGGTTCTGGACCTGTACATGGTGGCTTTGTGCATTTGTATAGATCTGCTTACATCACTGCGTTGCGGTCTTTTTCTTCTTTGGCTGACCATAAGAAATAATTTCATTTTATTATATTTGCACATTGCTGCTTATTTATGGCAATATCTGCGTGATTTGTCGTTGCTGATTTTTTTTTTTTCTTTTTAGCCTAGTAAATTCCATGCTAGAGAAAGGAAGCTTGTTCTAGTCCACAGAACAATGGAATCGCTAGATAAACTAGTTGGAAGGAAATCATGCATTCTCCAGCCCTGCATCGTATTCTCAGTGATAATTTTGAGTATCTTTAGGAAGCACTAGAAGTCAGATGTTGATCCCCAGCAGGCCTATTGATAATGTTAAGGATAGTGTTTAAGCCAAAAGACTCTGAAGCTTCCTGCAGTGACATCATATTCTTAAAACTATAGTGTTGAAATATTTCAGAAATTAGGGATTTCTGTGTGTGAAGAATGTATTTTTTGTTGTTGTTGCTGTGATATACTGAGTCTGCAGGAGAGTGAAGGATTATTTGATGCTGGCTCATTTTGTACTTGGGTTTATAGTTTTCTAGGACAAATAATGTTGTACTTCTGACAGTATTGCTGCTCTGGAGCAATTTGAGAAGTTTTTAATCCCAGTACTGAGTTAAAATTAACAGCATTTCTTGGAAGCTTTTCTCAAATGTATACTATAATTTCCTCATGTTTTAAATTTTTTAAAATTTTGAAGTTCAGAGACTATATTCCAGTTTGGAAGAAAATAAATAGGAATAAATGACTAGGAGAACTTAAAATTCTCTAACTTTTCACTTTCTAGATGTTGAGATGAGTTTAGTGTGGTACAAATAAAGTCCTGTCAGTTGTAAAGTAGAAATTGAGAAGGAAAAACTAGAGATGTTTTCCAAATACCTGAATTATCTTGTATCACAACATGTTTATATTATACGGAGAGAATCTTCCAAGTACGTTAAATAAACAGTTCAAAGTGTGTTCAAAACTTATCCCTCTTGCCCATTGGCTTTGCACTGATGGTGGATGGTATCTATCATTGTGGATCATCATGGATTATAAAAACTTTTGCTCTGCAAGGACTTTCTTGTTAACATTTCTGTACAGAAAAGTCCACGTTAGACCAGTTAGATTTCCTCATTCACAATATTTTGCCACTGTTAATTGAGCAGTGGTTGTTATTATCTAGACTAAGAGGTGTATTTTTTTTTTTTTAAAGGGAAGAAAACAATGATCAGTGTTGAATATGAATACACCTTGTATTATTAGTCATTGTTCTTTTAATGTCATCAGTACATTGGTAAACTGTAACAACGGGGCTGTTAGTCACCAGTTATTCATATCCTGCGTAAAACAACAATAATAATAGTAATTTGAGATTCAAATGAAGTTGCAAACACATTTTTAAAAAATCCTGTTGAGTTATTTGCAAGGAAAGACTTTTTTTTTTTTGGTACTCTGTGCTGTGCTCTGTAAAATATTTTAGAATCCTTCAGCATTAAAAAAAAAGTGTTGTGCCCTTAATAGCTGTAGTATGTGTCTAGTAGTAGTTTAATATATACAGGCATCTAGCCCTGTGTTTCTTGGATTGGTTTTGGTTTTTTCCTATTTTTTAAATTGTATTTTATTTGTTTTACTTGGGTGTTAGACTGTCCTTGAAACATACTACTTCTGTTAGTGTTAAAGTGTAGTAGCAAACTCTTAAACTCCCCCCAAAATTCCAGTCAACCGTAACATGTGTGGATTCTTAAGTATTAATAGTAGTCAGAACTGTCATTATGTTTTAACAAATGCTGCGCCTGTTTTAATTTATATCAATCATTCCCTTTTTAAATAGAAACTAGAAAGGCAATGCACTAAATGCAGGTTCTTTTTCTTTTTAATATGTTTTTACTGTACTGTGTGCTCCCTAGTTTTGAAATTTAAGTTGCAAATTGAAGACTCTCAATCTTTGGGGTAGAAATTCAGATGGGAGAATAGAGAAGAACTGGTATTTCTCAGTTGTGGGGTATGTGAAATCTTTCCAAAATATCTTGAAAATTTTTCTCTATCTATACACGTCTAGGAATTTCTAGATCCTTAGTGTGTGCGTGTATATATATATATATACACACACACAGGGTCTGTCATTGTGCGTATGTGTTAGAATTATTTAAAGGTTCAGAAAGTGACTTGTGAGGACACACAAGAATATTCTTTCTTAGCTTTAGAGATTTCCAGTGGCAGGGTCCCACTGGGAATACCACAGCCACATATCTCTAGTGATCTTTTTAAAAGAAAAGTCAGCATAGTTAAATGTACCATACAGTGCTGATTTAATTGTCACAATACTTTTTTTTTTTTTTTTTTCCACTTCTAGAGTATGATAGAATGAATTGTTAGTCCACCTCTGATACAGGAAGAGTTGATGATTCAGCATTTACAAAGCCCCAGTTTGTGTACAGTGATGACAGGGAATGGTTTCTTCTTTTTGACCTTCAGCTGGGGGCCTGACATGACCAGTGCTACACTTCTTCCTGAACCTCTTACAAGACTGCCCCCGCTAATTAGAGAGAAAGCAAGAAAATGGGTTTTATCCACCCAGTGTTTACCAGATGGTGTTTGGCTGTGTATCTTGTTCTCAATTTCTTCTACCACCAAAAAAAAAAAAAAGAAAAAAAGACTGCATACGTATTTTTGGGAGTGAAAATATCAGACACAAGCTGATCGTTCTTCATCATGATGTTGCTTCAGCCTGGCTTGCAATGCGTGATTGATTCCCTAGCAAGGATAGATAAGCAAAAAAGTATGTTGATGGTTATCTGTCTTGATCTCTCTTACCTTTCTTCATCTTGCACATTCTAAGAGATATCCTTACTTCCTAGATAAGGTGCCATGTCAACTCACACCTTCATTATATCTGGATAACGACAGAGTAATTGACTGCATCTGATTATGAAGCTCAAGCTCTGGCTTCAAGTAGTTCAGAGTTAAGGTATTGAGAGTTGGCTGGGGCTTGGGCTTCTCTTGCCACATAGGGCTTACTTGCCTGTTCTTAGTTACCTTCCAGCATTATTTTCAGGCCTTTGATCCTATATTGTTAATTTTTTTAAAGCAATTAAGGTACTGAGAGTCAGCTACATAAAGAAATTAACTTTAGTCCATGGAGAAGAGAGGGGAGACCTTATTAATGCTTACAAGTGTCTAAAGGATGATTTGAGGGAGGATGGAGCTGGACTCTTTTCAGTGGTTCCCAGTGACAGGACAAGGGTTAACAGGCACAAGCTGGAACATGGGAAGTTCCACTCAAATATGAGGAAGAACCTCTTTACGGTGAGGGTGACAAAGCACTGGAACAGGCTGCCCAGGGGAGTTGTGGAGTCCCCTTCTCTGGAGATTTTCAAGACCCACCTGGGTGCAGTCCTGAGTAATGTGCACTAGGCAATCCTGCTTTGGCAGGGGAGTTGGACTAGATGATCTCTAGAAGGTCGCTTCCAACTCCGACAATTCCATGATTCCATGACACCCTTGACAGCTGAGGGGGGCAATAAAGATCACAAAACATAGAACAAATGTCAGAAACTGTATACAGCTAGTCTTTGCCCAATTATGGAACGCACTTCTTAAGGCTATTGGGCAAATACAGAGATTAATTAAGGATCTCGAGGAAACAAACGTTGCTCTTCCTAAAAGGTCCTTCCGTTTCATGATCTCTGCAGCACTATCACACAAGGTTTCCTGAAAGAAAGCCCTACTGATCTAAGTCATTGAAAAGACAGTGTGCCCACAATTCCTGAAGTGCATTGGATGGTAGTACTCGTAGATGAGCTACTGTGTTGGAGTGAAAAGATCCTGGATGTGAAGAAACAGAGATGTCCTTCTGAAAATGCTTAGCTAGGCTTACTGTTTTTTTTGGGTGGGGGAGTGGAGTTTAACTCTTCTGTTGTAAGTGGAGTGGAAACAGCGGAGATAGTGTGGATGCTTGGAAAAGAGCCTGTTATTATGAGTGTAGCCTCAGAAAGTGGAAGACCAAGACTCAGTTTGTGTCTTTCTGGAAAGAGAATACCCCAGAAAGCCTTCCACAGAGCCCACAAAGGGGAAGTGTTGAGGCTGTGGCACAGCACAGCAATGAACAAATATGAAGGGATTGTAGATGTCCACTGTGAGACAGCTTGTTGATTGGCTTCTTCTAGTTCAAAATATCTCAAGTTATAAGACCTCTTATTGAGTTTAAATAGGTAGATATGCTGAAAAGGGAAAACTTTAACTTGTTTTGGGGTTCAGAGCCAGTCGTTGAGCAACTCGGGAAATGAGAAATAAGTGAGACAACATTTGGACAGAGCTGCATCTACAAAGTAGTTTCTTTGCAGTCCTTGAATAGGAGTCCTTTAGAGGAACAGAGCTGCATCTACAAAGTAGTTTCTTTGCAGTCCTTGAATAGGATGCTTCAGAGCCAGTTGAAAGAATCACTGGAAGGCCTTGAGTCACTGCAGGCTAAAAATGAAGAACTACTTAAAATAGTAGAAAGTCAGAAAGAAGAAAATAAACATCTTGCAAAAGATATTCAAGGTAAAGAAGAAGAATTGCTTGAAAACAAACAACATTATGACACTCATTCCACAAAACTCAAGAGTGAAGTGGAAGAGGCATTAGCAAATGTGAATAATCTTCAGTTTAAGCTGGAAGCTTCAGAGAAAGAAAATAAGAGGAGAAAAAACTTGAGCTGAGTTGCGCAGAGGGAAAATGATTGAAAGATTGACGAAGGATCTGTCTTTCAATGTTCCTCGGTAGTTGAAAGCTTAGAAAACCATATATTTCATTCCTCTACTTATACTTGTCACTTCTGGCCTTTTATTATGCTGGGTTTTGCTCACATTTTTATTTCTGTTTCAATGACATAACCTAAAAATAGTAGCAAGGAAACCCTTACTGTCTGGAACACTGTTTAAGTGAATGAGGTGTTACAGAGTAGAAAACAAGCGATAGTGCTTCATGTAATAGGTTTTCTTGTTGCACTGAAGATGCTGTTGCTCCCTTCCACATTTTCCGTGGCTTATAGGACCAGCAGAATCAGTAGAATCCAATTGTTGTTTTGGCACACTTTTGATGAAGGTGAAAGTGTTTTCTTTTCTCTTCCCTCATTGCAAATTTTGGAAAAAAACAAAACAAAAAACCCCCACAACCTAATTTAAAAAAATTATGGTGATAAATGGGCTATATATTTCTTGAAATTCATTAGGTGATCCTGAAATATAGTGTTTGTGGATATTAAAGAATTTGTAATAGATCTTGACTTTCCCAAGTAAGTTTATTATAATGGAGTGTCTCTTGTTTGAGCAAGACAATATTGTGGCCACTCTAAGTGAGGAGTAGGTAAAGAAGAGTAATGCACCTCGTGGAAGTTAAAGCCAAGTATTTGCTTCTGGTATGCCTTTTGACTTGCTGTATAGAGCTAAAGTTTCTACAGCTGCTGCTATCTTGTCTTGTCAGCCTTTTTAATTAATGGTCCGAAAGACGCTTTCTCTAATATGTATTCAAAAATGTTCCCTTCATTTTAATTCCATAAATGTCATAATGAAAGAATTTAGGCAATATATCCTTTTAATGCCCAAACAATAAAGGTTTTGTTGTTGTTTGGGCATTAACAACTCACTGTTATTGGGAAACAAGGCGGTTCCCTTATTTCCATGAAGGAATTTCACTTCTGAAACAAACAGTTTTGTTGTAATATGCCTCTAGAAATGATGTATAAAGAATTGAATGCAAAATATTGGTGCATTTATATTTGTAATATAGATTAGTTCAATAAGAATTGGATACTTAAAGGGCTGAATAATACCATCTATTTGTGGAGTTATTGTGATATAAGTGTTTTTCCATATTTTTTTTCCTGGAGATAATTCCGTCAGATATACTTTATGCAGTGTCTTACTACTTTCTAGGGAAAAAGATTAGCTTCAATTTAACAAAGTGCCAAAAATTCTTACACTTTAATGAAAAAGTTACAAAATATTGATCGTCTTAATTGGTGTATCTATATGTAGTTCTTCCAGTTTCCTAAAGCCATGGGCATGTTTTGTTTTTGCAGAAGAAAGTCTTAACTGTGGTTTTGTTGTGATACAGTGATGCTTTAATCCACTGAGCAAAAGTCCAATAAAATGTAGACTCTGTTGGTGTCTTGGTTTGCATTTGCATTTAGAAGAGGATTACAACAGTGGGTTCTTCCCACAAAAGCTCTTTGACTTTCACATCTGAGTGTCTGGAATTGTTTGTGCGTTTTGCCAGTTTCGTGTTTTCAAGGTTCCAACTTGTATACAGATACCACAGTAAAATGTGGAAAACTCAGTCTTGAGTATAATACCTTAGTATTTAGAATGTGGGGTTCTTGAAATATTTGTAAATACCATTCAACTTTAATTGCACCTAAATTCCAAAGTCCATTTTATTTCAGTGTTTCTCCTCACTTTGTTTTTACATGCCACTGACAAAGTAGAAAAGAGCATGGCTACTTCAGACAATATTTAAATTGTGTATTAAGTACTCCAGAAGTTTTCTGTTAAAATAAATTGCACCCTTACTTTTTCTTACCCCACTTACCCTTCCCACATCTCCAACAACCCCCTAAATCAAATCTTCCTACTGGCTATGTAACTGTGTTGGCAGGAGTGCTGTTTTAAACTGCTGAAATCAAGTTGCCTGAGTCAAGATGTTGCTAGATTTCCTTTGTCCTCTGGGTTTCCATTCTACTGTCGAGGCTCTTTAAAAATATTTTCTTTTTTATAATTACATAAATTTCATGAACCTTAAAGGTAGCCAGAGTTACCTCAGTGCAAAATCATGTATTAAAGATGACTGCTCTGTGACTCTTTCAGTGCCTAACAATTAGTAGGTTACAGCAGTGGTAGTGACAGTGAAAACAGCAGAGGTCATACCACATAGCTAATGTGCCTAAATCTGCTTATTGCAATGTTTTTGCTATTGCCTAACATTTGGACGTGCAGATCTACAGTTTGTGGTAATTTAGAAGAGAATCTGGTGGGTTGGAAGGGACCTCTACAGTTCTGTAGTACAACCATATTCTGGTCAAAACAGGTTGCTCAGGAACTTGTTGAGTCGTGAGTTCTTCAAAGGATGGAGACTTCAGAGCCCCTTGGGCAGCCTGTGCTAGTATTTGGCCATGATCGTTATTTTTTAACTTTATTATAAATGCTTTCCTTATAAAGTTCAAATTTCTTGTATTCCAACCTATGTCCATTGTTTCTCATGGTTCTGCTGTGCACTGCTGAGACAAGTCTGTCTCCATCTTCTCTGCACTCCCCCTTAACTCGTTGAAAACACTAATAATGAGGTCAGAAGGAAGGGCCTTCTGGAATACTGGGGAAAAAAGGAGAAATTCATGACAAGTGCGAATAAGGAGGGGTGTGTGGAAAGTAATTTCAAAAGTGACTTCTTGTCTAATGGTTAGCTGGACCAGTGAAAAAACAAGAAGTGTTTTTCAGGAAGGTACTTTAACACAAGAAGAAAAGAGACAACTGAAAATATGACAACAATCAGTAAAAATAAAGTTCTGAAGAAGTTAATAACCTAGAGATGTGTGGTGTTTTTTGTTGCTGCTGCTGCTGTTACTGTTCTTCCTGAGCCCCTGTAAGACTTCTGTAATGTAGCCACATATCTTTTTTTTTTTTCTTTTCTGAGGTATGTCCTTGAAGACACATAAATTAAGAATAGTCAGCAATGTGATAAGCAGTGACTGAAAAACAGTATCTGATACTCTTTTGAGCATATCTAGAGCAATATAAAAACTGCTATTTTATGTTGACCTGGGTATGTAGTATCAATAAGCTAAGAGAAAGTACACAGCTGAAAGTGAGCCCTCGGATACAGTGTTAGATACCCTAACTGCTCCATCCAGTAGGTATCTGTAGAATAAAATTGCTTGGGTAATTGCTGAATAATTGGAATGCAAAGGAGCAGAGGTCCCTCCCTATGAATGATGCTGTCTAAAAACCATACAGAACTGCCTGCTCTCCTAGAACAGGAATGTTTTTGTTAGTAGGGAAGGGGATGTTTCACCTCCTGGTGCATAACTCTTTTTTTGTACCAGCATCTTTGCCTGGCCTAGGAAAGAGCTAGAAAAAGACTGAGGGAGGAAAAAAAATGAGGCTTAAATTAGTTATGACTAAGATATTCAGGTAGTCTGCCAAAACTGAAGCTGTTGCTTGTGATGTTTCATTTCTGACCTTCCTGTGTCACATCTAATAAGGACTTTTGTCCCTCTAAAGAACTTTACCTGGTTCCTGAGAACTTGGTTTTATTCCTGCAAAATATCTTCTCCCTGACCCTGCTAAATGCAGTCTTACCTTGTTTTTTTTATCCATTCAGAACACAATTGCAAAAGATTACTTCTCCTGCTGTATCACTGAAATCTTTTTTTCTTTGTATGTCTCCACATTAAAAATGAGCTCTATATATTTGTTTTAAGGGTTCTTCTCACCCTGCCATTACTTCTAGTCATCACTTTGATTGTATACTGAAACTTCTAATTTGTTAGATTGTAAAATTTCTCAGCTGTATGGTAATGTGAATAATGAAAGGCATCCTATATTTGTGGAGTTTTAGTTATGTTGAATATTTCATTCAGGAGTTTGAGTAGCTATTCTTGGGTTTAGGGAGTATTTTGTTCATTTGGGGTTTGTGGGTGTTTTTGGTTTGTTTGTTTTGGTTGGTTGGTGGGGTTTTTTTGGTTTGTTTGTTTGTTTTTTTTTTTTTATCCCCAGTGTTGTAGAACAGGACAGGAGACCCTAAATAACTTATTTTTCCAGCTTAATGTGATCCTTCTAGCATTGACAACTCTGGTTGTCAGGTGAATGTTTTTCAAGGTGAATGTTGTTTTTGTTTTGTTGGGATTTTGTACCCTTACTTCCTGCAATCTTGCGAAATATTCAATAGGGTTTTTTTTCAGTTGCATTACTTTTCTCACAGTTCTGAATAACAGCAGTAAAAATGATGGAAAGATTAGTCATTGGCTTTGTAAGAAAAGTACTAGGAGTACAAATAATATTTTAATGCACCTATACATATATTCCCTTCCCCTTCAGAGTTTCTTTTTTTTTGCTATTCACAAAGTGGTAATTATCTTCACAACATAGAGGGTTAGAATAGGAGTTCAAAAAATACTGTCTTCTGTTTCATCAGCTAATAAAAACTTAACACTTTCCCTTTTCCCCATTTTCATTAAAATATAATAATTTGGCCTTCTTCCCAATCTTGGCAAGATTTAAAGGTGGTACAGAAACAAAAGAGCTTGGTGTATTACTTAAGCCATCTTCTGCCTGAATTTTCTTGTTGTACTTCAAAACTACTTTGTTTTTTAAACTTATCAAAAAGGGTAGGTTCTGCAAAGCCTTAATTATGACTTGTGCCCAGTCCCACAAACCTCTACAGAAGGGAACAAAATTTCCTTAAGAGCTTGATAGAGGCACTTTATTTTGCCCCTCATATCCCTTTTCCTCTTTGAATTTATGGTCAAGCTATGTTTTTCATTATTCGTAGGTAGTGTAAAAAAATGGGGAGAAGTATATATGTGGCCTTGTGAAAAGAAAATCTCCATATTTTGCAATGCAATCATAATCAAATACTGAACTAGTGCTGTGAACTGTATAGGTTATTACTGTAGATACACAGAAAGCCATATTAAAATTTCCAAGATACTCTTTAAACTTTTTTCAGACTTAAATTGCCTTTGCTTGGCCTTGGTTTTGTTGTCATGTCTTGCAGTGTAAAATGGAAAGAGAATAATGCATGTAAAATGGTAAAGTATGGGATTTATTTGGGGTTTTTTTCCCCTCAAAACACTGACTGCGAACTGCAGCTTCATTCTCTTACTAAAGTTAAAGGTTTGTATATTTTCTGTTGGTTTGCCCCCTTGGAGAAGATATTCCTAAATGTTACTGGTAAAAATCTTCCTTATTCTTTATAAGTACTTGCTGTCCATGCATTCAGTCTTTGTAGAATCTGTCTTCTTTGTATCTCTTAAGTATGGAGAGTCAGTCCTTTGGCTATGTCTCTGGAAAGACAACCAACTTCCCTCTTGCCCAATGCAAGCTGAAACTGGTATTTGAAGGGATCTCATAGTAGATGAAGACACTTGTATTTCATTGTATTTTCTTGTGTTTTGTTTTAATAAAATATTCATTTTGGGTGTTTCTTACAGTTAATTCTATGTAGGTACGAATCTACTCAAATATGGCATAACTGTTAACTGAATTCTTATGCATTTGTGTAAACCTGCTCACTAGGGAAATAGTCTATGCCTTTCATTTAGGCTGACCATCTTATGTGATTCTTAAGCATCTCTTTACTGCAAATGTATCAATAAATAGATTTCCTCAAATAGCATCGGGCAGGAAATATGATGAAGCTTTTAAAATAATATTTCCCTCCTAATAACGATAATGGGGAAATTGCTCTGGTCTTCTACAGTATCACTTTCGGGAACAGTACTGGGAACTGCAGAGTTGAGTTTTGTTGAGAGCTGGCTAAAAAAATGCTTTAGGAGTTTATTGTTTTTCCATTAGAGAGGGCGGAAGAATATTACTTGCTGCATGTTTTTTCAGGCATTTAAATTTGCAGCTGTTTATCAGCAGAATGTCCTTATTTTAAACTCAAGAGCCCTGGGTGACTGGGTAAGATTTTCCTATAGAATATAATTTTTTTTTTTTCCAGCAGAAATACAGTAAGTTGTGAAATGTTAACTTTTTTTGGAAAATATACATCTCTAAGTATCTTTAAGTTTTTCTCCCAAATGTATTTCTTTTACCATTAGAAGTAGTGTTTCAAAATAGGATTTGTGTATTCCACAGTGTACCATTAGCTTTTTCTTATGATTATGAATGGTCAGTGTATGTGTAATAACAATAGTTTCTGAATTCAGGTAGGTTCTTCTAGACTCCAGTAATGCAAATATTTCAAACTGGTTCAGATCATATGTCGTTATTAATTGTGCAACTGTTGTTGTGGTACATAACTTACCTGAGTAAAAGAATAATATCTGATTAAAAGATGAGCACACAATTGTAGGCTAACGTTGTCAAAACTTAGTAGGTGCTACAGTGTCTCTTTTGTTCTTAAGGGGATTAATGTTAGGTAAAAGAACTAAAATCCCCTTTTGTATTGGGACCTGTAGCTGTAGTATAGGAAAGAGGATCCCTTGGCTTAGGATCCCAGAAAAGCCTTTGGCTTAGGTGCTGTTCAGAAGTTCTAAAGAAGCAACTGAGAATTACTTGAAGATAGATTTAAGTGCTAGACAGTAATCATCATTGTCGACTTCAAAATATGTTGCTCTATCATAGTTTGAAAGGAATTTTCACCTAGGACACCACCTTAAAAGGTACATCTACTGATATTGGGATCTTGTGTCTCTTTGCTAAAAACGCCATCAAAGATCACTATTTTTTTTGAGTTGCTGAAACCCTCCAATACGTGCACTGGTGTCAGGTATTCCAAAGTACTCATGGAGTCAAATAATATTATAGGTTTAGTCATATGTGCTCTGACCCATGAGTTCTAGGTAAAGTGAATATTCAGTACTCTTCTATTTTGTGAAAAAACACTTTCAAAATGGCTGAAAGGCTTTAATGTTTTAGTAAATAGTGTTGGGAGTGTTTTCACTTCATTTCACAAAACTACCTAAATAAAACACTGTAATTTTGTTTGTCATTGTTAGCACTAGAATTTATTTACTTATTAAAACCTGAATCTCATTTATTCTCCTTAAATTTTGGAACGTATGGGTTGTTGCAATGTATTTCACACTGTAAGTACTCTGTTATGTTTCTAGAAAGGTAGGTGTATGAGCATAGTCATTTAATATTATGCTGTTTTCTTCTTTTACAGTTTCTCAAGCAGTTAGGTATACATCCTGACTGGCAATTTGTAGACGTTTACGGTATGGAACCAGAACTGCTTAGCATGGTGCCAAGACCTGTCTGTGCGGTGCTACTTCTCTTTCCAATAACAGAAAAGGTAAATATGTATTTAATAATCAACTAATCACTTTTGTTATAAACGTAACGGGAATGAACTGTTTGAATCTTGTACTTTGGTGCCATAATAGAATCAAGATGAGACTCAAACCTTACTCAAGAGACTCCTTAATTAAAGACAACGACAAAATGCTTCCTTCAGAACCTTCTTTTGATAACCTTACTTGTATATTTATGATTTCTTTTCAAGTTGGAGTGGGAAAAGCTAATGTAGAAGCACAGAGAAATTCACCTCACGTTTTTCTTTTGCAGACAATTTAAGGCTTCTTTTTTTTTTTACTATGCAATGTGAAATGGCTCAATTTGCTGCTTTTAGCAGAAAGCTACAATAGCATAAGCAAAATAAGGGGCAACTACTTTTTTAGTTTTCTTACTGTTGCGCTGACCAAACTTCAATCCACTTTTAGTTCAGTTATCAGTATCCATATGGCTTTTGCTTCTTGGACAGATGGGGCATATTTCTAAGGTGAAAGAGAACTCCCCTTCTTGCTTCAAGTTAGACTTTGAAATACTTGATTTGGTTAAATATTCAAGTCTGCTTATTTTGTGTCATCATATGCTTCTATATAGAGAAGATATCCATCTTGCATATCTCCTTCAAGTGTTATGTAGGTTGAAATGAGTGATTTACATTCGTCTTTCCCTTTCTAAAAATCTTAACCTGATTGTGATATGGTCAGCCGAAAAGTTTGAGGTGAATCTGCCCAAACGTCTTCCTTTTAATATATCTCTCCAAAAGAACACGTGGTTTATAAGGACAAAGCAGTTAGCTATTAAAGCTTAGCTTCTATAATGAAACCTGTTTAAATAGAGGAGTGAGTAGGTCAGTCCTCTTGCTCATTAGGTCCTGAAAACCTTTGCATTCTCGGTTTCTCCAGAACAGCTATGCAGGCAGTCCTTTTCAGGCTTGATCTCAGCCACCTTGATAGTTTTGAATTTAAGCAAATTCTTAACTGTTCTCACCCGCCTTCAGGAAATTTCCTTTCTGTTACCTTTGCAGCATTGTCTTCTGTGAGCTGTGGGTTCTGTCTGGCTGCTTGAGCTACAGGTCTGAGCTCATTCTGTGCCTATCACTTTTTCTTTCGCCTCCCTGCCTGTGCAAACTTCCTTTCTTGGATCATGCTATGGGAGCATCATCCCATGGGAAAGAACAACCTTCCTCTTGTTCCAGATGGTGTATCTGATTTCATCCTCAAGAAGCGTATGAGAAACAGCACCAGAGAAACAGCGTAGGCTCTGTTGTGTCAATCAATCAAATTTGACCACTAGTCAAATACTTGAGATTTTCTCCAGCACGTTAATCCTTCAGAAACATCAGGGGCACAAGTGTTTCTGTCAGTGGTGTAGCCTGAGCGTGTGAACGTTGAATCTTTCATGTGAAGTCCCAGTGTTCTGAAGCTTTTGTTATTCAGTGTGAACTGTACAAGACTCTTAATTATTTTGTATTTCTGGAGTACTTTTCCATTCCTCAGTCTCCCTTTCAATATGCCTGTTATAACCTGATTTTATTTAATTTGTTATTTATGTTTCCTGGATGTGCCTACTTTTCTGAAAGTGTGGCTCAATTAATATTGCTGCCTTTGTAAACACTTTTCTATCATGTCTTTGTTCTTCTGCCTAGAAGTTCCTTTCTTTTATATTTCCTATGTATCAATGTGCTTGAACTTGTTTTTAGGGCAAGATACTCTTGTTAGCATACAGATAATTTTAGGATTATTGTCCAGACTTTCTTTATCTAGAGACTACAATGTAGACTAAGTCAATACTGTGGGCGCTGGGCATTTTGGGCATGGCCTAATGAATGTATATGTTATGGGATAGTTTGGTTTAGGAGGGAACCTCTTTAGGTGATCTAGTCTAACCATTGCTAAAAAGCATATTTTCAGTATTCTCAACGTTTATATATTTATTTTTGCCATGGAATTTATTTTGGTTGGCAGGGAGTCAATGGCAGCTATATTGTTTACCTTCTCGAATATGAACTTATGTCCAATTATGCTCTGTGAAATTTCTTTTCTCAATTAAGGCTATTTTCGTTAACTTGTAGATACGTGGTATCAAATTAAAATCCTTTGTAAATGCTCTTGCTATTACTTAGACCATTCAGAACGTTCAGACAAGCTGCAAGAGTGGAATCATGACACCGGAAAAGTTTCTTGGTTTTGTTTGTCATTGATGGTACATAGAGTCCTAGAGAAATTTCTCATGGGTTTTCAGGAAGAGTTCCCTGATAACATTCTGCATTCAAACTTAACCATTGTCATAGTTGTATAAAAAGCCCATCTACTTCAGGTTTGTTTTTTTTTTTGTCTACAGAATTACCTAGTAAAAGAGGCACAAGAACAGCATTGTCTGGAACATTTGCAGTTTTCTTTCATTCTTTTTCTGTTTGAAATTAAAATCTTAAAATAAAAAAAAATTAAAAACCCCAACCAAACACGAAAATGAAAACCAACCTCCTCCCCAAAAGAACCAACAAACCACAACCAATAAAAAAAGGCCCACAAAATCAACACACAGTTGTACAGTATAACAGATTTTAGTCAGTTATGATCTTTACAAAACCAGTACTTTAGATTGTTCAAGTCAAACTAAGTTCTTTCTTTTACTACAGAAAATGAACATTCACTTTATGAATATGGATTATGAAGGGCCTGTTTTGAGGCTGTGAGCATTATAGAAATCTTATTTTATATTCCTGGAAAAGTGAAATGTACAGATGGAACTTATAAGAATGCTTCATGCTGAGTAAACACCTGAGGTACTTCTGTCCTTAAAAGTTTTTTGCTGGATTGAAGACAGATGGTGACAGGTGCTCTGATCAAGGACATATTTTTGAAATAACATTAACACAATTTCAAAATTATTTTTTGAGTGTGACTGAGTTTTGGCTAGTGGCAACATGCTGGTTTAAGAAACAATATAAGAGCTGTTCAGTTAAGTAAGTTTGCATATAATTGTTGGCCCACACTTGTTAAGTGTTTCAAATTACACCTTGAGTTTTGTTTTGTATTAATTAGCTGTTGCTTTTTTAAAATCATGTTTGCTTGAATAATATAGCCAGTATCTATTTCTACTATTTTTGTAATGTCTGTAACTTTTCTTCTAGTATGAAACATTCAGAACAGAAGAAGAAGAGAGAATAAAAGCTAAGGGACAAGATGTGAAATCATCAGTGTATTTCATGAAGCAGACCATTAACAATGCTTGTGGAACAATTGGGCTAATTCATGCTATTGCAAACAACAGAGATAAAATGAACTTTGGTAAGTTTTTTGTTGCTTGGTTGAGGTTTTTTTGTTGACTTTTCTGTGTTTTTTTTTTTAACTGTGGGGAGGTATGAAAGAAAGGATACATTTTGTACTATTTTCTCTGAATGTAACCATTATTAATAGATAATCTCTGTTCAAAGAGCATTTCTACCTGCAGCTATAAAAACAGTATTTCATACTAATCCACAAACTAAAGCACTCAATACATTGCAGACTGCAGCAGGTAGCAACTCCTCTGGGAGTCAGACTTCAGTGTCTTAAAGATGCAATGTAATTATATATTTAAATCTTTTGTTGGATATAAGCATTCTGTAGGCTTTGAATGAAGTTGGGGTTAAAGCATGACTCTAATTATGTCTTTTTTTATTTTTTTAAGAAACTGATTCTTCACTGAAGAAGTTCCTAGAAGATTCACTATCTATGACTCCGGAAGAGAGGGCCAAATACCTAGAAACTTATGAAGTTAGTATCATGTGTTTTTACTTTTATTTCAAATGGTATAAGAATTACTTGCATAAGCAGGTACTGTCCTTAGGACTTCATCCAGTGAAGCACTTAAAGACTTCGATTTTACATGTGAGCTTGTGATCAGATAGTTGCTATGAAGAAAACCGTGCTTTGGTAAAGCATTCCTGCCTGCCCATATCTCAGTCAGCAGAACGGATTTTGTTCCTCATCCTTATTAATTCACTTAGCTTAAAATGACTTTGAAATGGATGAGAAATACGTGCATAATGTTTTCGGTGTGTTCAGGATGCAGTTTAATGGTCAATTCAAGCTGATCTGGGGCTTTTGCTGTAAGGATGGTTCTTCTGCAGCCTCCTTTCATTTGTGCCTTCTAGTCATCCCTCTTTGGCTCTGTCAGCTTGGGGCACACAAAGAGCTGATTTGGCTGAAATATAATCTCCTTGCCCCTGCCCCCCCTCAAACAATTAGATGATCTAGCTGATGGTGTGGTTAGCCAGATCATTAGTGCTGTTTGAAAGGATGCGGCAGAAACATCTGGCCAGTGGTGGAATGGGAGAATGGTGCTGTTGCTCCTGATGATAATGAGGATCCTCTTCCAAGATGAAAATCTTGATGCCAAGCCCGAGTTCAATTTAAGCTTATTGTGAAGCCCTCTGGCATAAGGGTGTTAATATGTGGCTGTGGGAAGTAGTAATAAATAGAAACCATAGAGGTCCGATGACATTTTCTGTAGAAATGTTGCACACAGATGTCTGATCAGAGCTTCTACCTAAAGTGTTTTGTCTGCTCAAGAAGTGATATATAATAAAAACATCTGCCCTTAGTGTTTTCTGTGTGTAAAAGTGCTGTTTCAAACTGTTAAGTATTTGATTTGAACTGACTGTGATGAAACTAAAATATTGGTCTTCCTCCTTGGAAGTGGAGATGATTTTTTTTTTTTAATTTTTTTTATTTATTTATTTCAAGCACTGAACAAAAATAGTTACACCTATGGCATTTGATAAAACTAAAACCTTACAGTGATTCTTAAAACACTGAAAGTCTCTCATTTAATGTCTGATTGAAATATGTTTTAATTTTAGGCTATTCGTGTCACTCATGAATCCAGTGCCCATGAAGGTCAGACTGAGGTATTCATTTTTTAAAAAAAAAATCTTTGTTAGTAACTGCTTTAAGTTGAATATAATTGAAATGAAAACAATCATATATTAAGGGTTTACAGTGAAATGGAGGTTGTTGCTTGGTTTGCAGTATTGTGTCATTGGTCAAAAATCAGGGCACAAAATCAAGTGGTGTTGTTGGGTGGGAACCAAACTTGAAGCTTGTTGGGGTTTGGTTTTGGTTTTTGATTTTTGTTGTTGTTTGTTTTTTTTTTCTTTTTAAGGCTTTACATAACGTGGATGATCTTTTCAAGTGTCTTTTCAGAGTAAAACAGCCAGTAATAGTATTTTTAATGAAAGTTGAGGTTTTGATTTTGCAAATTTGTAGGTAAGATCCATAATAATCATACAAGTGGAACAAACGTTGTATGAGAGTCTGAGAAGTTTTACTTCAGGAAAAGAAATAGTACAGTACTTGGTTTGCCATTGTGTATATGCTGCTTGTTTACAAATACCAATTCAGATACATTCTCACTAATACATGTGTTTATAAGAATCATAGAATCGTCTAGGTTGGAAGAGACCCTTGGGATCATCGAGTCCAACCATCTACCCTACTCTACAAAGTCCTCCCCTACACCATATCCCCCAACACCACATCTAATCGTCTCTTAAACACATCCAGGGATGGTGACTCAACCACCTCCCTGGGCAGCCTATTCCAATGCCCGACCACTCTTTCTGTGAAGAATTCTTTCCTAATGTTCAGTCTAAACCTACCCTGTTG
>JAHREE010000279.1:23943337-23968047 GCA_033628505.1 Tringa tobata | reverse complement strand
CTGTGTTCCTAGCCATTTTGTATAAGTTTTGGTATCGCATTGAAAACTTCTACAGGACATCTGTATGCTGGATTAGAACTGTGTATTTTCAGTACAATTTTTTCTGTATTAAATATGTTAAAAATATGAGTTTTTAAACAAAGTTTACTGAATTTTTATTAAATTACTGAATATTTTTCTTAAAAATAGAGACCTTTTTTGTTCTTTCAAAGAGATGACATTTTAAGAACAGTCAAGCAGTTTTCATCTTGCTAATTCATTTCAGGTTTGCAAATTAAAAGGATTGTAAATTGGGGTGGTCCTTCAGGCCAAGTTTTGGACAAGGTTTGATTCAAGTTCTGTGTTAAGACTCTCAGATTCTGTGTCTCCACAGCTCACTTCTTTGCTGCAGTAAAGCAAATGAATAGATAAAGCAGTCCTATGGGTACTTCTATGTGTAAAAAAATGTAGGCCTGTTTAAAATTATTTTAGTAGCAAGCAGTAAGATCTGGGAATAATCTCAGAGGAGAAGTGTGGTGTTTGTTTCAGGGCTTTCAAGGGTGATTTGATTCTAGTCCCACGTTCCAGTACCATAATGAGAGCAATTAATGTAAGACTCTTGTAAGTCTTGCTGTTAAATTTTATGCTGCTGAAGCTTTCACTTTCTCAAGTGACAGGTATTTTATATCCAAAGCTGCCAAAAAAATGATCTAGGTCTTTAGGATAAAGTTTCATGAATCCAACTTATTCTCCTTTCTATGTGATAGTTCCTTTAAGGCAGCTATTGCTGAGACCGGAATAGTTGCCAGATAGTCAAGGTCCTCTATTTTTTCATGAGTCTTCTGCGTATACTTTTGTTTATAATATCTAGGATGTCTGAAGATATGGAAAATATAACCCGCTTCTTTGCGGAACTGCACACACTTCTAAGCTGGTCCTTATGTTGTTCCTTTGTACTGAGCAGAGTTTTTCTGTTTGTTTGGTTTGCCTTTTTTTTTTTTAATTTGAGGGAGGAAAAGTAGCAATTAATAGCACTGATCACTAGGGTTAGTTTCATATCTAACTTTTTTGAATTACAATCTTGGGTTGCTTTCTTTCAAAACAGTCACAGTAACTATTTTCAAGTAACAGAGCAGAAAATCTGAGGGGAGAATTTTTTGAAACATCATTACATAAGAGAGACTTCCAGGTCTAGAGTCTTTTGCAGAGGAAATAGCCCTTTTGAATTTGGAGTTGCAAAAGAAACTTACTTTGTATCCTATCTACTCATTTTCATTAATAATAAAAAGTTACTGTTTAGTTTTCTGAGTAAGTAGGAAGAGGAAGATGCAAAGACACACTTGTTATAGAAATAAACCAGTAGAAATTGTTTAACTCAATTAAACAATGATATGCTATGACAGCTTGAGGGAAATTATTCCATGTAGAAAATATTATCTGTACTGATTCTTGAAATAAATGACCTTTTTAATATGTGAATGTAATAATGTGAGTAGCAACTTATTTTCGTTCTGCTCTCGTATTACTGACATCCATATCCACTTCTTTGCAATGATGCTTCATTACAGCTCAATTTTACAGTAAGGGAAATGGCAAGCTATACCATATAAAGTACCTTTTCAAAGATTAATTGGCCTTTAGACAAGGAATTGATCTAGACAATAATCTGTATACAATTTCTGCCTTTCTAAAGGCTTTGACATGCTTAATTCCTGTTCAAATACTGCTCTGGTAATAGTATCTGAAGTTCTAGAGAGCTGTGTGTGTCTGCTGAAATAATTCTGTATTGTCAGATTACCTACAGTATCTTTTATCTTCCTTCAGCTTCCCAAACAGTTTCCTTCAGCAGCTCATCCTATAGCTCCCGTAGGAGCTAATGCTGGCACAGAGGTGTTAGGAGCGCACTCCTGGGAAGCGAGGAGAAGACTTCACAGACTAGATTTAGATCAGCTTTTGCTGCTGTGGGCAGCAAATACTCAAAGAACTGGGGTGTTAAGGAATTGTCAGGCTGTTTGGGCAACATCGAGGTATCACTATCTGCTGACACATGGCTTTCCATATCACTTTTTTTGTTATAAAGTTCAAATGATAGAGTGAACTTTTTATTATGTCTTGCGGTACTTGCAGCATATGGAACCACTTTCGTGTTTGAGGTTGGCCTTTTTTTTTTGGACGGGGGAGTTTTAGCATGGTTTATGCATTACTGCTTAGCAGAATTTGATTTGTGGTCTTTAGGAAGTTTACTTCTTTAAATGTTATTACTGCATAGCTCAAAGTAACATTTCAATCAAGCAAATAAATACAAGTGAAGTAGCCACTTGAAATACCTGTGTTAGATATTGGTTAGAGAATAATAAGAACTTGTTATTTTGTTCGTGGCCTAAATCCTTAGGAGAAAATTAGGAGTTCTCAAATTCCTGTTTTTTCTTTTCTCTTCCTTAGAGGCTATTGAGAATGTCCAACTAAATGAAGTGTAGCCTACACTGTTTCAGTTACTAGTTATTATGGAAGAGAGAAGAAAAAAGAATTGGAATACAATATATCAGCTATTTCGGGGAGTACAGAAAATACTGTCTTTGGTTCTGTAACTCATGTTTGTGGGGTTTTTTTTGTTATTTTTTTTTTTTAGTATGGTTCATACATCTATTTACTAACTGACAGCTTTGGCTACTAGTACTATCTGTAAATAGTACTATTTACAGGGCTAAATGAGACTCAGAACTGAGCAGACTGAGGTGCTGCATCTGAGCTGCCACTTCAAATGAAAACAACATTCCTGTGCCTCATTAGACCTCTATCAAAAAATATTGATGGCGGAAATATTAGCCTTTGGAAATCAAAATTGATGTTTGACTCTGCCGGTATAAAAGTCACAAGTAAGAACTGCTCTCAGATGTTCACAAAAAACCAATGTGCACATCAGCATGTTTACTTAAATATGCTTTTTGTTCACAAGTACGATCAGAAATATTTTTAACATAGATTGAAGTTGGCAGCCACTAAAAAAGCTACCACAGCTTGATTTCTTCCTTAACTCAAACCATAACTGCAAACTGTAGTCTGTAAACTTGTTTAGTGTGCTCTGAGAACTGTAATCTTGCTTGGAATGTGCTAAGTTAGACTTTGATCACAGTAACAGTCGTTAACGTTGGCAAGAACGAAGTAGAGTCAATGTACTTTGTTCTCAGCTGCTATAAAACTTGAACTTTCAAAGATCTCTGGTTCCCTGGGGCATTACAATTTATTGTTGGAGAAGAAACATAAAGGAGCTTCCCTTTCACTCCTGCCAAGAACATATGGTGGGATTTTCTTCTTAAATATCCTGTATTCCTCCGTGTTTCTTCTGAATAGTCCATAGTCTTGTAAAGAAACATTTACATCTTGGGGAGAATTTAAAATCAATTCTATAACTGTTTCTAAGATGCTTTTTGTTTAGCTTAGTAGTACAGAACAAGTGTGTAATCTCTCCTGGAAAGGCGATGAAGTTGCCTAAATTTGTTAGCTATAGCTTTTTCTTGCTTACAGCCTACACAGTAAAGTGTAAAAAATGAGCTTACTGGAATCATGTGAAATGTTTTGGAAATTGTACTTGGTGAGTCTTTGACTCATTGCATTGTCCTTTTATTTAACGTGTCAGTGTTTGATACATGCATCAATCTGATTTCTATACTGAGCAAATGACTAATAAGGTATTAATACACTATTGCTCTGAATTGTTATTCTTATGCTTAACCATAAAATCTATATGAAGGACCTCTGATTCCCAGGATGAAACATAACCATAGAGGATATTCGCACCCATAAAGCAGCCCATGAATTGAAATAACAAGTATATAAAAAATAAATAATGACCGAAAGTAACAAAATGCTTCTACGCTTTTGCATCCGACATCCCTACCAACAAACTACCATAAGTTTTTTTTTGGGGTTTTGGTTTGGGTTGGGTTTGGTGTGGTGGTGTTTTTTTGGCATTTCTCCAATCCATAACGCTTCCAGCACTGTCCTTGCACCATCCGTGTAAGAGGCCAGCCAGCAGCAGGCTCCAGCCACGCGTTTGCTCGCTGGCGTGTTAGCAGGCTGATCGTGATGAGTGATGGTTGAGTTCACACTCAACCTCTTTCCCTCAGGTAGAAGAGAAACCCATTTGGCTTTGGGTTTTTTGTTTCTTTTTTTTTTTTCTTTATTCAACCGCTTATTTAGGGGGGAAAAAATTATAAGAACTTACAATCCTTAAGACCGCCAACATTTTACCAATACGGCTGAAGCTAGACAGTGGGCTGAAGCTACTCAGAGAATTGATGTTGCATCAACCAACTTTGCCCACGGCAGCACTCTAAAAATATGGTAATTGGGTGTGCAACAATGCTGTTCAATTTTTTTAAGAGAAAAAAATATTGTGGAGGAAAAATATTTGAAAAAAAAAAAATCCAGTTAAATTAGGTTTTGCAGAGCTCCCTAACCTTTAGAATTTTCTTTTTTGTAATTCCACTAATTTTTGATCACAGAAGTTGCCATTGTGATAATCTAGCTTGACTTTTGCCTAACATAGCCCATAGAACTTAAATTTAGGTATTCAGAGAGACATAAATAATCACTACTTTTGAAAAATTTTTTGGGGGAGCTCTGAGCTCGCCATTTTTCTTGCCTTTAAGCTCTGTCTTTACCCATATCTCTAGCACAGTACTACTCTTGGGATACTGTCCGTTCTTAATTGTGGATTAAACTGACACAGAGAACACTGTTAAGGTTTTCTTTTTACCAGGTGCAGAAACTGTCATTAAGCTTACCGGTGCAGAAGTTGATCGGTGAGCAGGTGTAGCTCAATTTGGTTTAAAAACTTTAGTCTGGATTTCAATATATACTGGTGCTGATGGTTGTAACATTGATAAAACACGCAGGTCTGTGAAGAGTAGAGTTTAGGAATCTTAACAATTTGCATGTTGTGCAGGCTTTTGTTGCACGTAAGGAAGTTCTAGTTAGGAACAAGACGTTTCTTGCAGCTGAAATATTCATACTAACTCTTGTTTGTGTGAATTCTGTGGTGCACTGTTGGAGCTGAGCTCATGAAGCAGCTTCTGCCTCTGTGGAATACTTCCTTTGTCAGGCTCTTCTTCCCTGTCCAGCTGCTTATCTTCTTATAAAAGCTTGAAGGAACTTAATGTCTCTCAGGATTCCACCACCACCAAAACAAGCTTGAAACGCTGTTAAAAGATTAAAAACACTTGTGAAGGAAGGAGGAGGAAGAGGGTTTTTTCAGACAGTGTGATGCATGGATTTAATTTGCATGTAAAAAACCCACTAAGGATAATGACTTCTAAGGAAGAAAAACGCTATTACACTTTGAACTGTAATACAGACACTTTTAAACAATTCAATAATGAGCAATTACTCAAACAAAAAAAAAAAAAGCCATAAAAGGTGGTGGGGAAAAACAATAGATAATAAGTACTTCCTCTCTGAATGTAATCTTAAAGCTGTAAAAACTCTTATGGCTGGAAAAGTTGCACTTAATGTCACTTCAGCCCTCCCTCATCTCCACTACAGGGCTTACTGTACAGGAACTGTATAACGAGGCCACTGACACTTAGTTTGTTGGGAGCAGTTATTGCAGGCTCATGGACTGGCTCAACCAAGCAGCTGCAGAGCACGTGGCAGGGCCTCTGATCCCAGGGTTGCACATAAGAAACGAAGACCAGGACTTAGAAGCATTGTATCTCCTCCTGTTTCCCAAGTTTCCAGTGACGTTGGTGTGCAGTTAAAGCTGGTTGGAGCTCTGTCCCAGTGCAATGAGCACTTCTTTCTTCGTAGAGACACAGCCTTACAATGGAGGAAAGAAGAAAGCCCTAGTCCCAGCATAGTTTCTCAACTGACAGACAGGGAAGCCTCCTTAGAGGAAGGTGGCATGGGCTTGAACTTTCCACTGAGAGGATGCCCTGAACTTGAGTTTCCAGACAGGTTAATTTTCGTAGCCACTACCAAGTTAATCGGTAATAAACCATTCTTATTAAAAAATGGTCATGCAATACCAGATGCCGCTTTGTCCCATTAGGTCTTCAATGCATTAGATGTGGACTGAGATACTTTGGTGGTTTGGGTTCCCGAGACAAAATGAGCAGACACATCCCTGTTTCTAGAACCTGACTGGTTTGGTCATGAGCCCAGTCATGAGCTACTTGGCACTATCAAACTTCTGCACTTTTAGGTATTTGCAAAAGCACAGCTCTTGGTGTGTGATGAACTTCGTAGGTGTTTCCTCCAGATCTTAGACTTAAATGGCTTTAGGCATCAAAACTCATTCCTATATATAGCTGTTATTAGGTTGGGGCAGATGATAATTGCCTGAATGTTTTTTGGACCTATTCCATGAAGCTTTTAACTTGTTTATAATGTATATTTTGCATTACAGACCATAAACATAATGTACTTACTGGTTTATATGACAATAACGTTCAATTCTATTTCAGGGTTTTTGTTTTACCGCTTCAGATATTTGACCTGCTACAATTTTCAGCACAGAAATACGCTCCTGTGATCTTTTCATCTTGTGAAGTTAGTCTAATTCTCTCTTCTCTGCAGTTTCTAGCTGTTAGTAAGTCCTGTTTGAATAGATTGTCTCAAGTTATGATTTGTCTTCCACATTTTAAATTAAAGGTGAAATATGACTTGTATCCTTTATGTGGGGACATGTATTTAACATTAATTTCACATTAATATTGACAATAATTCTAGTTTAATTTTTTTTAATATTAAGTTGAAAACAACTTCAATTGACACAGCTTAATTTGTGCTTATTAAAGCAATGCATGGAACTTTATGGCTCTTGTAGCCTTGTTAATAAGGGATAATCTGGTATTAATTTTGCTTTTCAACAATTCCTATGTATTCTCTGTTGAAATTTCACTTTTACAAATGTAAAAGTATATTTTCAGTGTGGAAGAAGTTTCTCTTTGTCTTGGTTGATCTCACTAGGAGACCTACTAGTACAGGAAATAAAAAATAAAAAGATTCAATGAATGGAATTTAAAATTAAGACAAATACTGACTTAGAAATTTTAAAATATTAGTTGCCTTAAACTGTGTTCTAGGTTATAAGTTTAATTTTGAAAACTTAGTGTTTTCTGCTGTCATTACATTCAGACAAGGGGTGTTTTTAATATTTTTTCATTATTTTAGCAATATTAGCTAGGGAACAAAGAAGTAACTGCAGTCATTAAAAATGGAAAAAGCAAAGAATTGTGGAAAAATGGTAACAAAAGTACAAAAGGCTTTATAAAAAAAATTCTTTCAGTATTCTGGTCATCCCTGTACTGTTAAACAAATCGTAAATTTGGCATTGTTCAAAGTCTTACTGTTCCACAGTAATTACACTAGGAGTGCTAAAAGATAGAGTTTTTTCTCAGAGCAAAAGTATACAGTTTAACAGCTTCCAGTCAATGGAATGCATCGATAAATTCCCACTCTCAACAAGTTTTTCAGTTTCATTTTTTTTTTTACTATTTCTAAGTAAACAGTTACTGTATTGCGGTTCCAGGAAGACTAACAATCTTGTCTGTTTTGATAGCAGCAGCTTACAAAATTGTAAAACATAATTTAGCATGTCTTGCCTTTTATCGTGAACTGTCTAGTCAGCAAAACTCCTAAATTTCTGCCCCGCAGCACGTTCTAATCTTGCAGGTTCCCCCCTCCATAGGGAGGTCTGTGGACTATGAGGACTTCTAAGAGCAATGTTTTATCAGTTGTCTTTTGGAATTTTCATAGGCAAGCTGAGAAAAAATAGTTTTCAAAGCCGTCTGATACATTATCTAAATGTAAAACGCCTCATTTTAAATCTGTTCAAATGAAAAAAAAAAATATCAGTGGTACAGATAACTGTAATAGCCATTTAATTTGTAAGTGTCTCTGACTCATGGAAGTATTGTCATTGTTAAATTCCTCTTTCTTAATATGGTTATGTTTTTGAGCTGGAGGTTTTCTGGTTTTGTCCTCTTTTATGTGGAGCTACTGAGATACAGGGGTGGTTCAGAATGTTTGAAAATCAGAAGTTAATTGAAAAAAAACCAACCCAAGTAACACTTCATGCTTATCTCTGAGCTCTACAGTTTCTGCTGTACTTGACGCTTGCTTTTCATGAAGAATTCCTATTCCTGTGTTTGTTCTTTAAGGTCAGCAATATGGGAGCAGAAAGAACCAATTCATTGTCCCACTCTTGATAGAAAAAGGAAAAAAAATGAATGGGAAAGAAGATTGATTACTTCAAAAATATAATCTTTTTGACTGACACTTATGCATTGATTAAAAAGAGTGAAAATAATTTTTTTCGGAGAAGCTATCTAATGCTTATCTTTGAAGTCTTCTCGAATCATTCCATTGAATGTGTAATGTGGGACATACCTTAAAGAGCTGCAGCTTCTATTCTGCTTACAGAATTTCCATGGATTCACAAGCAGGTGGCAGGTCTCAGTGCAGCTAAGTGGGGTATCATCGATGAGTAAGTATGTTTGCTAGGGGGATGTTCTGCAGTGATCGGTTCCAAGACCTGTACTGTTAAACAACTTCTATCAGTGATGTGGAAGGCAACGTAAAAATGCACCCCAAAACCTAGAGGCATTGTAAAAACATCAAGAGACAGTAGAGCACAAGACATCAACACAGGAAAATCAGGATTGCCCTTTAGGTTAGCTTCAAACAGAAAGGAGTACTTTTCTGAGGCCAAATAAAAGCTGTGTCATTAGGACAAAAGACAGTTTATTTCCTGACAGAAGGTGAGGGGTTCTCTAAAAGACTGAAGATAACATTGGGATTTTTATATGTGGGGAGAGGAGAAAGTTGCAGTGGATAAGGTGAAGCTGAGCCCCTGGTCTGACATCATGGCCAGATGAACGAATGTAATCCGTTGTTCCATGTTCATATCATCATTACGCAGGACTAGAAAGGCTGCCTTTCCATTTAGCACTAAGGTATTTAGTAAACTGTATGGATGTTACTTCCTGTCTCTGGAGCTATAGACAGGATTGATTGAAATTTTGATTTGTTCTGATTTATTTCAGTAGCAAAAGAGTTGTTAATCTTGAATGTTTGTTTTTGTTTTGTGAGTATGTTCTGATTCAAACGGAACTTGAACTTGATTGGTCCTGTGGCCTGTGTGGGGCAGAAGATCAAAACTAAATCATCACAATGGTCCTTTCTGGTCTTAAATATATTTACTGTAACTTTGTCAGTTGCAGCTGAGAGTCATTTTTAATACTTCTGTGGTCTTTCTTCTAATAGTAACAATTTGAATGGTTTAACATAGTCCTACTGCTTCCACGGATACTAAAGGGATCCTGAGTGTTAATGGCAATACTGCCACTGGCCTGCTATTTTAGAAGAATAGGTGAAAAACTTAGGAAGTTGCATACCTCACCACGGTAAGCTTCCCCTTTCCTTTGCTTTCCTTTTATGTTAGCCATGGAACAGTAGAGAAACTCTGGGTTCTGTTACAGTAGTTACTTGATTCATTTTAAATCCCAGAGTAGCACAACCTAGCTTTCCCAAATTACCAAAGAAACTGTTGCTTACAGTTTTGTAGCTGTAGACAAAACTGATCACTCTCTGCTCTCAAGTATTCCTTCCATGACATGATACTTTAATCCCCTCCCTTCTCACTTTCCAACAGTCTGTCTAACTTGTCAGTTAACTTGTGTTCATATTATGAAGTTCACTGGGTGTGAATAACCTCTAGATTATCTAGTGATAAACTTCAGATTTGGACCATGCTTATTTTCATTTTTCCTTTGTCTTCTCATTCAAATTCGACACATTCTTGATTATTATCTGTGTGATTTGATCAGTTAAAGGACAGTATAATAAAGAGTGGACATCTTTGCAGTTGCCTTTTTAGGTATGTTACTTCAAGTTTAAGTGGGCTAAGTATGTTCTTTTTTAATGTTTATGTAGTCGTCATCGTCCTCGCTGTCTTCACCACCATCCTCATCGCAGCCTCAGGTTAGCCACAGCAGAACGAAGGCTTCACCATTGTGTCACTCTGCATCCCTCTCCTGGGGCAAACGTAATCATGTAGGTCCTGCAAAGGCTACCAGTCCGTCAATCCGTCTTCGTCGTTGGCGGCCCTTGATACGCCTTCCATCTGTTGGGCTTCATTCTGTTGTAAGTGTAGTCCATCTTCAGTCTTTTCTTACTCTTACACGACTGGCCTTCTGCCATGCAACTTCGGTCCTCAAGGCATCATTTTTTGTTGGGGTCTTTTCTCAACCATTCTTAGGATTTCTTTCTTCCTTTTTTTTTTCCTTTTTATTTTTCTTTCCCCCATGTCGGACAGCAAAAGTACATCACTCCATGCTTTGCTGTCCAGGTATTTTTGATTCAACACACGTGCCAAATCATTTTCAAAGCATAGATGAAGTTTGCCCTTCATGAAATGGCTTTTTTTTTTTTTGCCATAGGCTCCACATCCAGCCTCTTCTTTTCACCTCATCTTCATGATCTTTCATTTGGATGTGCTAAACCAAGGAGCTTCTAATTCTTTGTTACATGCTGTTATTTCTTCTGTGTTTGAGACCTGGTTTATGTTTTTGTATCCTAAACCTGGTCTTCTTTTCTTTCATTCTAAGTCTTGCTTAATGGTCCCTGAGTATTTCAGTAAAGGTTAAATGCTTCCTGTAATCCCAAGGGGCTGCCTTACTTTCTCACTTGACATCTGTTTCTTTATCTAGTTTGTAGGCACAGATTCTAGTTGAAGGTGAAGACATTCTAATAAGAAAAGCTTGTCATCAAATACCGTACTGACAATTTTTTTTCTTCTTCACTCACAAGGCACAATATCTTGGAAATGTTAGAAAAAAGTTAAGTGCACAGAATAGCTACTATTTCTAAACTGTCCTATGACTACCATCAGAAACACTAAACTGAAAGAGTAGTTTAGGGGTATTGCATCCTGCTTTTAAGGAGTGATCACACTTTTAGAGCACACACAAAAAATCTTGATATGTACAAGTGAATGGTCTTCAATGTAAATCTGGGACAGTGATTTTTGGTTTAGTTTTTTAATCATTCTTTGGTAATGACCACCTGTCTTACTAGGATTTCTTATTTGAGGTGTGTAGATTTTTCACTGAGGTGAAATAATTCTTCTGACTATGGTCCAAATAACTTCCTTTTTCATACAGATCTGTCTTTCCAGATATGGAAAGACTTCTTAATGTTTTATTGCTATTAAAAATTCATGTCCAAATGCTTCCATTTCCATTAGAGCTTTTATATTTTTATCCTGAGAAATATCTTGAGATGAGATGTTTTCCTAGACTCCATTCTCTTAATGTGAATAATAATTGGTATTATTAAGTATTTAGCTCTCTTGTAATCTTCAGAACTATGAAACATTCTTGATACTATAATTTGGAGCTAGTTAAATACCTTGGGATTTGAGGAGGCATGGAGTTTAGCACAGAGTTAAGTTCTCCCCAACACATGCTTCCTCTCCCCCCCATGTAATATTTATGCCATTAACTGCTGACATTTGCTAAGCAAACAAAGTCCTCAGGTAAAAACTTGGAAAATTCTATGTCGTATTTCTGTAATTTGAAACTGGGTTCTTGCATGGATTTGACCTATATAAGCTTGTTGTTAACAAAAGACTTATTGAGGGCAACAAGCTTGAGTGTGCCTGCCTAGAACAAAAACATTAATTGACCATGAGTATGTTTCAACACTAAATAAACCATGATTTATCCAAGGATGGACATTACGGAATAATCTGTTGTGATTATACTAGAAAACCACTGTTGGCAAGTTGAGAGTTTTATTTACTTCAGAAAATTTCTAAAAACAACTCCTCATCCATTAGCAGTAAGCGTTTGCTTTGAAAACATTCAAAAAATTAATTGTAAAAGTGGCCTTCAATACTACTGTATCTGGCAAAACAGAAGCCACTAAAAATAGATTTAAAATAATATTCATCAACTCCCCTGAGATCCTGACTGTCTCCATCTGACAGATTAAAACTGTAATTCCTATGTGCAAAGATTTTGTCACTGAATAAAATATATTCTGATATTTATTGTTATCTAAAATGTTGTTCTTGTTTTTACGCTTTCGTATAACATAGCTCTTCAAGAAGATTAAAGAACACACAAACTATATGTAAATTATTTTAATATGCAGAAAAACAGACAAAATTTTGGGTGTTAAAGCTGTCTCAGCTTGACAATATATACTACCTTGTCCTTCAAGTTTTGCCCTGTCAATGCCCATCACTATTAGTATTGTTAGTATTGCTCTGATCATGCACAAGGAGACTGAATTGGTCTCAGTGTTGCATGAAAATATTGTAGTATTGCTTTTATTAAAAAAATCGATGGAGCTAAATTTAAGAAAAGGAAGGAAACATCCTGTGTATTGTGTTTAAAATACAATTAAACTTTTTTGTAGTTCTAAGTACACTTCTACTACTTGAACATTGGCCGAAAATAGATTGTTCCAAAATTCAAGAGCGAAAGTCTTAATGACAAGAGAGTGTATTTCTGATCCTTAATAAAATCACTTTCCCTACTTGAAAACTTCCCTTGACTTTTTAGAGTAGGTCTCCAGGTCAGTTAAGAACATACAATAGGAAAAAAAAGTAATCGAAAATACTGTCCTGAAATGTTCTATGCAAACCTGATAAATTGCAGTAGAGATGGCAAATTTTTAAGCTATAGGTAACAACATACTTCATTAGTAATATTGAGTTTTCCTCAGTCCTTGTAATGATCTCTTAATCCTCGAAGTTCATCTGTTCTTTTAGTTTAGTGTCTCTGCTTGCCTTATGGTCATTTTGATGCCTTTTGTATGTCAGGCTAATCTAACTTTTTTTCTTTTCTACACTTCTCAAGTTGGAAAACATGCTCTTTGTTTTTTCCCCATTTACTTTCTGTGTCAGACTTAAGTTCCTGTTCTTTAAAAAAAAAATCAAAGAAATACCTGTTTAGAGCAGGTATATAAACCCTCTTGCTTATGGATCAAAAGGGAGATTTGTATTTGTATTAATGTTCTGTATCCAGATACTCTTGTCATTGGTAGAACCCATCTCTGAATTTCACCTTCTTGCTTGACATCCTCCCATTCAGAATCAGATGCCGCTTTCCTGCAGTTTGGAGCTCTACCTCTCCTGGCAGTTGCATTTTCTAGCTATAGTTGGGGACTTAGAGGTAATAAGCCTGAGACAGGTTGCCTACCGTGACAGCATGGTAGAAAAATACGTTCTGGCAACGCTTAGCAAAGCAACTTCTTGTCCGTTCTTAGGTCAGCACTTGAGACAGTCCCTCAGCATCTTCTTCTAGAAATTCTTTTTCATTATTCTGGACAAGGGATACCTTGATCTAAATTAAGCTATGTATGTTCAACTGTGAAACTCCAGAGCATTTCATATACTGTAAACCTCACGGCAGTATATTGAGCGTGAATGGAGACATCACTGTTCTGTGAGAATGAGCCAGAAATAATCTTGCTGAAACTTGTGATCATCATTCCAGTGGTCTTTGTTTTAATTGCAGTATTTTAACCAGGATTCAAATGCCTTTCACAGGACTGCACAGTATATTTGCCCAAGCATGTTCCATGCTTCAGAGTGGAAATAATAGATGCCTAATCTACCTAATAACAAATGCATCACTTTTCCCCCTTTACTTCAAAATTTATCGAATCCAAGCCATACCAGAAGTTCTGTTCTGTAAACTTTGTTTTTGAATATATTTTTCTTTAGCTTCTCGCAACTCCTTGTGAGTGAAATTGTATAGTTACCCATGAGTTTACCCTAAGGTTTTTTTCTTCTCTTAGACTTCAGTTACTTTTGTCAGGATTTTTCAGTTGGATGAATCTGAAACTTCTTATTCCTCAAGGTTCGGCAAAATTGTCTTTTCCGTATCAGTCTTTACCGCTCTTCATCCAGAACCTGACAGACTCTTGATGTCAATTTCTTCACTTAACACAAGTAGTGTTTTTTCCTTTTGCGATCACTACCTGTAACATGAAGCATTCTACTAAACTGGTTTGTGAGACTTCTTGCTTCTCTCAAGAGCAAGTGTAAGGAAATAATAAAAATAAAAAAGTTTTATTTTGAACAGGTGGCCTGAAATCTGACATGTAACATTGAACCCGTTTCTATAATTTGGTTTTTCATAAATAGATTTTAAGCAGGATGTGGTGAGGAATTGTTCAGTGTGTCCATGAAAGCAAGACTTTTTTTTTTTTTCCCCCTCAATTGTATGTTGGTCCCAGAAACGCAGTTTTCGGGAAAAGAAACCAGTTGCACATCAAATTTGATGAACAGTTTTGTTCTAAGTTAGCAATATTTGAAGATCAAAAGATTTCAAATGCCTGTAAACTGTATATTGACTTTTAGATTGGGATAATGATTTAAGTGTGCCAGCAAGATAAACTGTGTAGGGGATGAAATATACTTTATTAGATGGCCTGGTACAGGCAAACAGTGATACAGGGGTGTACTACTGAGGTTTCTGACAGTTAGTGCAACGACAAGAAAGAGGACTGTTGTAGGTCACGAAGAGAGGGCAGCATGTAAAGGTGAAAGGTAAAATCAAGGAATTTCTCAGTACAAAAAGAGGGAGTAGGAAAGGTTATTATTTGTATAGTAAAAAATTCAGAAAGTGACATTTTAAAAATTGCTGTTTGGAAATCTGCTAGTGAGAATAAAGGAATAAACATAGAGGTGCTGTTTCAATAACATGAGCTAATGGGTATTGACCTGAGACAAGTCAATTAAAACTCACTTCGCAGCAGTCAGCGGCTGTTTATTATTTAATTTGAATGTCCAAGTTAACAGAGAAGGCACACAAATCCTCTGAAAAATTGGGACTTAATCATTTAGGTGCTTTTAATGTGGTATCCAAAATTAGAGGGCATGACAACCTTGGCTGTCACTTTTGTATATGAGACTGAGTATTTATGAAGATACGCTCTATTATTACCACTGGGCATTATCGCAATACCTTGAGAAAAAATGACAGCTGAGAAGATGCTCTCAGAAACTTTGAGCACTAAACTTCAAGTATTTTTTCCTCTTCTATCATTTTCAAGTCTGCTGGTCGTTATTTTTCAGGGTTTTTTCCTTTTGGAAAGATAAATTGGAAAAGTGATGTCCACTAAACCTTACTACCAAAGCTTATTTGTTATACTATGGTTGAAACCATAACATAAGCTTCTGTAAGCTACTCAAGATGCTGGTATTTATCCTCTTTCTGTCTTTTCTGGATGGGAAAGAAATATAAATTTTCTTCTCTGTGTGTTACAGCTCTTCATAAAACTCGAAAAAGAAGTCTTGAATCTCATAGGTTAGGTCCCAATCCTGGTTAGACAATCATTTTATTTAGACTCCTGTGTCTTTCTCCATTCTTGTGGTTCATACATGCAGTTATTCAAATCTGCTGTCTGCTTTTGCACATTGAGTGGGCTTCTAAGTGGAAAAAATCGAAAGGAACAGGTCATCCCAACACTTGACTGATGTTCATGTTACTGTGCCCTTTCACAAGAAGAATAATCCAGAGAAAATCCTCTGTAATTGTTCTGAAAATATTACCTAGTGGTGAACACTCAGTCTGACTTCTTAAATCTATGTTCTCTTGTGCTTTTAAGCATTCACACAGACTGTTTATTAGAAGCTGAAAACTTGGCCAAAGGTGTAGCTTTTCAAGGGGACCACAAAAGACATCTCCTTGAAGCTGACATTCCCTCTTCTTTCCATTCCTTTGAAATTTAAAATCTTCTGGTTCCAAGCGTTAGAATTTGTAGAGCTTCCCAGTGAAGTAGAAATTGGTCTGGCTACGCCGCTTCTTGTGTTAGCCTCTGTGTGTGCACATGCATGCACACACATGCAATGGATGGGTTTTTTTGTCCCTAAGGAAGGGGGGTGGGGTGGAATTTTGAATCAGATTCATCGCATTGGCAAAGTTTAATCCAGTTACTTCTTTGCCTAAGTCATAAGCAACACGTTTTTGTAATTAAAAGTTTTAGATCATCTTCACTGTTCAGTCCCTATTGTTTCTCTGTGCTTATAATTATGCAAATAATTGTCTGTCAAAATTGATTGAAATCCTAATTTTTCAAGAAATGTAACAGATCTACTGGGTAGTAAATTTACTAGTATCTCCATTTGATGAAAAGAAGTCACAAAGGAAGGAGACTGTCTACATTAGAACATGTGGTAGCAACTTTAATAATGGTGTGGCATTTTCCCTCTTTCGATGAGGTTGGGAAATTAAAAATGTAAAAACAACATTTCTCAAGAGTTGTGGGAATAGCACTTAATGGAAGCACGTTATTTAGACTAGGCATGTACACAAACTCAGCAGGATTCTATAGGAGCAGCACTGTCTTCAAGAAAACTTTATGAAAAATTAATCACGCGTTTTTTGATGGCATCCCTATCCATCTTGCAGCTGTATATAGGCTCAGCATTCCAAGCATGCCAAATGTTCCCTCTATTGAAAAGAACTTTATTAGAAGCTGGCAAAGAACACAACCCTCAAAATGGGCAAAGGGACAACTGTATTTTCTTCTAAATGTGATCAAAACCAAATCTTGAACATCTCGAAATCCTCTGAAATAGTGATGTGCCCAGCTTTTCTATTAAATATCAATATGAGCCCAGGTAGTGTGTGCTCAAATGCAAGCTTTTAAATGCCAAGCCGCTTCCTTCCTGAAGTGAGACTAACTGGCAGTGGTCTTTCCCCTACCCCTGAAATTCCTTAAGCCCGGATTTCCCAGTTAGCAGGCTTAACTGGTAAGGGAAGAGCTGTGAAGTCATATCTCTCCGTGGGGGTTAGGTGGCAATGTGGGATTTGGCAAGGGCTCTCAGCTGTGCCTGCCCGCACACTGTTGTAGCAGCATGGGTTAGGTGCCTCTAAGCTCTTGGTTGATCAATGACACCTCGTTGTTATTCCTGTTGGTCAGGAAACCTGTGCTTCTTGGAAGTTTACAACTGGGGCAGCCAAACTCTAGAGGCTGCTGGTTTTTTTATTTCTAAGCCCTGTCTCTGTTTGGCCTTTTGTAAAGTAAAATTCTCATAGGCAATTCCTTGTGCCATAGGGGAAAAAGACTCCTCAGAGTTCTGGTGCAAAGGTCCTCTTGGCCCTTTGATAGCCGCCTCATCTTCAGCAGCAGGAATGTTTTTTTCATTCTAGGCCCTCTGAAACAGGGTATTTAATTCTTTCACACTTTAACTGGTCACGGAGATGAATCTCAAATGAGGGTGAGGGGTGGTTGTGTGGTTTTTTTGTTTTTCTCTTTTTCAGTTTTGAGCTTACTTCACAGAATTTCTGTAGCCTGTTGCTCTGTAATGCTGTGTTCTTTGGCATTCTTGATGTATTGAAGGACTTGTGGTGACTTCTTGTCCTTCACTTTTATTGTTCTGGTTGTTTGCTACATTTGTTCAATTTAGATAATCTTTTAAAGTTGTTTGGTTGTTGTTTTTTTTTTTTTTCATGACCATCAGGAGGAAAGAAACTTTTAACTCAGTCTTGAAAACATGATGCAACTGTAAGGTTCTGCAGTTCATTGTACCCTCTAATCTGCCTCTGGCAAATTGTTAGATTTTTGGGGCACTTCAAGAAATTCGCATAAGGCTAACAGTAATTACAAGATGGGGAAAAAAAATGCATGAAATATATTTTCACAGAAGTCAGATTCAGTTTAGGAAAAGTTTAAGGAAAAAATTAGTTGCTTTTTCCCTATTCCTTCAAATGATATCTTAAATTATGGATCGGGGCTCGGGTGTGGAGTGGTCGGATTGATGAGGAAGTAAGACCATCAGTTGCTACTGAAGACAGGAGTGGTGATGCACCTTTTGGCTCAGAAGTTCAAAGCCCACTGCTTAGCGGATGTCAGGAACGTGTGCTGGCAGAGTGCCATGCTCTGCATGCCCTGCTTTCTTCTGAAAAAGCTTTTGCTTGCTGTAGTTGGCAACAAAGTATTGGGCTAGATAAATCTTTACCAACTGCAACCATTATTTTTTTTTTATTTTTATTTTTTTTATGTCATGTCACTTGAAGTTGTCACTGCGCTTCAGTCCCTTCTTGGTATGCAGTAATGATGCCACTTTGAGGTTTCAGAAGTCTCTGAGACAGACAGAGCTCTAGGCACGTGTCTGCCTCTTTTCCTTCCTCCTCACCTAAGATGTGTGAATCGTACCTTGGGAGTATCTGTTTCTTTCAACCGCCTGTGAAGAGGGACCGGCTTAACTGTACAATATGTGTGGCTTAAGAGGAAAAATTATTTTGAGCAAGTGAAAATTTTCAGTTTTAAAATACTACAGGTTCAGCATTCAGCCCTGCATCTCTTTGTTATTGGAGATGGGTTAGTGGAGGAGTTGCTATTTATATGAATATCTATTTTTAATGTTAATGTATTTGAGCCGGTGCTACTTCTAATTCAGTAATGAAAAATAAAGCTTTTACGCAGAGCTATAATTGGAAATACTTCCAGATACTTTACTGAAAGGATCCTTACTGATCTGTGCCTTTGCAGAAAGCTTCTTTATGGTCCATAATGTTCTGCAGCATGACTTCTGCCATTCTGTATAGATCCAGAATGTGCTTCTCACTTGTAACTTCTTTTGGCCAGGTGTTTTGCATATTATGAAGATATGTTCGCATTAACCATATTGTGATAAGAATTTTAGTGAACAATTTATTTTTGTTTTGTTTTGTCTTGCAGGCACCAAGTATAGATGAAAAAGTAGATCTTCACTTTATTGCATTAGTTAATGTAGGTGGTCATCTCTATGAGTTGGGTAAGAACACTTTTTATCCCCTCTCTCCATTTGTTTGAAACAAATACAAGCAGTAATGTTGTTAACTGTCAAAGTTTGAGAGAGATTACTTGATTTTAAATGCAGGGCTTAGGTTCTTTTCAACTGCATCATGGTGTCCAGGGGTCAGGGGAATCTGTCAAACAATCGCAGCCTTCTTCCTATTGTTTTTTTGGATTCTCCTTCACTCAACTCCCTCCTATTAAGATAAAATGGTATGGAATACTAGACTGCCTCTAGAATTCCTTTATGATTTACAGGGACAGGAAGCAAGAAAGAATTGGTAAACACTCAAAGTTTTGGAGAGGAACATATTGTTATATTTATGTTCCTGAATTGCTTGTGGAATTACTAAATGAACTGTATGCCACCTTAGAAATGTTAGCTATATTATTAAACAGCGTGATACAGTTCAAACTGAAATTATGTAGTCAGAATACTAGTAGATGCTAATATAACTCATTCGTTATAGGCTGGTTATTTTTTATTCTGTCTTTTTGTGGTCACTAGGCAGTTAACTGTAAAACAGGAGTCTTGGTTTTCTGAATTACAGCTGGTTTTCCCCCCTTCAGATTGTGTAGCACCAAGTTCTGCTCAGATATTCTCTAATGACTCCAATCTTAAACATGTTGCTGGGCAACTAGGTTTTGCCGCAGGCACTTCAGAAAACTAGCAAGTAGATCAGCATTTAAAAACTGCAAGTCACTGGTCTTTCCTACCATTTTTTTTTTTCCAGTATTTTATGGTGAGAACATTTTCATCTTATGAAAATCAACAAGTAATTAAGCAATGCCTTTAACAGGTGGCAACTAATCATAACCTGGGGCATAAGCTGTATATACGAAGTGATTATGTTAATATAAAGGTGATCAAAGGGGTATTATCAGTGGTAAGGCATGAACAATAGGCACACATTGCTGTATTTTTATGATACTGTATGTCTATCAGTGACCTAGATCAAATAGTGAGGCAACAACTGTAGGATGCAATATGAATATTTTATGACTAAATTTCAAGGTGTGATGGATGGCTCACTCTTCTTCTAGTTGTGTGCTGCTATTTCCATATTACCTCTTCATTGTCTGTAAAAAGCACACTACAGACTGTGATTACCATGTTTAGCTATTTTCCATAAATATGATGCAAGATAAAAACACTTGAATTTTTTGCTTAAAAATTAAAAAATGAAAAAAAAAAAAGTGGGATGCTAATACTACTGTTTCCTTTGTTCTTAAAATGACTGCTCTCTGTACCAGTGGAAGAAAGCAAAAAATACTTAAAAGTAGGAAAACGGGAGAAGGTTTTTCAATTAATTCACTGGCTTCAGTCACTATGGCCAGCATGTGGGCTTTGGCAGGCAGAAAATGCTAAGGAAGCATATGAATGTTAAATGCTTATGATGTTTTTGCCATAGAAAACACGTTATTTATAGGCACATACAATTAAAATGTTGTTCTGCCAAGATGTATGTAAAAAAAAATAAATAAAAAATGGAGTCAAACTTAGCTTGCAACAGTACAGGCCATTCAGTGCTGTTTCCCTGGCACGTTCTGAGGGGCTTGCATTGTTGTATCTTCAATCACGCTTGTTACAATAATGAACAATCTCTTGTTTGTGTAAATCCAAAAGTTTTCTGACGTGGAATCTATTTTTAGCTATGGAAAATGTAGTTTGGAAGTATTGTCAACTTGGATGGAATCTTTGGGCAGGGAAAAGCCCATGGAGGACAGAGCCAAAAGGGATTTTAGCCTAGCAAATACTTAGGATGTCCTGACATATGTTCTTATACTGTTAGCTCTTCACAAGTAACCTGAAACACATTTCTATGAATAAAACTGTGTTTAAAAAGCTGAGCATAACAGCATTTTTATATTGCAAATGGGAGAAAAAATAATTAGCAACCGTTTTTAAATGCTGTGAAGGTACTTAGTACTTGAAGCTATTGGGTTTGTTTCCTTATTTTATTTTATTTATTTTTTTTTTAAATGAGAGTGACATTTCAGTTATGCCAGACTCTTCAAACTGGTGGATTTGGTATTCTCTTCTGTTGTGGAGTCCCTGATCGCAGCTGTCAAAGACCACAGATGGACAGCTGCCTGGGTAAATCCATTAAGCGTAGTTGAAATTATTCTTCTCTACTTGAAAAACCCAAGTACTATGCCAGGACTAAAGCAATCACAACTTACAGCCTTCAAGTTTTCAAATAAAATATTATAAAGTATTTCATTGGTTTGATTGTGGGTTGCTGGGTTTTTTTTTACATGTAACTGATTAATCATCGTGATACCTGTTGAAGCAATCAACAGTGGAGGAGAGACCTGGGAATAGCTAGCTGCATACAAAGTTCTTTTATGAAAAATGGGGTAGCATTTTTGTAAGTGAAGAGCAAAAAATCTGTTCAAATAGTTTTAACTGGAAAAATGAAGCTTTTCTAATTTTATAAATGCGTTGTTCAATCTTCCTTTGTCTTTCAACAGATGGGCGCAAGCCATTTCCAATAAACCATGGGGAAACTAGTGACGATTCATTTTTAGAGGTAGGAATAAAAAACCTTCTTAAATGTTATTTTACAAAATTATTGCTGTATTTACACAAAATTTATAAAAAACATTTTAATAAATACTTATACAGAAGTCTCGCTATAGCTATGGTTGGATGAGGAATAGAGCGAGTGGGACAGTGAGACAAAATTAGGTTTACTCAGTTTTAAAACGGGTATTTCAGAATGCTGGATGACAGACTGTCATAACACAGTAACAAGAAATGTCAGAAAGTTTGACCATAACAGAAGATCCAACTGACTTTTCTTCTGTGCTGAGATTTTCCATATACCCCTGCTCCTTTCAAATTGTATGCGAGATGAAGTCATCAGATAGAAAACTTAGGATAATTTTTCGTTCTCTTTCCTTTTAGTTATAGGTTGATAGGTGCCATGCTAGACATGAATTGATTTCCTTTCTGGCACTTGCTAATAATCAATCTTCTCCAGTTTCGTGGCTTCTTTTGGATGCTTCTTTGTGTCAGGAGCTGTTTAGATGAGAAATGAATTGGAAAGGAGTACACTGAATTGGGAGGATAAACTGTCATCCCCTTAGCATGATGAGAGAAGGCAATGCCTAGATCTGACTTTTATGGTATCCAGACTGGATTAGCTTTACAAAGGGAAGAAACCAGAGAAACTAAGAAACCAACCAAACAAAACCATTTTTAGTTTAGTAGCATAGACTAACGTCTGTAAAGGCTGCATACAATTTGTGCTTGTTTGGGCAGGGGGAGAAGTTGGATAAAGCTTTCCTTTTTTCTTATGTGGCTTGCTTTCTGTTTTACTGATAACATGTGTTCTCCAGATTGCACCCTAAAGCTAGATGAAGGAATTACTTAAAATCTTTCACTTACCCCACGCAGCTTAGATTCATCTTGAGACAAAGGAAGAATTTCTGAATACAGCAGCACTAGTAAAGGCAAACTTCAGAGAGGCATTTAGGAAGTCAGACAAGGAACACAACTGTTGCACAAAGGAATAGTCAGTCTTTGTTGCTAAGGTTCTGCATGCGACTCTTGCTCTTTTTTATGCTGCCCATATGAGCACTGTAAATAATCTTGAATAGTGGTAACTCGGATCAGAAATACAGTTCACGTAGATTTGTCACACTTCTTAGTAATCTTTTATAGAAAAGGGATTTTTGAGCATATTTTGTATAAAGTGTGTCTTCATATTTCAGTTGTGAGGAGTTTTTTTAATAAGTATGATTTATAGTGTGTTTTGTTTTCTTTTTTTTTGTTTGGTTTTTTTGCTTTTTTCTCTAGGATGCAATAGAAGTTTGCAAGAAATTCATGGAACGTGACCCAGAAGAATTAAGATTTAATGCAATTGCACTGTCTGCAGCTTAAAAGCCTTTTCCAGTGGGGCTAATCTATTGCAATGTATTGTAACAATAAAACTGTTGCCATATGTTAATAGTACAAATTTTGATACTTCCCTAACATGTTGATTAATTGTAGCATACGTGGAATAAACTTTGCATTTGTCCTTGCTATATCTTGCTGCTTGTTCCTGGAGCAACGTTGGGTATTTATATACACGCATGCATTTTGTGCAAGACTTCTTTGTGGTGGGTTTTTCCCCTTCCACCCTCTTAAAAGTTTTGGGAATTACTGTCTGTCATATTTCATCATAACAACAATGAGCTAGTTCAGAGCAGGATTATTATTTGTATCATTCAGAGATAATATTTTGAGTATGTGATATGTTAATGGGTAAAAACTTGAGATATGAGGCTATTTCCATCTTTTAATTATAATCATACAAGAATATTATGAGAACTTTTGCAGGTGACTGAAAAGACAAATGCATTTTTTTCAGTGCATTATTTATAAATAAACATATGGAAGAAAAAAGGCAGAAAAGGACTGTTTCTTCTTTCTGTTGGTGAGCACTAACATTTTAAAACTATCTTAATCTCAACGTTTTGAATAAAAATTGTTTTTGTTTCTCAAGCCTAATGTTAATAAATTTTCAAAAAGCTTTAGTTAAACCAATGTTTGCTATTCGTATGTGGAAAAACAACATAGATTTTTGCCTTGGAAAAGCCATGCTAGTAATTAATAGAAGTTCAAATGGTAGGAGTGTGGAGGGCACACACAGGTGAATACAGCAACGTGAAGTATTCACATTCACCTCACCTAACTGAAATAAATGACAGAGAAGTAACGATCACTGTAATGAAGCTTTGTGTAACAGGAACACGCTATATATTTTAAGGTAGCCGTGATGGTCATATATTTTTTATTTTTTTTTCCCCTTTAGGAGTATCTATTGTAAATTTGTCAGGTGGCATTACTGAATGCTATGTGATACCCTTCCTTCCCCTGTGCCATCCCTCTCACCCCACCCACTGGATCTTAAGGTACCGTTGACCAGTTTCTACACTTGAATTAGTAACAACTTGGTTATTTTGGGGTGTTTTGTGGGTTGTTTGGTTTGGTTTTTTTTTTGACTAGGCAATCTTATGCTTTAGGATTCTTCTGAAGGTTGGTTTTGGTTAACGTCCGTCTTTTGACGTTCCAGAAAAATATTCCTTATTTGTTGCTTTGAAGTGAAATAATTCAGGTTTGCTTCCAATCGAGATCGCTGCCAAAGGAAACTGAACCCTCCATGTCCCAGAGGGTGCTTTCATTCTCTGTCAATTGTCATTGCAGGAAAAACGAATGGGGTTATGCCAGAAGCAATCTGGCAGAGTTTTCCTTCTTTATAGAAAAGAAAGAGGCTGGGGAGTCTGTCTTATCACTTAAGAACATCTTTTGCGCTCTAAAGAATAAGTTGGAGTGTCTGTCTAAAACATGTCACCTGGAGAGGCCCCTAACAACAAGAGTCTGTTTTCTGTAAGTGAGCTGGTTCAAAAAGTGAGGGGGAAGAACAACACTAATGAGCTTCTATTTTTGAGCATTTTTTCACCCCAGTAAAATGCAATATCATTAAGACTTGCTTTATGTTGCCACGCTCATTAATTAAGCCCTGAAACTTGCCTTTAAATAAAAACCAAAGGCTTTAGTAACCAAAGCAGCTGCATTGTCTTCCTGCTAATATCAGAAAAAATCAAATCTAAGTTGTCACAACTTAGTTGGGATATTGCATATCTTATGCTAAAGGACTGTTGGAGGAATACATTTAAAGTAACCTATAGTTATATATAGAAATTTTAGGGGAGGGAGGAAGGTGAGGAAAGAGAAGAAGAGGACGTACAGTTCAAAGCTGTTAAACAAGCTACAGCAGGGCAATATTGTCATCTGCTTTAGGGAAATATTCACACTGTAATATGCTCTTCAGAAGATTTCGATGGGTTTTGGTAATAAATAGAGGGGCTCTGGTTTTGTGCCATTATTTATTACAAAATCACTTCAGAACTGGACCTTTAATTGAGTACTAGGACTT
>JAHREE010000279.1:23912564-23933850 GCA_033628505.1 Tringa tobata | reverse complement strand
GCAGATTTGCAGAGTAGCTTGGTAGAAAGAGTCAGTTTGAGGATAAAACTTGAGAGCCAGGACTACTTGCTAAAGCCTTCTGGTTTGGAGCAACGGCACAGCAACCAAACGCAGCGAATGGTCTCTGACACGTGGCCACCAAATGGTTTTGTTTGTTGAGACTGTTCGACGTCTGCATTTCTACTGTATATTTTTACGGCTTCTGCAAATGCAGCACGAGGTGTCAGGCAGCAACGTTTTCCCTCTATTTGCATGGAGATCTTACCTCCGTGATTATTTTGTTTTGTTTTTCCCCCCAAGCATGAATCTAATGCATACAGTCTGGCATGGCAGATGGGAGGAATAACTGTAGAGACAGAAGACTCATTTTACCATTCAAATCCTCTTCTCATAGGTACCTCTATTTCAGTTGAACTAATCATTATGAAAAGTTGGGTTTTTTTTATTTCTCTTTTTTCTCTGTTCTGGGTAAGGTGTCCTCGGATGGCGGGGAGAGAACCAGTCAACATCCTGGATAGCGCCAGAATGAAAAATGTGCGAATGAAAAAATCTCTATATTGTGTTGCTTAAACTGTGTCTAATACCGGGTAATTCTGTCAAGTCATAAAACCTGGGTGGGCTGGTTTCTGGAGAACTTCTTACAGCACGGCTGCCAAAGTCCTGGCTCACGTCTACATAAGGGATGTATTTAACTCTCCTTTAGGTGGACGCATCAATATTTCATTATTGCGTGTAGATTCTTGGCAGTGAGCCCTTGCATGGAGTAAAACTAAGCATATCCAATTAATGTATAAATATGAATTGATACATAAATATACATGCTGTTAAGTAAATACTGTGGGGAATGTAAATGCTAGAAATAGTGTTCTCTGCTGGCTGCAGACTATGAAAGTGCTGTGGCAAAATGTCATATAACAGGGCTAGCAATAACGTTTTAGAGGGAGAGGATGACAGTAATACTCTTTTATCCGGCTGAGCATTATTCTCTCTGTTACCTCGTTGTCCCCTTCCTTCTGGACCTCAGGAAAGGTGTCTGTGGTGTATTTGGTGATGTGTTTGAGAGAAAAACGGGACCGATTTTTGCTTGAGAGTGGAATCTGTTTCCTGATTTCTGCAAGGTGGGTTTGTGTATTTTCAAGTGAAGTCTGTATTTGGATTTCTCAGAGCTGCTTGAAGTCTGTCTTCACGCAGTCCTGTGCGATGGGCATGCATAGCTTTGAGCTGAGTTCACAGCTTAGTTTCCTTTGTGGATGGTTTATCTTTGTAGTTTTGAGCATTGTGTTATAATTTCGCATGAAAGCAGCGTCTGCAGACACTTTAAGAGGAAGACTTAACTTGTTGACTATAGAAATGGATATGTCTTCTATACTGGGGAAATGCATTGCAGCTTAAGAGGATCTACAGACATTTCTGACTGGACTTCTGTTTCTTCTGTTCTGCATTTTGTGGTTACCAGCTACAGTTAGTCATGGTGTTACTTTTGTTCTTTTCCTCCTGTCTTTTTGTTTGTTTGTATTTTGAACAATGTCCTGATCCTTTCTTCGTTTTTTTGTGAGGTCATGCTTTTTCTTTTTTCCCCACCTATAGTCAGGGGAGGAGGTGAGATGATAATTTCCATGTTTAGTATTCCACCCCCTGCCCCGTTACTATGGACTCCCTTTAAGCACCTTCTATTTGTCAAACACCTCTTTTTTTGGTCAAAATTTTTAAGTTTTTAATGAGCACTTGGGGTGTATTACATTAGACGGTGACCTTGCTGAGCTTTGGAAAACACTTGGGTTTTATTGTGTTGTAAGAACCAGATACATTCCAGCTGTTTCTTGTACCTACCACTCCTCCTCTTTCAAGTTCCTTTATCCACTCCTGGAGGAAGGTTTTTATTTTTATAAAAACAAAACAAAAAAAACCAAACCCAACCTTTTCTGCTTAATGAGACTAAAGTAACTCTTAACTATCATTTTTTAAATGGGCTTTCCGACTTAAGCAATTTAATGAAAAACAGCATGTGCTTTCAGACCCAGTGTTCTGGAAATGTATCTGCTGGTGTAAGGTGTGCTTGACACACCTAACTTATTATCCAAATTACCTTAGGAGGAGTGTTTTGGTTTTGCTGTTTTTCACATATCTGAATACTGTCAATCCAAGTGAAAAATCTAACTTTAAAGGAATGTAGTGCATAAGCTACTTTAAAATAGGTTCTTTAGTTCCTCATGCTGTGAGCTTCTGCAAGCAGTTGTAAATTTAGCGTTTATGAATAGAGCTAAATTTTTATTTTTCCAATGAGAAGAAAGATGTATGGATATGACTCACAGCGTGCTTGCTTCCAGTTAGATATTTGGCTGTAAAACTTTAATTTGTGTCACGCTGAATAGAGAAACTGAATTTTAACAGTGTTTTGCATTTGTGGTACAAAACATCTGGGATTATATTAGAAGGGTATGAAGATTGTAAGGCTGGCTTTATTATTATTATTTTTTTTGCCAGCGCTGGGTGTGTTGGCACATTTTTTTTGCACCAGCTCATGTGAAAGTCCTAACTTTCATTTCTGGACGTGATTCAGCTTTCAGTCATTACTATTAGAAAAGAAACCTGATCTACTAACTTTTGGGAAATAGTTGTTACTACGTTGGCCAAAAAAAAGTCAAAGTCATTGTCATGTAACACAGCTTTAAAGGAATATCTGGGCTGGGATGAATTCAACTAGCACAGACAGTGAAAGGTGTTGGTTGGGCCGAGCTGTCCTCCTAGGTAGACCCCACAATGACGTGGTTTTGTGTTAGTGCCAGGGTGTTATCACGGCAAGGTGTCACTGAAACTCCTGTGCTTGGCGTGTGCTTCTGCTGCCTCTTTTTTGCGGTGGCAGTGGCGTGTGTCTGACCTTCCAGTGATTTGGCTGAGGGAGTTCATCTGATGATGAGAATTCCACCTGGTTTGTGATATTTGGCTCCTGGGAGGCGAGGTGGGCACCGGTGCTCATGCTCGGGAAGAGGTGGTGTTGGTGGAGTTGGCCTTTTGGTGGCAGCTCGCTGTCGGGATGCGGCCGAGCTAGTGGGATGAAGAGAGGCAGACACCTGAATTCAGACAAGCCATCTCTTTCCCTGGAGGCTTCTCCAGTCACCTGCTTCTGCTCATTTCCAGGCTCTCTTCCTTATGTGACTCGAGAGCCGTTCGCTGGGCGCCCGGGGTCGCCTAGACACCTGAATTAGGGAGGCTGGCTTCCAGCCATAACTAACTTCTTCAGGATGGATTTCATAAGGCTCATAAATACGGTTGGAGCTGGTTTAAATAGAAACTCTGCCAGGAGTTTCAGGCCAGAGCATTTGAAAGTATTTGATATGCTCATACGCTGACTTCCGCTACGGCGAGAGCAGCTTTTGTGTCTCCCTGGAGTTTTGTTGGTTGGGAGATGGTCCTTCAGGGGTGGTGGGCCATGTGGTCCAGCAGTTCTGCAGTGATCACCACCTGCCCTTCAGGGGTGCAATCTAATCCCACATCTAATCTCCACTGTTAGTCGCAAATTCTTTCCTGGAAGTACTTTATTGCCCCTGCTGTTTGTTACTTAGTTATTATTTTTTTTCCTTCAGGAAGGAATTTAAAAAATCTAGATTGAGGAGTTTGATCTGAGACTTTCTATGCAGTCAAACGACTGTGTCAGCACGATGCGATAAAGAACGGAAGCAAACGAAACCAGATGTTGAAGTGACTGTGGAGAAGAGGAAGAAAAATTAAGATCCAGATCTGACACCACGCGGGTGGGGGGGTTCTGTAGCAACAGCTGCTGCGCCGCCTTGAAATGCTTCTTTGGGTGCTATTTCAGGTTAGATGAAGCTAGGCATTGCTGCGTTTCCATGCTAGCAAAAACCTCTCTTCCTTCTTGTGTCACCATGTCCCATTTGCCTAAATGGTGCCACTGACAAAATGTACCTTTTTGTTGATACACCTGAAAATGCAACCCTGAGCAAAAAACGGGCCAGACGTTTGATGGCAGGTTCTTTTGCAAATAGAAGGGGTTGTAAAGAAGTGACATCGGCTGTCTTAACTAACTACAGAGGTCTCACCTTTATATATATAGATTTTTTTTTTTTAAATGTCAGGTGAGGATGAGGATTTTAAAATCCTCATTGTGAGATCTCAGCGTTCCATAAAAAGGTTGTGTGGAGTTTGCTCTTATTTGGACTAATTGAATGTGGGGTGAGGATGAAGGCATGAGCTCCGGGTACAGATGGATATCTTTCACAGACATTTGCCTGGTGCTGTGGAGGGGGGGAGAAAAAACCAACCCTGATGTAATAAACATCCACTCGATGACTATTCAGGAGAGCATTGCTTCACAGCTACGAGTCTTACGTGTCGACGAATTTTTTTTGGTAGACAAATCCCCATTAAAATGCACAGACGGGGTTGCTCGCTAACGACCTAGCTTTCATGCGCCTGATAAAATCCAAAAGTCCTGTGTGACGTTGGGGTAGGTCTTGCAGAGACGGGCTGTAATCTCATTTGAGAGCATCGTTAAAGACTCCAGGAAGTTCTGCATGTCGGGTGTCGGTGGATGGGGTTGGGAGCTGCGCGCTGGGGAGGAATGACAGAGGAGAGAGGCTTGGAAAAAGAAGAGGAGAAATGTGCACCTAAGGTTATTTGTAAATAACTACTTTTTCCTTCTTACTGGAATGAATTTTTTACCTCGTAAGTATTTAAATTATGAGATTTTATAGAATGTACTGACTCTTTAAATCTGTGGGGTTTTTTTTGCATTTGTTTTGCATTTTGGCCATTTAAAAGATTGGGGGAATACTGTTGTAAATTTGTGAATGTGCTATTACGCTTATTTTAATTTTTTGACTTAGGTATTTGTAAAATCAGTGTCTCATCTGATTTACCTACCATGGGGCACAGAAGCCTACTGTTAGGTGTGGCTGAAAAAATGCACATATGTGTGTACTTACGGTTCCTTTTTTGTTTTCTTCCCTTTCTTACCTCTGCAGTTAAGAATTTCTAATTTATTTTTTTTTTTCCAACGTGGCAACTAAAATCTCGTGGCATTCCATCTTCCAGTGGAATCTTTCATCTTTCCTTAGGAGAACCGTCTCCCCTTGGAAGTTACAGTAAGAACGTTGATGTTCTCTTCCTAAGCTTATTTGGGTATGCTGTAGTTAAGAAGAACAATGCTGTTAGATCGCATCCGGTTGTCAATAGAACAGTTGATTTTGTCAGAAGACAAAATGCTTGACGTGCTCGTTTCAGCGACGAGTATCGGTCTCTGCAGGTGGGCAAGTCTTCTTGCCGGAGCCGTATCTGCTGCTCAGGGTAACGACCTGCAAGGTTGGAGCAGGCGTTTTCCGGCCTTTAAGCAGATGTGGTGGGGAGGCTGGCAGGAATTTGGTTTCCTGTGTCTGGTGCCTGGATGGGTGAGATGCGATCCAGCCCCTGCAGATTTCCAGCCGTGACTCATCGGATTGTTTTCCTCTTTCCATCAGCCGAGGGGGTAGGGTAGAGGAGGGTGTCTCCCAGGCAGCAGAAGGCATCTCTAATGTCACGCTACTTTTCAGATACGGGGGAGTGGAAAATGGAAAGGATATTGGTGTCTCTTGCTTGTTTTTAAAGGTACGCCAGCCTTCCTCACCTCAGTCTTATTTTATTTTATTTTCTTAGAGTATTTTCTCTTAACCCAGCTGTGCTGTGGCTGCAGCTCGGCCACATCTTACCTCTGTTCTGGGAAATGATGAACCTGATGCAGGCTCAGTGTAACAGACATTGCTCCTGGGGGGAGGATATGGAGAAAAGCATCTCTGGATCCTCCTCTTCCCAACCTCAGCACCTGCTTCTCCACTCGAGTAAAGAAGTGTACGTGTCCTTGTTTCTTCTTGAGGCAGGGCGTGGATGGGCCTTTGGGAAGAGGCGGTCTTCTGCAGACTGCTAGTGGAGGTAGACGTGGCATGCACCAATTTTACCAATGTTTTGATCTACCGATGCATATGCTGTTGCTTGGATTGCACACAGTGGTTTTAATTTTTGACAGAGATGCAGATGGGGACCTTTAAGTGCTTTGGCTGCATCTGCCTACCTGCTGTAGGCTGGGAACTGGAAGCAGCGTGGCTGCTGTCACACACAAATCCACGTGAACCAGTTTAGGTCTGGCAGGAGCACCCACGTATCCCACAGTGTTATGCAACATAAGCATCCTTGGAGATTGGGATGCTGTGAGTTAATGGCAGCCAGACACAGCTCATAGTTCTCCTCATCTAAAGGGCCTGGATCTTGCTCACCTTTCTGTTTTGTGGAAGAAGATTTAAAGTATGAAATCTGCTTCTATGTAACTCTCTTTGTGTGTCAGAACACTTTTTCCCAGAGCACGAATAATACCCAGGTTCCTCAACTAATGTAGAAGTGTAACAGCTGTTCATCTTTCTAAGAGCTTCATAGTCTTAGTTACAGAATGGAACATCCTTACCATGAGAAGGGTCTATCAGAGAAGCTTCTCTTGAGAAAGCTTCTTTAAATCCTCCTTTGTTTCATGGGTTTCGTATGCCCCTTTCTTTCCTGCATTAGATGTGTAATACCATGACAGAAGAATTAAAGTCTTTGTGTAAATGTTAGCATTATATATCCCCTCCCATCTACTTTTGAAATAGTTTTAATCCCGTGATTTGGAAGGGAAATAGGTAACGTAAGGGAGATGCAGATAAAAATCCACCCTGTGGTTGGGACCAGTCTGGCAGGCAGCATGATGTATTGAGGATCTTAGCTTACAATAAGGAAGACTCCGGGGATGGAAAGTTATTTTAACACCAGCAATCAGGTACCAGATATCATTGCACGTTACCACATGTGGTGTTATCACATTCCTCAATTTAGTAAGAGAAGTTTTGGCCATCTTCTCAACTTCCATGAGCAGCTCCTGTTTACTGGTTCAGTTTAAATGATCATCTTTTTTTTTTTTTTTTGTGTGTGTGTATGTGTAGGTTTTATGGCCGTGATGCTCTCTGGTTTTCTGCCGAGAAAAATCTGGTTTTAATCTTGAATTCTAAGCTGTGTTTTTTGGGAGGCTCTCAGAAGTAAGCATGAGTCTTCAATATGAACTAAAAGTTTGATTGTTTCCTGGATGTAAGTGCCAGGACACTTTCTACTTTACACTGACTTTGACCAGGGTCTGTTGCAGTAACCCTCAGTGGTCATTAAAACATCACTTTCACTGCTGATAGTTCATTTCTACATGGAATTAAACTGACATGTTTTGGAATATTTACTTAGTGCACTTCTCTTTATTTAGCTTTTTGGCATAATTAGGCTACAGCACTGTCATGAAAACACAGTTTTGGTTAAACGCAACAATGAAGTGATGTCTTTAATGACCTCTGGAACATTGCATAAGCACTTGTAAATCATAGCTGTCAGGCTGGAGTTGTGAAAAATATCTACAGCAGTGGCTAGTTCCAGGGAGAGAGTTCTCCAGCAGTCAGAAACTTGGTATAATGCTATTTTAGCCCCTTGCTTCTATTTATGTATCGTGTCAATGAATGCTTGTGGATGATACTTATTGCAGATGCCACTGGCCACCGCCTCAGACGATGGGGAAACTGCTGCACGGAGCAAACGAGCAGCTGATGTTCTCCCTCTGCATAGATTCATTACTCTAACCAAGTTACTCACATACATGCAGTCTGGAAATACTAGAGGTCTTTGATCTTTAAAACTTAATGTTTGAAAATGTAAATGATGCACTTCTTTGATCTGCTTCTTAAATTAAATGGTAATTGTGAAAATTACATTAGGCAGGTTTCCACTTAAAGGTTTGTGCTTTTCATTTCACACTACGTTAATTCTAAGCTGTATGTCGTTGCTGGTTTTTTCATCAGTGAATTCTGGTAAGGGGAAGATCTTTGTGTTTCTACGTGGCCTAATTATTAGCACTGTGTATATTTAGGGGATTAGACCTTAACATGCAATTCCTCTAACGCCGACTCCGGGGATCGCCAGTTTTGCCTGTCTGTCTGTGTGTTGATGACTGGGGGAATAGGAATCATAGAATCGTCTAGGTTGGAAGAGACCCTTGTGATCATCGAGTCCAACCATCTACCCTACTCTACAAAGTCCTCCCCTACACCATATTCCCCAATGCTACATCTGAATGGCTCTTAAACACATCCAGGGATGGTGACTCAACCACCTCCCTGGGCAGCCTATTCCAATGCCCGACCACTCTTTCTGTGGAGAATTCTTTCCTAATGTTCAGTCTAAACCTACCCTGTTGGAGCTTGAAGCCATTCCCTCTCGTTCTGTCATTAATTACCTGTGAGAAGAGACCAGCACCAACCTCTCTACAGTGTCCTTTCAAGTAGTTGTAGAGAGTGATGAGGTCTCCCCTCAGCCTCCTCCTCCTCATACTAAACAGTCCCAGCTCCTTCAGCCTCTCTTCATATGATTTGTTTTCCAGGCCCTTCACTAATTAATCGTTAAGGCCGAGCAGTAGAAAGCAAAAGGGAGTTTGAGCTGTGTGTGCCCAGGGTGGGATTTGTTCAGCGAAGTTGTCAGGAAACGCTTGGGCACGTGCTCTGCTGGGATCTGGTGATGTGTCCTCCCAAGCATCTGCTGATAGCAAAGTAGCAAAATGTTTTGGTTTGGTTTGGTTTTTTTTTTTTTAATCTGGATTCTCTGTGCTACTGGGCTGTTTGCTGTTGCCTTTCCAAATTACTGTCATCTTCTAATCAAGAACCTACTGTGTGATTCAGGGCTCCTAAAAAGTTGATGAAGCTCATGCAAAGTTCGGTCTTTTCCTTACATCAGCTTTCTAGTATGTAGTATATTTGTCTATCTTATTTACCATAAATGATGATAGAGGCCTCTCTGCCTTTTGTCCTGTTTTCTTATAAAAGGGACCTTTGAAGTCTAAGGGCTGCCTCAAACTGCCAGCTAGTAACTCCCAAGGTTATTCACAATCCATGTGTAATAGCTTCTTTTAAGCTCCTGTTGGTTTAAGGCCAACTGAAAATCAGCTGCTAAACTGCAATGAAGTTGTTAATTACCCCCTTAGTAAAATCACTTTGTGTGCTTTTCAATTATTAATATTTGTTTAGCTACGCGGAGATTAAGTTTGTGGGGGAGAAGGTTCAAGGTGGTTAGTACTGTATGTCTGCCACAACAGCTTTAAGATGTACTCATGGCTGGAGGAGGTTTTGTGGTTTTTTTTTTGTTTTTGCTTTGTTTGGTTGTGGGTTTGTTTTGTTTTGTTTTGTTTTGTTTTAGGAGCAGGTAAATGTTCTTTGTTCCAGATAAGAAAAAAACACCCCAAACCCAGAAACAATCTATGGGAGTAGGCTTTCTGTTTTGAATATCATCATGTGGACCTTCTGCTGTAACTCGTGCTACAGTCCCAAAGCTTGTCTTGCTTCGTATCTCCTCACGAGTTCCTTTGGAGATGTTTGTATAAAATTCGGCATCGTGCTGAATTACCATATTGCTGCTTTTTTGCTAATTTCCATTTGTATGTGTGCTGGTGGATCTGAGCATTCATCTCCAGTAATTTGCATAGGATGTTAAACAATCTGATTGCTTTGGTGGCACCCATAGGAGTGAGGAAATTGCCCAGCTGAGGTGAACAGGAACATCTCCACTCGGAGCTGCTACAGCAGCCTGCCTGCATATTTGAACTTTTTTTTTTTTCTTTAAGCACAAAAGCAGGAGAAGATATTTCTAACTGGGGATAAAAACAGTTGCCAGGCAAAAGAAATATGAAATGTCTTTTCTGTGGTAATGGAAATGATCTAGCTTGGGTTTCAGTGCTTCAGTGTGATACCTTCCTCATTAAAATTTCTTGTAGCTGGATAAGAACTTATAAAACTTTCAGATAACTGTTCAAAATAAAAATGAGTTCTTTTAGTTTTGGGTTTTGTTTTTTTTTTAATGTAGGAATGCTTAAATTTTATTTTTCTTTGTCTAACTGTGGAGAATTCTAGATCATTCTTCCTCAAAATTTCTCTTCCCCAATGTGTTCTTTTGGCTTCTGTGTCTTTTTGAATAAGGAATACTTGTAGCATTACTAAAAACCTAGTTCTCATGCACCTGTGCATTAAAATTATCTGAGCAAAACATTTGGATTGGGTGCAGAGGAGGCCACAGGGGCCCTCTGTCAACTTCTGCTGTGAGGACAGAGACCACCACGGGAGTGGGGCTGGCCAGGAGTGGAGCAATGCAGGCAGGACCATTCACCACCGCTTGTGAATCTTCAGCCTCTCTTGTTACCCAGGTCTCAGAGTTGTCAATGTGGTCACTGTTTATTTTTCCTTTCTTCTTCAAGCCTAGTGTGAAGGTCCTGTGGCTCGAAGTGGAGGCTGGTTGAACACTAATGTACCTTTTTAAAGCTGTTACTTTAATATATCAGGTGATGCTGAACTTTTTTTTTTTACTGTTCCTTCATAGGGAATAAACACATTTAAAGTCAAGTCAGAGCAGGTCATTAATTGCAGTAGGGAATTTTTGAAGTCCAGATTTTTTTTCTCAAACCTGAAGAACTTGAAACAAGTGTACTCTGTAGGTGCCCAAGAGCAAGTAACTTGTATTTCCTGGTAAATGAGGTCGCCAGTTTTAAACCTCTTTCACTGCTCCTTTAAGGCTAGCCCAGAACTAAGTAAAATAAAAGGCCTTAAGCTTCAGACCAAAGCTTTGACTTTGAATGAATTGCTCGGGATGAAAAAAGAAGTGGTGGGTGTGTTCTGTTTCATGGATTTAAGAAACAAACAAACACAAAGTAGTGTCTGCTGCCCCATTCAAAGCGGTTTGCTGCCAAGGAGACCTTCCCTCCTGGAGCCAAACTTTGATAAGCTTTCTGGGGCTCCCCGCTTCTCCCTGTATAATTTCATTTTTAGCCTTGTTTGGGGAGTGTTGTGACCTCTTGAGAGTTTAAGGCTTTTCCAGAGACCAGAGCTACCGCAGTCCTGTAACCCTTCGTGCAGCCCCCTGTGATGGAGCACAACAGCCAAGGACTGTTCCTCAACGGGAACGGGAATCTGAGAGTACAAATCTCTCCCCTCTTTAAGGTGTGAGGCTGATGTTAAGCACAGGAATCTCCTGTAACCAGAAAAACAGATATTTAAATAGCATTATGCTTAATCGTATTCTTCTTTTCCTCCGCTCTTATTGACGCTCCAGGAGAAAGGTTTGACAGTGAGATCTCACACTCAACTTGCTCTTCGGGGGCTTCGTTACCAGCAGAAATGTGGGTACTTGTTTGAAATCTCAGGAAGTTGAAAGGGCCAAGCTTTAGGCCTAAAAAAAAAATAAAATAGTAATTCTTGTCTTCTTGTAGGTATATATCATACATAGGGCTTCCTTTTCAATTTTACGATAAAAAGCATATGCTGGGTTTTGGCATTAGAACTTGGAATCGTGTTTAAATTAAACACTAGTAGTTGGATGAAATGGGCTTAGACAGGCTTTACTTTGTTTTGGTGCTCTCGAGCTAATCATTTACAAATTGCTGAGCTAAGGGGCACAAATTAATGACATTCCAGCATCTTAAAATAGCCCTCGCTATGTCATACTGGAAAAATGTGTATTCGGCATTCAAATGCCATGAATTTCACAAATGTTTCATTTATGTGAAAAAAAAAAAAAAGGATAAAGACACAGAAAGGAGTTGATGTTTTGTGTCAGTTATTTTCTGTTAATCTGAACGCTGCAATGTGTTTTTGAGCAGCATGACATTCTTTATTTACAACACTTGAAAAGTTGCTTTATTATAAACATCTACAAAGAATTTTCTGCCGTAGTATTTTTTTTTCTTTTTAGCAGAAATGTCGCTATCACAAACTTTCTCATAAAAAAATCTTTCATTAGCCAGCAAAATGTTTATTGTTTAATCCAGTTTCACTTTGTGCAAAGTTTTCAGATTTGATTAAAATAACAATTTCTTACATTGCAGCATACTGTGACTTCCCAAGGACTCATAAGGTATTTGGCAGGGGTTCTCAGCTTCCTGTTGCAGTGCTTATAAGGGCAATTGCAGCATGAGATGTTTTCAAATAATGCTGAATACAAGTTTCAGAATTGTTTTATTCTAGGGTGGGTTTTTTGTGGGTTTTTTTTTTTTTTTGGTAAAAGGTGTTTTAGGAAGTTCTATTGTAGACTTACTTGCGTCTATATGGAGGAAAAAAATATTAACAATTTTTGGGTTGTTTTTTTTAGACATTAATTGTATTTGATTCTTAATACCCATTGAAAGATGGAGCATTCACTTAGGTTTGCTTTACTGACCCCAAATCTCTCCTTTGGTCTCTATTGATAAATCTCACACAAGGAGTGACAGTCACTTTTCATAGACAGATCCTTTGGCAGAGACTCTTACCTGGATGAATTTGGCACATGTTGATGCGTATGAGCCTTTGACAAAGCTCTGTCCAGACAAAACCTGGGAGGGTGACCTCTGATTTGCCAGCTTTTGACTGTCATATTTGGGAGTTTTTTTTGAGGTTCTTGTGCCAGCCGCTGTTACTATGAAATGCTTGGTCATCAAGCCTTGGGGTTGTCTCATCTGAGCGGGTTCCTGCAAAATCTCCCTAAATTCAGTGATAATGGTGTGCAGAGCTGCTGGAAGCAGCAGTGGAACTGTAGTTATCCAGACTTACACCTTCTCCAGTGCTAAGCAAAGGCAGGAGACCAAAGTGTGGCAAAAATCATGTCCCCACTGCCAACCTGAGGCAGGGTTATGCGAGTTCTGTGGTGGACTTGCTGGCAGGGGATGAGGCAGGCAACCAACGTGGTTGTTCTCATCTTTCCGCCCCCGTTTCTTCAATGCAAACATGAACAGCAGATCTTCAAGGGTTTTCTATTTTTGTCCTTTTCCTTCTGCTCCTTCCTTTGGTAGCAGGTTATGTAGGGTTTTGCATCTTCTTCCTTGAGGTGGCAAAAACTTGAATTTTTAAATTTTTGTGTGTGTGTGTGTGTGTTTCTAAAATGATGCCTTGAGCAGGTGGATTCATGTAGCACCTGTGACCAAAAGCTATGTAATGAAGTCCAGACCTGTTTTTACTTTGAGTGTTCCCTTCCAAAAAATATGTTTCTGTTATTTTTCTTATGTGGTTTCTGGATGTTCTTCAAAGAAAACACTGCAGTAGCTGTAGCAATCCTCTCTGCTGGTACCTGCCTCACTCCTGCATAACTCTGTGCCCAGGGAGAGCACTTTCTCCTTCAGAGCTTAGAATCATAGAATAGTTTGGGTTGGAAGGTGGAATTAGATGGAAGGTGGGTTGGAAGGTTGGAATTAGATGACCTTTAAAGGTCATCTAATTCAACACCCCTGCAATGAACAGGGCATCTTCCACTAGATGAGGTTGCTCAGAGCCCCATCCAGCCTTACCTTGAATGTTTCCAGGGATGGGACATCTACCACCTCTCTGGGCAACCTGTTCCAGCTTGTAGGCCAGTTAATTTTATCAGGTCAAGACAACCCTCCACCACAGAAAGGGAAACCAGAATTTTATTTAGTTTTTTGTTGTTGTCTGAAACAGTCACATAACCTCTGTGGAGATGCAGAAAGTTCCAACGGTGCATAGGCATCCTCAGCACCAGCACCTTGAGCCTCTCCCATCTCTCTGCAGGTATCTCCAGTGGTTCCAGGGCAGCAGACCACTGGAGGAGCAAAGTTGGACCACCAAGAGCTTCTCTAAACTACAAGATAGAAATAAATGTGTGCATAAACAGCAGTCGGTTCCTTTCTCCCCATCCGCAGCAAGTGATGAGAATTAACATGCCATACAGAGGAATTTATTTTGGGAACAGAATTCATTATTGTGCATAAATTGGATGCAATTCGTACCTCAGCCTTTAAATTCTAATAAACCGTAGTTGCCTATGCAACTTTTACCATAATATTAGAGTTACAGAGTCTGGTGTGTGGTTTATATATGATAGTCTAAGTGCCGCTTAAACTCTCTTCAGAGTTGGTAATTACCCTGATCCGAGCAATTATCATTACTCGAGGGGGTCAGTACTTGTGTCTGTTCCCCCACCGTGGGCGTACAGCCTTTCTTTTTTCTTGTTTTAATGATGTCAGGTCATAGTAGGCATTGTAGGTCTGACACTAAGAGTATGCAGCCTAAAATAAACTGATGTATGTGTAGACATTTTTTTGTGTCTAGGTTATCATGCGTTTCGAGCAGTTGCTGTAAAATACCTCCTTTCCAAAACACCACCAAAACTCCTCCCGAAACTCCCTTTGTTCTGTCTTATGCCCTAAATCCTGCACATGCATACATGCTTAACTAAGAACTTTCTCTTGGTTTGGTATTCAGATGATGAGACTGAGTAATAAGCTCTTTCATGTGGAAATTGCATATGCGGCTGGAAGGAGCTCAGAGGTCACGTAGTTCATGAATACTCTCTTGTAAGACCGGATATTCTTATACCCAGACCATTCCTCATAAATACCTTTTTTTTAACCTCTTAAAAACTGGCAGACTGGTCTATGGTACATAACTCTTACGGTTAATTTTTCTTCCCTAGTACGTGAGAATTTTCTTTTCTGCAAATGAAGCCAATTAGTACAACTTTTGCTTTGATAAACTTGGCAAAAGAAGCATTTCCTCTCGGTCTCTTCTCTTCTTTATAATAACTAGTCCTCATACTCTTAAGCGTCTTTTCTGTCTTGTCTTGAAGTGTGATAGCACATACCAAACTAAGAGTAGGACACCTACTGCACCAATACAAACTGGTAAATAATCACTTAAGGCAGTGGCACCGCATAAAAGGGCGTGGGGATCACTGGTTACAAACTGATCTCAAGACTGTTGTCAAAAAAAAAACCCCAACAACCCAAAAAAGCCCACCCAACAAAGTTAATATTGTTTGGAGATGTACAGGAATATCCTATTTCTGTGTTCGGTTGCCCTGTTTTAAGAATAAGATTTTGTAGCTCAGCTCTGCTGAATTTTCTCTTGCTGAACTTTGGACCAGTGCCCCAATTTGGGACCAGAATGGCCAATTCTCATCTCCTGCTATAATGCTCATGCAGTGCCCAGATTTGGGTTTATAAAAAATATGTTTGTAGTCCGTCACCTGATTCTGTTGAAGAACACACTAAAGAGTCCTGGAAGTTGAAATAACTTCTCTTGTGTCCAGTTTAGTACCTTATCCCAGTCTGATGTTGCACCTTAGAAACCCGTTCTCTACACGTGTGATCTTCTTCCTACTGTCACATAATGGCCTTTTGATCTCCTTACCTGGACTGTATTTCCACACTCTGTCTTTAAATAAAATAGCAAGGTTTTTCACCAGTTGCACAACTTAAGTCCATCTGTACCCACTTATTGCTTTTCTTCTTGTGTATCAGACCAGTTACTTTGCCATAGCAGGAAAAAGAAATACTATTTATATGTGACTTTTTCAAACCGAAGTCTTGTCTCCCTTCCAAACAGCTATGGCGTGGTGGTGGTGGTGAGTCAGCAATATTTAATACCCTTCCAGAAAATAAAGTTGGGGAGATTAGTCTAAGTGTTTTTCTAACTCTTATTCTGGTTTCTTCTTGTGTCATCACACCTCTAAATGGGATCTTTATTTTTAATTTTTCAGTCAATGAGACCTTTCCAGGCCTTTGAGTTGAAGATAATTGCTAATGGCTTAAAGCATGCTCTAGAACACAGAAGAATATAATTAAGCAAATTCTTCCAGACTTTGCCATCTTCAGCACTTTTCTTCTACTCTCAGTGGTTGTTTTCCCAGTCCCATACTTCTCTGAAGCATCTGACAGCTCTTTAACTGAACACCATAGGCATCTTGTCATTAACTGTTTATTCACCTTTGTCATACTCAATCCATTCTTTCTCTTTCTTCTAGCATAGCCACAGAATTTCTTTGATGCTTTGTCTTTAGTTATTTTTTTCTCTTTAACTTGCCTAACTCTTTTTATTATGCTAGTGGAGTTAATTTATTTTTTCACTTCTGTTTGTGCAAATTGGTCTCTCAAATAATTCCTCTTTAATCACACTGCTGTTTGGTTTAGGCTATTCAGTTTCTCATCATGGTTTTGATAGAATATGGAATTAAACTAGCCATAGTACTTTATTGATCTCATTGAACACCTGCCAGATTCTCTAATAGCCTTTAAACCAATAAATAAATTTTTGAGCCCTATTGCAAGGTAGTGCTGAGTAGTCTCTCTACACAGACAGAAGAACTGAGACTCCCTCCTTGTATCGTGCAAAACTGCTGTCTTTATTAATAAAATTTTTGAGTGGGAAACTGAGCTAGCTGTCTTGACATGCCTTATTTAAAGGAGTCCCATATTTTGAAATATTAATTGTAATGTTAAAACCTACAGGACACTCATGGTATTTTGCATAACCCATTGTTTAGCGTCCTTGCTGACAGTAATAACTAGGTATTCATTTCTGGAGGATGTGTTTCTTCTGCAGGAACGTTTTTGGGGGCCCTTTCTGTTTTAGTTACCAGAAGGTGGTGGTTGCAAGTGAAAGCAAAAGAAACCATGTGAAGATGGCTATTGGAATGGGCTGTATATGGGTGTAAGCTAACAGACTGTCACCTGGATATCTGCGCGATGGAATAAGGTGCCATGCTGAGTTTTAATGACTGTTTGTTTTGTAGTTATAGTTGAGGATCCTTTAAGATTCACTGTTTTATTCATATTCAGCTGTTACATTTCCTACTTTTACTCCAGTAAAGGTGTTACGGGAAACTTCCATATGTTTCTCTCAGCAGAAGCAAAATCTTCAATGATTAAAAAAAATAAATCTCTTAACTACATGCATGAAGGTGAAAACAAAGTCATTACATACAGAGCAATAAAAAAACCTCGTTAATTTTAGTATTGCTGGTAAAGAACACAGTTGTTGGTGAAAACAGGCTTTTTTTTAGAATAAAATATTGCCAAAGAACTGAACCAGACAATTTTCCATTTGTCTCTCTCTCAGAGGTAAGCTCTTGGCATAAGGGTGAACTTGCTGATTTGAGATTAGGGTCTCTTTCCTGATTAGACATGAGGATCAAAAAGAGCATTTGGTGCTAAAACAGTCATTGGGCACAATGCCACTCTCTATTCCTTAGTCAAAAGTGTTATCTGACTGGGAGATACTGTTTATAAATATTTGATCAAATACTGTATCATGTCCTAAGCCATGGGAAATCAGCAAGTCAGAAATAATGCAAGCTGTAGATGCAATTTTATTTTGAAGTGTATCAGGCGTTATGGTGGGAAAGGAAGAGCAAATGTTCTTTGAGGTGGTAAGTACAGTAAAGGTTCATAATCTTCACGATCAAGGTCTGAGAGGAGACTTCTTATCCAGGAGGGAAAGACAAGTTTAGAAGTAGAGCATCGTGATGGACACCGCTTTGTTTCTTCTTTTTCCCCCCTGAGGGTACCTATCACTTAAGTGGCGTTTTGCTGTTTTCAAAATCTTACCAACCAATATAGTCGTAATTCACTCAGATTTACACTTTCACTTAATGTATGGCTTACTTAGAAAATTATTTCTTCACTAACCAGTACTATCAAAATTCAGTATAGAGTCCTAGACTTGTAGGTAATTAAGAGAGGTTGCTAGTCTGCTGTAGAATATTTTTGTAGTGAAAATGCAACTTAAACTAAGGAAAAAAGAAAAAGTGCTGCCTAAAACTAGTTGTTTGAATAGTTCCAAATCAGTGATAGTCTGTATACTGCGGTGCTTGGTGGTTTTGCTGGTACCTGACATAAAAAGCCAAACTCAGTGTGTTCTCAGCGAAAGATGTTGGGACAGTTTGGTACCATATGTGGAGTCCAGATGCAAAAAGAACAGGGTATGTGTATTTATGTAACAGTCAAATATGCAGCTTGTAATAAATGACAGGCTGATAGGAACATGAAGGGGAAAGAAAGTCCTGGGCACTTTTATTTTTGTGCTTCATAGCGTAAAATAAAAGCGATTTTCCTGTAATTTATTTACCATGGATACCTGCAGGGGTATTGAAAATGCTAATTCAGCTGAAGGGAGTGTTTTAAAGAAAATGATTGTCAAAATAAATTCCACTTTATAACAGCAGAGGTCAGAATATGTCAGGAGATATGCGAAATCAGTTCTGCAGTGACACCCAGATTCTGTTTGAATTCACACCCGATACCTATGCAGGGTCTCTAACTGAGGCACCAGTCTTGGGGAAGGGTGGCTGACAGAAGATAGACGAGTTTTTAACAGCACATTCATGGTTACATACCTTAGTTAAAAAAGGCATTGTATAGATTTAACACTTTGGATTTAATATGAGTTAGACTTGTGTCCAGTTTTTTCTGGATACACGGTTCCCTGTCTTATTGTATATCACAAAGAAAGAAATACTTAAGCAATTAAGTATTAAAAAAATTGGTATATGGGGGTGGGAGGAAGTGGTGGGTCATATTTCTCCTTTCTGTAATGATTTCTGATGCAAGAGAAGCGTTTGTGAAAAGACGTGTTGCTCTCCCTATCTGTGTTTTCTACCATTTTAATTACAGAGAAGACTGGAACTCCTCTTCTCTAAATATTAAAGTACTGGTATCCTCCCTCCCCACCCTGCGAACGTGCTGACATACCTGGTACAGGTCACTGTCAGACTGAGGGTGCTGGACGAGGTGACAACAGGTTTAACTCAATGGGATAATTCCTTTGTTAGGCTGTAAACCTTGTGCAAGTGGTGTTTGAATGCTTCAAGCTGAAGTTACATCCAACTTTTTACTCCAGCAGAAAATATTCAGGAGGACGGGAGTCCAACAAAACGTAGCATTTCGCGATGCCCCCAGACAAAATTTAATCTTGCATCGGAAATAACATGGATGGTACAAAGTACCATTCCTTTCTCTCTGGAATTTTGAACAAAAAAAAACCCCAAAGACATCACTCGGCTTTGATAATAGTCACTGATAATAATTCGGTGACCTAATGTTAAAAGCACTTCCCCGTTTTGTTTTTGTTAATGGTAGGGAAAGTCTCTTCAGCTGCTCTACCGAGCTGTAAGTAAAATGGTCAAAATTTTCCTGTGGAAATGGTAATCGTGTACCAGATCAAGCAGCAGAAATTGGCATAACTTCATGCAATATGTATGGAGGAAAATGTTTAAATTGGGGGTAGTCTATGCTTTGTTTCAGTTGCTAGGCAAAACTTCAGACATTCCTGAAGTCTGCATGCCCTGGAAGGCAGCTGGTCATGGAAACCATTGTGGCTTGAACCTGAAATGCTTGAGGCATCTTGCCTACGGTGGAAGAAAATCTCAGTCTTCCAGGACATAGATATTCTCTGCTGATGAGAAACCATATGAGTTACTGATAATATTACTCCATTTAATGCATTATTCTTTTAAAAGACAAAAGAAAGTTAAGCTAGAGATGAAAAATGCCCAAAGTACACACATCTGTTTATAATACTCTGAATTATTTTTTATATATATATATACACACACATACACATAAAGTGCATCTTTTCTGTCATTACAAGATACAAGCATAATCCTACTAGATGAATGGATCAGAGTAGTCTTCCAAGACTGTTTTTTATAGCTCTGGACAGAACATTTTCTTGTACAATTTGTTTGCTTGCATCTCGGTCCTTTTCTTCTGTGCATTTTGTGTGGGTCTTTTAATCACAATTTGTGTGGCTGTATCATTAGGGAAGGTTATATGAATACATGTGAAGTGTCTCACTACAGGTTGGAACCTTTCTGGTTTTTTTAGATAGGACTTAAGGTCAACGTCTCCCTTTGAGAAAAATTTATCTGCCTATGGCTGATACATCCTATCAGCCATGTGTAGATAAATTATTTAATGTGCTGTTGTCTTTCTTCCAGAGAAAAATAAATGAATGTTTTCAGCAACATGGAATTTTTTAATGATATATAAAATATATTTTAAAAAAAAGGGGTGTTGATCATTCGCATTTTAAATGCTTTGTGGGTTGAATATGGAAACTGCGGGGTAAATTTCTGCCTCTCCCTTGCAGGGTATGGAATTGTTTACTAAGAGTCACGAACATTTCTCCGAGGATGTCATAATAAATATAACCAAATTATGATTGTCTTCTGTAATAAGGGGGGGGATTGGCTGCTTTTGACTAGTAATTAAATCTTACCTCTGGGCAGTGTACATAGCAACTCTGTGTAGCTGCTATGACAGTCGGTCTTATCTAGGGCTCCTCTAAACACACCCAGGGGAGGAGGCAAGCACTCTGTTAAACCAGTTTGGCTTCTTAGACATTCAAATAAATAAAGCTGCATTTGCAGAGGTGCAATAAAATGGCTGGAGGAAGTGTTCACACCAGAGGTGGTTGAGTAACGCTTGGGTTGTATCGATGCTCAGCCCGGATCAGAAATGGAGCGGTGAGTGACAGTGTCAAAGAAGAAAGATAGTAAGGGGGAAGCACTGGAAGAGCAGCAATTGTCACTTGTGGCTTCCCTTCTGGACCACAATCTCTCCTCCGTGCTCTTCACCTTAATTCTTTAATTGAAGTGCAGCAGTTATCCCTGCGTGGGGCCACCTATGACTTTGACAGCTGCTAATACTTCTTCTATCTGTGGTTTTGCAAAGCAGGGAGAAGAGTTCCATTGAGAATTAGAGTTTGCTTGTGGTATATTTGGCTTAATAAATACTCAAATAACTAGACTGAAACATTCAGGTAGGAAAGACAGATGACACCACAGTGTCGTGCATATCGACCCTTTTCGTGTCATCTTTAGTCTTTAAGTAGAGTGAAGTCCTGATTGAGGTCAATGGTAGCCTGATCCCTGATTTCTGTTAGCAGTGGCATGTTATTTTTGTAAAGCCAAACGCATCTCAAACAGTGAAGGAGTTACATCTTGGTGGGGGGGAATATATAAGATTACGAATAATGGGTGAGTAGCGTAAGCTGCTGTTCAAGGTGGAACCATGTCTGCTGTGAGATGAATAAAAGGGTCTTGAAGGAGGTGTAGCTGGAATAGGACCCCCTGAAAAGCTGTGTGGTCGAGCACAAGAGTTTGTTTTGGAGTTCTCCAAGTATAAAGATGCTTCAGTAACTTGCTATGTGCTCATCAAATATTCCTTTATATTTAAATCCTTTAAAAGGATAGTGTCCATAATTTAGAACTGCTCATAAACCTAATCAGAGACAAGAGTCGGTCAGCAAAACTTACTGAGCCCAAACTTCCTTATTCCTTTGGCCAGACTGATTTTCTGCCTCCTCTGGTTGTGCTCCTGTCATCTTTTCAGATGCACGCCATCCTTCTGCGGCTCCCTCGGACTTCAATTTCCTCCGTAGCCATCCTTCCTCCTCTGACTGCAATTATTTAATTTCTTTGCCAGAGG
>JAHREE010000279.1:23881096-23903462 GCA_033628505.1 Tringa tobata | reverse complement strand
GTGACCCTGCATCGGGGAGCTGCGTGCTTCATGCTGGTGCAGTTACAATTTCTCTCAAATCAATGCATGGGATCCTTGCATGTTTTGAAGTGGTGTAGTCTACACGGGGCGGTGGTAGAGGAGCTCTGAATGAGATGGAGAGAGCAGGGCTGGCCAGTGTCAACTGTGGAGCTGGTTGGATGGTGAGTACCTGGCTCCTCCACAGCGAGGCACCGTTTAGGTGACAGGCGGGTCATGGTGCGGTGCCACCTCCTTGTTTCTGAGAAGCTAACGCTTTTGTGATGGGGAATTGGTTAGCCAGCGTGCCTGTATCGGTGGTGTCAGTCTTGCGTGGGATGGCGAGAGTCTAGATTTGGTGTTTCCACCACAGCAAAGTTAAATTGAGAAACCTGCCACTTTGAGTTGCATGTCGTGCTGTGTATGGGAAACCAACCCACTTGAAAACATCTGCCATCCTGCGGTGGAGCTGCCTTTCTGCTAAAGCCATTCAAACCCGTGTAAAACACGGAAGCAACTTGACACGAACTCCCATAGTATTTTTTACTAACACTGAAAAGTCTTTTGATTTTTGAATAGTTTGTAAGGCAAAGAGGCCTATTATGATCAGCTATATTTGGTCTCTCGTAGGACAAGCCAAAGAAATGTACTCAACGTTAATTTTGGTACTGAGGCGTATAATCAGCGTATTCTTCTGTGTTGTGTGCTTTTTGTTCGGTCCGTCGTGATTTTGATGTCGTGCCATCTTCAGAATGGTTGATCTCTGGTTATTTCTTCTTGATTTGCTGCCTCCTACAGAAATCACAGCAAACCTGAAATTAAAGTAGCCCTCTGTGTGTGTGCGTGTGGGTAAGCATTTTTAAAATACCTAAATTTAAGTAAAGGCTTGATTTGCATACTGTTTGAAGTAAATTACTTGGACCTGGCAATTGCAAGTTACTGAAGTATTTGGGGACGCTGACGTACAAAAATAAAATCAAACTGTTTTACAGCAGCAATTAAATGTGATTTTATGATATAGCCTTTAATTATGTCATTGCTCTCTTGGTATCAAAAAAGCAGAGAATGAAGCAGAATACATTCAGCTGAATGAAGGAGAGAAAAGAAACATAATTTGAAAAGAGATGTTGTTCAAACATAGATAAAAACCACTTTTGCAAGATATCTTCTTTATTATTTGGTAGCTCACATGGCCTAAGTGGTTGAAAAATTGTCCAAAATCAATTGTGCCTATTACATAAGAGTACCGCACCCAGTATAACCAGTTTTAATGAATAAACAGTGACTCACACATCGTAGACATTGTTTGAAGATGTAATATCTCAGGAGGGGATTAATTTTGTCTTACTCGAGTTCTTAAAAGCCAGGGAACTCTGAGCTAGTCCACGGCTTTCCATTGTTTTTTTAATGATACCTGGTTCCTATGTAGGCTATAATAGTTAGAGCTGTGCTTGACGCCTGGCAGTGGGTATAAGCCAGACGAAAGTCCGTGCTGAGAGAAGTCCTCCCTCTCTATACAAAAGCTGAGTTTAAAATGGAGTACTTAGTTTTGTGACATCAACAAAGTCAAGTTGTTGTGCAACTTGGAAAATGTTTCGGTTTCAAGCCATCAGTGTTCCTTGAGAATACCTCTTAATTACTTAATTATTAGTTATCCTTTAAAAGTCAATATTAATGAAACCTCACTTGGCAGTGCCGACGCTTTTATTTTAATGTCAACAAACCACGTAGTCGTCAAAATCTGTGGGTCACAAGATTGGTCTGACAGCTCCATCCTGTATATCAAATCAGTGTTGATTGCCACAGTGGCTGCACAAATAACTTAGTCAAAATGCTTCCATGGAATGCCCTCTAATGTAGTTTTAAGAGGTCTGCCAGTCTAATGGTAGCATTTAGAAGCTTGTACTGAAGCTGGAGTCTTGTTGTTCAAGGGTGGCTTCTAGTCACCTGAGGTCATGTGCTTGAAGACTTTATGGCAGTCAAAAGTGTTTCACACACCATTTTGAAGACTGAGGTGTTGGTGGGTTTCTTTATAGAAAAGACCACAAGATGTGCTATAAAAATGTAATTATGCACTGCAGCATGGTGCTCTTGTGTTCTAGAGGGACTACACTGAAGTTTAATTATTATAGTTTAAATTATTCTTGAGAATAATTTTTGAGGAGTGATCTCCTTAACTACATGCTGCAGTTCTAGGATTATTTTTTTTTAAGGAATTTCAATGTGAAGGTTGTTTGTGGATATATAAGAATTTGCATGTTTGGGATGGGCCCAACTCTAGGTGAAGGAAACATCTTGCATTTTTGCATGCATGATTTACCAGTAAACTGTCTGTATAAAACTAAACATTTGAACTGTATAGTCCTGTAGATGTCAGCAACAACTCCAGAATGATAATAACTTTTAGACTCTGTTAAGAATTGATTGGAGTTTGAAACATAACCATAAAGCCCCATCCTACAGCCCCTGTTCCAGTACGGTTCTGCTGTATAACATGCAGGCGTCAAGTTTCTAGCTTGCAGAATGAAGGGCTTAATTTATAACCCATATTCCCTATTACCTAGGGAACACAAATATTTATATTTAAACTTTCAGTGATGTTATGTTACATTGGCTAGTTTCCTCATAATCATTATCGCTAAATATAACAGCTTTCTGTACAGATTTGGAAGCAAAAGGTCATATATTATTTGAGATAAGGGTAATTTTTGGATGCTGTGTTTTGAAATTATTCTTGAAAATGACGTTGCTAAGACGTGACATCTATTCTTCTGTCAGAACGGACTGTTAAAGAAATATTGTATAAAGTGAAGTTCTCCCGGGAGACTCACTGTCATCCTTTGTTTCTAAAAGTTTTGGCATTGCTTCCTTTCGCCCCACTTTACCTGCATGTTGAAATTTTTCTTATCTTGAGTTGGTTTGTCCTAATTCTTTCTGCTTATTTTTTTAAATCATAGGGCAAAAAGCTTAAAGCCTAAAGAAGATTTCTGTAATATTAAAATTTGTTCTGAGCAGGGAGATAGAAGTTACAGCTTTTTAATAAAAAAACAACTTAAATAAAAACTACTTGCTTAAACTTTAGCATTTCTGGTGTTAGTATAATTCCTTTTGCAATTTAGGAAAAAAAAATAATAGGGTGATAATGTAACAGGTCCATAAAGAACTGCATCCTCTCCCTTGCTCTTTTACCAGGCACAGCTCATTTGTTTCACTACTAATTTCCTTAATTACTGTGGTAACCAGTAGCTTTAGTCTGGATGCATGCAGGTTCCACAGCATGTTTAATTGTGTGCCTGAAGTCCTGTGAAGTATCGGGGATGGTCAGGATCCCCAAAGGGAGCTTCGTAATTAGCTGGTGACCTCTAAGCTCAAACTTGGTGTCCTCTAAGCTCAAATAAATACCCTTCCTAGCGTTTGGTTTCTATACCCAACTGGGATAAAACCCTCTTTCATACTGTTTTAGGAACATTGGCTCCTTTTCTGACTAGCGTGTGGGTTACTGATCTGGGTGTTTAGAAGATAATCTGCCAAATTTGGTCTCTTCATGGGACATGGGCAAGAGAGGGGATCTAGGAAGAAGAATCCGGGTGAGTTTAGACTTGAGCAGGGTGCTGCGTTGATGATCTGCATTTGAGATGGAGGGAGTTAATGCCAGGAGCAATATTTTTTTTTTTTTTTTTTTTGTAGAAAAAACTTTGCTGAAAACCTGTAGGCAATGCTTTTGGCATTGGCTATCTTAAATCCTTTATAAGACATTGTTCTTGTTCACTGCTTTTCACTCTGTATGTGAAAAAGTAGCCCCATTAGTATAGTCCTACCCCTTGCCAAGTAATGGGAATTGATGTGCACGTGGTAATACAGACTTGCTGGAGTGGTTCTTTAGTCACACTGCCTTAGGTGCAAGTGGCATGGAAAAAAAAAAAAACAACCAAAAAACAAACCTAATTAAAATACTTTGTGCCAGATATCATGAGTATACATGCTGAAATATGAAGTAGGAGATAAAAGACTTTTTCTCTCTTCTGTACTTCTGTTTGAAATTTATTTTTTGCTTTTCAGTGTGGCTGGTATTGCTTTAGAAAATAATAAGAATTTCCACAGAATTTAGCTGGAGATTGTTTTACACTAGAGAAAACTACTTGAAGATGTTGGATCTAACTTCTTTTGAGGCATAAAGAATGAGTTTTTAAAAGCTTATTTTTTTTGAAATCAATATAAGAAAATAATACTATGAACAAAGTGTTGAATCGAAAAGTTTTCATTGGTTTGTTGTTTTTTTGTTGTGGTTTTCTATTTTTTTTTTGTAGTAGTACTTAGACACTCTTGCTAGTCTTGATTTTCTGTGCATGTCCAGTTAACTCTCAATTCTTATTTTTATAGACAGTTACTGGGAAAAGCTTTGGAACCAAAGATTTTCGAGCAGCTCTAGAAAATGGAGTCCTGTTGTGCGAGTGAGTATTGACTAATCTATATAAAAATCCTTCAAGTTAACATCATTTGGCCTCTTTCTTTGCTGGCTTCTGAATTTATTTTTTTTTTGAAGTACCAAGCATATTTTATAAGTAAATTTTTATTTTTTTTTTATACCTGTTGTTTGCCATGGAAAGGAAGAACAGCTTCCAGACATCATCTTTCTAGATCTCCACGTTCCATGTGTTGTCTCACACCCTTCATGTGTTACTGATGTGATCGTGCTGATCCTCTGGCCACTTGGTTGGTTTTATTGATTATAATGCTCACGGTGTCACTAGGCTTTCTCTTCAGCTTCTGGAAGGTGATGTGGCCACGGCTAGGATCAAAGAGCTCGGTTACCCCTATACCCACTGATGTTGTTTTGTCCTCCATCCCCACCCCCTTATAAGAAAGTGTGTAAACTGTGTGTGCTGGTTGTTCTCTAAATCCTGAAAGCTACCTATTCCTACCAGAGAACTTAACACTCAGGAAGTTTTATTTTAAAAAATACTACATTTCAGAAGTGAACTTTGTGAAATTGTAAATTAAAGGTGACAGGCGGGCATCTGATTTCATGTGCTATTACTTAGTAATACTGTTCTTATGGTTACATCCACGTATCAGTAATGTAGAATCTATTGGATGTCATTTTGCATACTTTATAAAAACATACTTTTTTATGAAAAAACCAAAACCAACAAAAACCCAAACCAAAACAAAACCCCCCCCGATCACTTTAGGATAATAAAAGTAAATGGATTTGGTCTCAGCATAACATAGAAATAGGTTGTTATGTATGACACGCAATACAGGTTTCAGTACTTTCTGGACTGATTTAGTTATTGCCTTCAACAGCAAACTCTGACCTCAGCTTTTTTTGGAGCGCTTTCCCTAAAAGGCTTCCTTGTGCTTATATATTATAGGCTTGGCAATAATGAGACTTGTCTGGTTTCGTTGCTAGACTGAGTCAGAGGTGTAAAATGTCCACTCGTCAGGTCTCTTCTGCGTATCTGTAATTGGTTTTGTACTTACTGGAACAGGTTTCCAGGACTGGAAGCAGTGCTAATCCCTTAGTATTTTAAAGAACGGCAGGTGTAAATGTCATTAGAATGCCAGGACGAGAGAAATCTCGTTAGAGAATTACCTGGAACACTTAAAAAAATATCTCAAATCTCAGAGCCACTCTTAAATCAGTTCAGCCAAGCTAACTTTCAGAAAATATTTATAAAGGTTCAGTTCTGATTTTTTTTTTTTTTTTTTTTTTACTACATATCAAAAAATAACCAAAGCAAATGCAAAAAGGTGATGTTCCTGCATTTTCCCTTCTGTGATTATTACTGTGTTTTCGGTCCTTGCCTTTATTCTCTTTGGCCCCTGTGCCCGTCCAGTCTATCTTGCTACTTGCTTCTGCAGTTATCTTTGGGATATGGAGGAGTTGATTCATTTTGAATGATCTAGAGATGTATTTTCATTTCTTATGTAATCAAATGTTATCTAGACAATGTGTAATCAAAATGGTTTGTACTTTGAATAAGAAGGTATTTCTTCTGGTATGTATTTAGTGGGATGTGTGTATTGTATTCAGCTGTAACTTTTAAATAGTGTCTTTAAGAATTGGCAGTGAACTGATATATTCTAATCCTCTGATATCTTCATTGTTGATGCTTATTTGGCAAAGGAATATGAGCTTCCATCTGCCAAACGCAAATCAGTTCAATCTATCTGTAATTAATAGCCATATGCAAGAAAAACATCCTCTAATTTCTTCAGCTGAGCAGCTTGCCTTAGGAAGCACACAAGTTTCTTTAAAGCAAATGCTGCCTCATTATGTTGCATTAAATCATATAGCTGTCCTCCTGTGTCATAATTTTAAATTTGACATACTTGACGTACAAAGAGAAATTATTTACATAGAAATTCTATGGAAACAGGAAAAAAAGCAAGATGGGGAAGGTTTTCAGTTGTCCGATTTCCACCAAAGTCAATAGAGTGCAAGATCTTAAATAATTGAGACAAAATAGACATGACATTGCCCATTTCCTTGGTGTGACATGGCTAATTCAGTGTCCACGGATCTACTCTCTCTGGAAACAGTATATTTGATTTAAACTATAGTAGTTTGGAGAAACCCAAATCTTATTTAATTCCACCTCAACAGAGCACTTTTTTTTTTTTTTTTTGAAAAGTCATTAAATGTATTTAGTTTACTAAATAATTTAATGCAGTTGAAAAATCGCAACACCTGCAGCCATGATTCCTTTTGCTGCAGGCACTTAGAAATCTATCTTCCATTCCGGTGAGCGTAGGTAAAGTAAACTCTGTTATTTTGTGTTTATTTTCCAAATAAATTTGCAGACTTTTAAACTCCTGGTCCTGACTTTGCATTGGCGTGGGTAGATCACAAAACCTTGCTGATGCTTTGTGGGGCAAAAGGTCTGGCCAGACAAGCAGCAACAAGAAGAGGGAGCACGTCCCAAATCCTCAAAGGTTTATAGGCAGATGAAGTCTGTAGGGTGTCTCGAGGTCTCAATCCTGTGGTCTAGCGTGTAATTTGGTGAACCACAGTATTTTCCTACCTCCGTGGCTGAAAACCTGGTTATAAAGGTGCAGGGAATCCTGCGCCTCATCCTCGCTGCAGGACAAGGCGTGCCTTTGGGCTTGTGTATTCGACAGTGATGCATTACTCTGCCCTATCTTCTCAGTTTAATTATGAATTTTATGTCAAGTAAGAGTGATATCAGTCACAACCTCTTCTGGCTGAGACTGAAAATGACTTGCGTGTGTAAATTATATTTGCCAATAAATGATTGTTGCACGCATCATATTGGGCTTGATAGCGTTATGAAAACTGAGTTGGTTTCTTACGCTTACAGGAATATCAGTGCTTTCACACTGAGCTCTGAAAATTAATATTCTGATATATTTCTGGCATCTTCTGCATCAGAACTTTTATGTGAAGAAAATCTTTAAATGGGAAATTTGAGTCTGCTTCTACTACATGGGTGGTGATGTTAAACACAGATTCATTTCCGCCTACGCCAACCCAGGCGTTTTCTTTTCTTCTTTCTCACTTTGCCATTCTTGGAAATCTCTTTTTCTGTGTGTGACTTGTCCCATTTTTGCTTCTACAGGCTGTTGTTGCTTGTCACTTCTTGGAAAACTGATTTAAAAAAATAAATTTTGGGGGCGTTAGTAGGTGCAAATGTACTCGGTTCAGGTGGTATAAGTTAGGACTATATGCAAAGTATTTCTTAGTAAGTATTGATTTTCATGCTTAAATAAAATTGATTATGTAACAGAAAAATTATATGACTTCTTTTTAGTTTGATTAACAAGATCAAACCTGGCATCGTTAAGAAGATCAATCATCTGTCAACTCCAATAGCTGGCTTGGTAAGTAATGACATCAAATCTAATATCTGGGGTATGACACCCAAGTTCTGTTTGGTTTTTAATGAGAGTTCTCTTGCCTATTATTGTTCAACAGTCTTGCTACCAAATCCTATGACGTTTTCAAAATTTTAACTCCATTTCCATTTTTGTTTAAAATGGTACCATTTATACATTGAATTAGACTGCAAAGGTTGCCTGTTCTGTGATTTGGAGCGGTAACTTTAATCAGCTTATCACTGCTTGAAGTGTCATCATCCCCGGATGTATCAATCACTGAGGGCTCCTGTCCACAAATGTATGTAGCATTTCTTGTCTTTATTTAAAGGCCACCACCCTATTTTATATTTACAAGCCGCTTCAGATGTCCCTTTATTAGGGCATGGGCAGACTAGGAAGTGTTCTGTGTAACTGGAGTATTTTTGGAATCTGCTTCTCCCCACCCACAGCAAAGCTTAGGTTGCATTAAAATAACTCTGACGATGCAAAGTCTCTCTTCAGGGTTCAGTTGAGGGGTTTGCCAATGTTCTGGCTGTAAATCACATTGTCAGAGGAGGGATGGGGTGGGGAAGGGTAAGGGGGGGAGATACATGTAATCATTTCCACAGGAAATTTAAAAGATTTCCTGTATGCTGTTTGGGAAACTTGCAGGCCAGAGACTGTAGGATAAATTTTGTAGCCCTTTAGAATCATAAACTCTTTTGTGTGTAAATGAATTAAAATAATTTTTTTCATCTTTTTTTTTTTTTTTCTCTCCTATGAAAGCCTTGTTGGCTCTTCGTGTCGCTAGGGTATCTAGGGTGTTTAGTGCTGTCACGAGAACTATTGCCCTCATCTTAAAAGACCCAAGGTGAACAGGCACATATGCATGGTTCCTGTAAAAAAATGGAAGATCTCACTTTATGGTAAACATGCAATCTCAACAGTAGGGAAAGTTACCTGGTTTCTTAATAGGAGTGGAATGCAAAACGCTTCTAGATACTTTTATTTATATGTTTTAATGGGATGAGCCAACAAAACATATGCTTTTGCTGGTCACCCTTGTATCTCATTAGAGAAGAAGTGTAGTTAACCTGGCTGGAGGTCATAAGATTGCATTAACTTGCCATATATTACTGTACAAGCCGAGAACGTGCTTTTCCACATCAAATGAATGTAGAAGGTTTTAGTTGCCTTTGTCCCAGAAAAGCTCAGGGTATTAGGCTTGTGAATAATGAGTGCTGCACATTCTTTTCCCGTGAGGCATCCAAAAAAGAATTCAAATGAAACCAAAATCATTCTGGGGAGGACAGCACAGTTATTCTATCAGCAGTCTGAGTGCCTAAATGGCCTCTGAAGTATCCATTTGATCCAAACCATAAAACCATAGGCTAGATTTCATTTTTGTGGTGACTTAAGAGTTGTTTTGAATCATAGCCATAAGAACTCCTGTTTCTATATGCTTTTTCCTGTTTGTTACCAAATGCAAAAATTTGGAGTGTTCATTAGGTGTGTAGTTTATAGCTTACTTGAAGTGTACTATTAGTTGTTCCTAGTTCCTACAAGCCTTCAAAAGTAAAGGAAAGGGGAAGAAAGGTGAATGATTCTTGTAAACCAAGATCATCCAGTGGTATTGTTGTTAAAATACCACTTGAAGATAGCAATTGAGAGAGCTGCTGTTTTGTCTTAACCCATGGAAGAGGTTTTCCATAAATACTTCAGTATCACAAGATCGTGATTGACCCCATAATGGGAGGATTTCAGAAGATGGTGCTTGCGATGGCAGTGGTGGGAAGGGACATGTGTTTTCCCAGACTTGAGAGGAATGTGCTCAGTTATACTAGCTTTGAAGAGCCCAGCTTTCATCCCGGCGTGTAAAACTCAAACCAAAAATGATGGGTTTCTTGCACGTATAGAGAAGCAAGCATTGATATCTGACAGGCTCGGGGTACTGTGGCTGATGAACCATAGGATTTAGAGATGGAAACAGCTTGTTAAGGAATTAGCCGGTAGGCTTGCTTGCCACATTCTGGGAATGTTTTCATTGCTTGTCGGTTGCTTTTCTCACAAATTCTCTTCTAGATAGTGTTTTGTGTGGTTTCATGTATACTTCTATGGCTCTCACTTCTGCTGTTTTCAATGTCTTTCAGTCTTGCATTAATTGCTTCCCACCAAGCCTTTATGAGATTTAGAAATTACAGTTGGGAGGGGGACTTTTTTTTTTTTTTTAAAACAGATGGAAATTTTTACTTCAAGAGATGTCTTTTTTTTTTTTTTTTTTTTTCCTAAAGGATAAACAGATGCTGCAACTTGAATTTGGGTCTTGCAAATCCTGTAATCTGAACATCTTTTGATCATGTTCTTTCTACAGCTTCTTCATGGTCCTCTAGACTGGTGTCCTCAAGTCCATTTCCAAAGCATTTTATGCATTCATCATTGGGCAACTACCATCCATTTCTCTGTTGGCTTTTCTGATTAAAAGGAAACAAAGAACCTGTTTTCTTGACAGTTTTGTGGCAGTCTGATTATCAGCAGGAAACAAATGCTTTAAAAGACATCTTGTTCCTTTTTTTTCTCTCTCTCTTTTTTTTTTTTTTTTTCCCTTTGTTCCCCTCCAGGAATTTCTTCAGGTTTGGTTTTGTTCTCTAGGGAGTTAATATATTTGACTGCCATATAAGTGTGTTTTTTAACTGTTGTGTTCACTTCAAATACTTGGCAGGGTTTTTTTCAGCAGGGCAGAAATACAGCGTTCAACAGGCGTCTTTAGTTTAATCTCCAGAAGGGTTTCATTATATTCTTTCTTTGACTTCATGGTTATTGTGAAAACAATTTTTTTGAGTAAAATAGGAAGCGAAAGTCTATATGAATATTGAAACATTCTGTTTTACATGGAATATTGTGTGCTATACTCTTTTTGTATTGAGTTAGGGTGAGGTGCTATTATTTTTTTAAGTGAAGGAAATGCATTATTTATTTTTTATGTCATATTTACTTTTATGACACCTTAGTTGACATAAAATCTAATAGGACCTTTACGTTAGAAGGATTGCCTTCCAAGCACAGTTTAGACAACTGAAAATAAGCATTAGCTTTTACCTTTAGTTCGATTATACTGCTGTCTAGTGATTTTTGGGTGTGGATTGCAGTGGTTTGGGTATAATCATGGTGGAATGGATAAATAAATATATGTGTTTTGATGATTAAATACTGAAATGAAACTCAGCATTCAGTTAACAAAAAATGCTGAATTGTTACTAGGCAAGTATTAAAAAAAATTATTAAACTTACCCTCAGTTTGGCATGGTGCATGATGGCTGGGTTGCAGCTTCCATGGGAGGTTTTGTTAAAACTTTTTGGGAAGGAGAGTTGGACCTGGCCATAACGTGACCTCCATCTAGCAGCTTGCTGCTTCGTTTCTCTTCTGCAGCACATGCCTCTCGTGGTTTGGGTGAGGTCTAGCCATCATCTTAGCCATGTTTATCTATTCATTTCTGTTCCAGTTTGGAAAACTGAACAGCTTTACGGGGGGGAAGGTGAGTAATGGAGCTGTTGCAGGGAAGCAGTGGTCAAAGAGAGGTGACCAAAGGAATGTCCATGCAGCTCTTGAGGTGGTTTCTTGAGCAATGAGGCGTGCCATCTGCAGAGTGTAAAGGACTAATTCCAGCAGTAGTCACAGAAAGATGCCACTTGCAGCAGGTTGATTTTTAACAGCTCACAGCAGGTTTTGGAGACGGTGACGTTCCCGTAGGTTTTCCAAAGGGACTTAGCTGGGACGTGGCTGTTGGTTTGTTTGCTTTAATTTGGGCCATTTTATTAAAATGCCATTTAAAACCTTTCCACTTAAATAGTTTTTGGAAAATAAAAATTTAATTTCTGCTTATCTTTCAAACTGTCCAAAATACACAGTTTGTGTAAAGAGCCATGCATATATTTTCCCTACTACAGCAGAGCAGGCAAGCAAACCAGTACAGAGTAGCAGTTCCTGAAGTCCTCTGGCATTTCTGGGGGACATGGTAAGGATAGCCAAAAGGTCAGAGGATTGTGGAAGCAGGGATTTCATTATGCACAGTAGTGAAAGTACAGTCTGCCTTAAAAATCCGCGTTTTCTGGTCCATGCTCATGTGAAATAAAGATGGTATTTAAAGAAAATGACTCAAATTGATAAATGTTGCTGGGTTCAGATCCTACAAAATGATTTTGCTTAGAGTTCTCAGGGGGGTGGAGGAAATGAATGCTTAGTAAAAGCAAACCCAAAGAGAACCTGTTTCTCAATAAGTACGTATTTTTCAGCTTGAATCCCAGCATGTGAGATGGTTTGGATATAATCGTATCGGGGGAGGACTCTGTGGTCTGACAACATATTTTCCAACAAGGCTCTGCCGAGCATTTTCAGAGGCGCATCTCTGGCTGCAGCACCGTTGTTCTCCAGAAACCTCATGTCTCCAACTCAGTTGGCTGAACACAGAGAATCATAAACTGGAATAGAAGTCATAAGACATCGTGAGACAGTAGGAAGATGAATGAGTTTTGTATAGCATATGCAAGCTCAACCTATCTGTCAGAATAATACATTGCTCAGGAGGAATAACTGTATGCTCTGTAGCAGGGCAAAATTTTAGTTTAAGTTTCCAGCTGAGATAAGATGGTGAAGCAAATTCAGAGTTGGAGTCAATATCTCCTTTGGAGAGTGGTAGCTAATGGGAACCTTGCCTCGTAATGTACCAATTTGGTCTTCTAAGACCATCTGTCTTTCCTTGCAGCTCCTGTGAGTGAGACGGAAGTGCAAGGCTTTGCTCAGTGGTTGGGAAGTGTTTCATCACATCAGAGGTGTGAGGGCTGTGGTCAAACCACAGGGCAGAGTAGAAAGCTGTTGGGTTTTTAGAATTGTAAATGAAATGCCATTAGTGCTTTTTTTTTTTTTTTTTTTAACATTGGTCCTTCATTTCAAATGAGTAGCGATGTTGCAAACTCTCACTGTCTCAGTGTGAGTGCCAGATGAATATTAGCACCAAATGTCATCTTCATGAAGTTCTTCAGCTACAGCAGAGGGTTTTTTGCTGAACTTTTGTTTCCCTTTCACACAAGAGAATAAAACTGCATCACTCTAGGCAGTCCCAGGTTTGAACTGGTGCATCTGAAATACTGTAGAGTGGGATTTTTTTTTTTTGTTCTAATGAGGAATTAGGGTTCCTTTTGGGGTGAAGAGAATATTGATAGTTTTCCAAGCTGGATTTTTCAGACTTACCTTCCTAGTTCACCAAGGCCCTACATGCCCTTCTGACAAGTGCTACTCAAACACCATTCCCTCTCTTTGATGCAATCTAATATAACACCACTGCGTTCTATAATTTACTTATTTAATGTATCAGAAAGTAATGCATTCTGTTTGCACCAAGACAACCACCTCAAACAGTGGAGGAGAGCCACTTTGTTATGGAGATCATTGGCTTGTACCTTCTAACCAGAAAGTAGGCAATAATAAAGGAAAGAAGGGAGAAATATGAAAGCAAGCTATACTAAAATGGAAGGGGAGATAAAGACGGGTGGAGAAGATAAAAATGTTGCTATTAAAAAATATTTTTCTGAGCCTTTGTGCCTAACACTTTGCAAACCATGGAACCGCCCTGGTACTTCCTTATCTCTTGTCATCAACTAGAGCTGGCCAAAATTTCCTTTTCTGTGGGAAAGTTTTTCTTGACAGGGTTGTTTGGTGCATTTTGTGTGTGTGTGTGTGTGTGTGTGTTGCAGGGGAATGGAATGCAGAAGACATTTTAACTTTATTATAGGACAGTTTTAAAAGACGTTTTCAGGTATAATCCACACACTTGCAAAATGAAGATTATTTCAGTTGTATGTTTTATTTAGGACTTGGTTACAAAATTCTTTCTCTAGATTACTTGGAATCAAATTAGTTGTGTTTTCCACTTATGTTACCATCAGATTTTTAAATCAGAGAGTTTTGGTTTTTTTTAATTTAAAAGAAGAATCCTTTTTTCAAAGCACCACCACTTCCAAAGTTCATTTCTTCATGCTAAAAAACCTGCCTATTTATTTTCTCCTGCTGTTCACCTCCTTGTGTTTACTATGGCCTCTATATTCCTCCACACTTTGTGTCTTCTTGCATTTTGTATTTTTTTTAATGATTTGAATTTTTAACTATTAAACTCCTACTCTGTGAATTTGACTAGTATGGGCTACATTAGTAATATTAATAGTAGCTTTTTAGCTAATTAGTAATATTAGGAATTAGTAGTAGCTGCAATAGTAATAGTAGCTAATTAATAGTCTGCTATGAGAAAATGAGTATGAGAACTTCTCCTTTCTCTTCCTCGTGAAAAATGAAGAAGGACAAATACATAAATACATGAAGTGAGTTACAAAAAAACCTGCTGCTGTTGTTTGCTTTCCTTTGATACCAGACACCAAAAAATAAAGGCTCAAACCTGGATGGAATTGCTGGTTGTGCAGCAACTAAGTGTCAAAAAAACGGTCATAAGAAGTAGCCTCATAAATTTAGGTCAAGAGCTGACTAATGAGCTGACGACCATTTGTCATGCTCTGTTTGCTTGCCTGACTTCTTCTTTTTGCAGTGATGAGGGAATAATGCTGAGTGATGTGGATCATTGCCTTTTTCTTCTGAAGGTTTAAGTCATCTCTTTGAAGACTACCAGAACACATCATGGCTAACACGGCAGCTGTGGGCTCTACCTTGAGCCCTGCCTCCATTGCCCTCTCTTGTGGCTGACCTGAGTCTTGGGATTTTGGTTTCTCTGTGGATGGTAAATTCAGAGGTACATACAGGGTGAGTGCATGCTCAGCACTGCTCTGAAGAGTGAAGTTGCGTAAGTCCTATTTGATGTCTTTCACCTGGAAGCTGATTAGTCTGGAATTGCTTTTCATAAGGCAAGGCACAGGACGATGCATGTCTTTTTCTGAAAAGCTGATAATTTCAATGTGTAATCAAAGTTAAAGAGGCATCTTTGCCTCTTTTCCGGATGAATATGCTCAGCAAGTTGTTGGGGAATGACAAGGCTTTTACAAGACTCCTCATTACTTGGCATAATCCTTATGTGAGTGGAAATTTTTGTTTTACAACAGCAACTGGTGTTTTTTGTGACTTTTAACTTCAATATGTCTAAAACTGAAGAGCAAGGAGGGGGGGATTGAAAGTGGATATGGTCTGACAGAGCTCATGCCCTACGTCCAATGTATGCTCTCCTTTATAAGGCAGCCTGTACATTTAGTGCAGGCTCAGGAGAACTTTAGATGGCAGTAATGAGGTGAAGTTCTTCCTTACAGTAGTAGTTATCTACCTCTTTTCATTCTATATCCTTTTTATGCTGCAAGTAACAGAACTTCCCAAAAATGGTATTTTCCTTTTTCTTATGGTAAGCAAAAGATTTGTGGGAAATGGGAAACATCCCACCCATTTTTAAAAAGGGTAGAAAGGAGGACCCTGGGACCTACCAACCTGTCCGCCTCACCTCTGTGCTTGGGAAGCTCATGGAACAGATCCTCCTTGAAGCTATGTGAAGGCACATGGAGGACAGGGAGGTGATTTGAGACTGCCAGGGTGGCTTCATGAAGGGCAAGTCTTTCCTGACCAACCTAGTGGCCTTTGATAATGGAGTGACTACATCAGTGGACAAGGGAAGAAAGGAAGAATATAAGGAAGAAATTTTTTACTACGAGGGTGGTGAAATATTGGAACAGGTTGCCCAGAGAGGTGGTAGATGCCCCATCCCTGGAAACATTCAAGGTCAGGTTGGATGTGGCTCTGAGCAACCCCATCTAGTTGAAGATGTCCCTGGTCATTGCAGGGGTGTTGGACCAGATGACCTTTAAAGGTCCCTTCCAACCCAAACCATTCTATGATGATTTTTTTTCCAATAAAGTAATGGTAATTGCAAGGAAGGACAGCATAACTTTAAGTGATCATATTTTACTGTCCTTAACAAACAGGCACTTTGAGGCACCACGTTTTCTGTGGTTTTGTCTTTTTTTAAATTATTGCATATTTTATTTTAATGAAAATATATTCCTTTTATTATAACTAGCTTGAAACCTGTCTGCTCTGGCAAATGATATAGTTTCATTAAATACTGAAAAGCATTTTAATGTATAGTGGTATGTTTTCTGGATTGGTTTAAGTGCAGTAACATCTTCAGATTTTTAGAAGTGCTTCAACCAGATGAGGACTTCTACCTGACTGTTACCAAACAGGTGACTAGGATACGCCTCAAGTATCTAGTTTTGTTCTGACAAGCACAATTACATGGGAGGGGAAACCCATTTCTTTGATCAGTGGTCCAGCTGAAATGCTCAAACAAGCTTCCTGGACATAAAAGAATTTATATTAGTCTGAGAAAATATCTTTTCACTTGGGAAGTGATGCAGCATGGTATTTCAAATGTAACCATCAAACAACACGTTAAATTTCTTACTTAGTGAATTTGAGTGAGATTTTGTCAGTGCTACAAAAAATGCAATTGGAAATTAGCGTGTGTTGGAAATTAGCGTGTGTGTTTGTGTTACAAAATTCAGAAGTTTCAGTTGCTGTTATTCCAAACTCCTAAGCAGATGGTCCTTCAAATTTGGGAAAATGATGGGTGCACAAACTGGGGGATGAAAATTCCAATTAAAAAAAAAAAAATTATGAATTTTTGTTCTTTTTAAAATGCTTCATAAATTTATAAACTTAAATAAAAAGTTTTTAAAACATTAGATCTCGGAATACTTTGCAAAGAGCTCTTTACCATGGTTTCAGTTCTATACCTGAAGATAGCAGAGCGTGGGCAGAGGGAGTGTTAGTGGCTTTCCTGAGCTCACTCAGTAAGTCAGAGAGTAGTTAACTCTCAAACCAATTCTCTCATAGACTATACTGCAAACCACAAAAAAAATAAATCTGACCAGAGTTCTGAGAGCATAAACCTATAAATTAGCAAATGTCAGGAGTGATGCAAGACCTGATAGGAATGTATGTGAAACTATAAATCACTTTTGGTATTCTTTCTGCTGTCTTATGGGAAAGAGGAATGTGGCTTTTATGGAAATACCTCTGTTAGACAATTAAGAAAAGAGGGTTGTGTGCTAGAAAGGAAGTATGGTTATTAATAGTGAGAGATGACATTGTTCTGTAGTCTTTCAATGCCTGATAGTGGGAGTATGTAATCTCGGCGGTGGTTTACTTGATGTTTTGTGCCCTTCTGCTTGAAAACATATGGTATGTTTCAGCCTTAGCTCTGAATTTCCTTTAATTGTTTTCTGTTGCTGCCTAAAGACTTTGAAATGTAGGGTGTGGGGAAAGGGGAGGTTGATGCAAACTCTTTGTGACGTTTTTAGTAGCTGCTCAAGACTTCGATCAGGCAGAATGAAACCCAGACGCTGGATTGAACTTGGCAGGTTTTGGGTGGGTGATGATGAAGTGAAATGTATCTAAGAGACATAACTGGGGAGAAATTACATGGGTGCAGCCCCCAAGAAATAGTGGTTCAACTATCTGCTCTGCTCCCTTGTCAGGGGACAGCAAGTGCAGTGCCTGTTGGTTGATCACCGTGAATCAGAAACTGCTTTAAATGAGATCATGTCTTCCAAACTGATGCTTCCAGCCTGTTACTGGGATGAAATGTCAAAATTCTGATTAATTAATTTAAAAGTTCTTGTAAACTAACTGTAAAGTAATATGATTGGTATGATTGGCAGCAAGAACTTTCTAATGTGGAAATTTTTCATCTCTCTTCCTGCTCTAAACCAAAGCTCTGAAAAAGTATGACCCTTTTTGCCTTAACTTGCCAGCACTTAACAAAATACATAAATATAGTTGCCAAACAAACTGCAAAAATTTCCAGCTCAATCAGGTGTAGCCTGTGGTGTACTCTGTCATTTGTATGCTATTTTTATTTCCTTTAATAACTGATGACTGTTTCTGTGTTTGTAAAAAAGCATTCCTTCCGAACTGGAAAAAAAATGTCAACCACGTAGAAGAGGTACACACCTTAAATCATACTTGAGACGTTTATAATCTGATTTCTCCTCCCTTTGCCAAGGAAGTGCGGTTTTGAGATTTCTTGCAGGAGTCGGTGTTTATCTGTGTTAAATCTTCATCAGCTGGACACTACAGTGCTTTTCTTTCTGGCTTGTCAAACTCTTTATTGATGTGCGGTGCTTGAAAGTAATGGCAATTTCCAAAGAAAGTAGATGTTAATTGCAGAAGTGTTTTGTTTTGGTTTTTTTTTTCTCTTTTTTTTTTTTTTTTTCCTGTGGTATCAGTGCTGGAGCTGTACTTGCTCTTGCTCATGTCTAGTACGAAATCCTCATACCATATCTTTTAATGCCTGTCTGAACACCCCCACGCCCGCGTGCCCGTGCTGAATCACCCTCCTCCGGTGATGTGTATGTAAAAGAGCTATTAAATACGATGCCAACACCAAACGCTGCTGAATGTAAGGTGCCGAGCCACTGAGCTTGCTTTCTGTGGGGCGTGGGGACAAGGAGGGACACGAGGAAGCCTTGCACTAGTTGGGGAGTTCAGATGGGCTGTGAGGCAGATCGACTCCAAACCTGCCCATTGATCCGGGAGCTTCTTTACACCATGGGGACGAGCCCACCCAGTAAGGGTTAAATAGGGTAGTAGGATGCTAATCCTCTTGAGAAACAACAGTTGTCTGGCTGCTGAAGGAAGCAAAGGTAGAGGAAACTTCCAAATTCTTTTTTTGGAAGACTGAAGTGCTAAATCATAGTCTAAAAATCAGGGACTGCGTGAATTGAGGATCTGTTTGAGGGCTGAATTTCATCTCTAGCAAATGGTTAACCCGTGTAAGCAAAACAGAAAAACTTGTGTGTACAAATTAAAAAAAAAATAAAACAAAAAGGTTGGGGGGGGGAAGCAAGTTCTGCCAAAACTTTGAGTTTTGAGAACAAGAGGTCTTTACTTCTTTTAGTACTCATTAGGCTTCAGGGGAGTTTCACCTTTAAGTGGATTACTGTCATTCCAGTACTGTGTAGTGGGGTGACTTGGCACTGGAGTATTTTACACACTTCGCTTGTAAAGTCTGTTTTGTATAAACCATTCGGGGTGAAAAGCACATCGCTTGATTATTTTTTTTTCCTTTTTTTTTTTTCTCCTTGACTTTGACTGGAATGCAAGTAACTAGTGGGAAAGTTAAGGCTTGTCTAAACACGGAAATAGCCTGGGATGGTTATTCCATACTGGCTTGCTTTCTTTAGCCTATACTTTCTTTACAGTAAGAATGCCTGCAAGTGGGTGAGCTAAATTCCCTTTCTCTTGTCCAAAATGGGATGAAGCTGTGAAATACAGAGAGCTGTCTTGATTAACAAGGGATGCCTGCTTGGGGTGCCCCCGTGTTGTACTTTTGCCCTTCTGCTTTCCAGCTGGCCTTATTTGGTACAACTGACATCCCAGAAACTCATCTGCCGTTTACAACCCGATATTTGCTCTCTCTTATCAATAAAAGGCTCATTTGGTAGACGTTGTTGCTGTAATACAGGGCTGAATTGTCATAGCAAAGGTTATGCTGTTGCGTCCTAAGAGTCATGGGCCTAGGAGGGATATTGAGTCACTGGGGACAGTTGGTCCCTTCCTGTGTCAAGGACATTGAAAACTTTTAACTCAGAAGTCCTGCTTCAAAAAAGGCCATAGTTTTTTGCTGCATGTTTTCCTTAATCCCATTAGTCCCACTGGAAAGAACCTGTAGAGCTCAGTGCTGTCCTGAGTAACATGCTCTAGCTCTGGGCAATCCTGCTTCGGCAGGGGAGTTGGACTAGATGATCTCTATGGTCCCTTCCAACTCCAAAAAATGCAGTGAAATTCAGTGAAAGAGGTTGCAGGCAATGGGATGAGCTGGGTAGAGGTCTTCTGCTGGCCGTTATGCATGCCGGTGGGCAGTGCCAGGAGCTGAGAAACAAACTCTGGGGAAGATCCTTCAACACACACGTTGGTCTTACAGAGGTCTATGATGACCAGCTGCTGTCACTGGGAATTGGGTTGGGGTTTGGAGGACGGATAGACCTTTTTCACTGAATTTCACTGAATTTTTTGGAGTTGGAAGGAACCATAGAGATCATCAAGTTTTTGTCCAAACAGAGAATGGTACTTTATCTGACGCTGCTTCAGAACGTGGTTTCCATAATGGTTGAACCCTGAGACACATGAATAGTATGTCAATAGTGAAGGGCAACACAATGATTGATGCTGGGAGCATCAAGATTAAGGGAAGAGTTTATGCAAAAAGTTTTGTTCCTGCATTCTGGCAGCAGGAGCACCAGATTTTCGGAAAGGAAAGCTGGAAGTGAATCGTTAAAGAATTGATGTCTAATTGTGTGTATTGCTGGGGCAGGGAATCCCTGTGTCAAGGAACACAGTAACCTATTATTTTACCCGAAGTGGAAAAACGACGAAGGGCACACGGAGGGGAGTGGCAAAGCAATTAGCACCGTTTCTGATCTTTGGCCAATACAGTGCTCTGCACACGCTGTTATAGGTGGGATAATTTACCCAACAGAAGCCTTGAGGTCACTCTAAGTCAAATGATGCCTGCAGGATGATTGTTTTAATTATTATTTTTAGTTTTGGGCCCAAAAAGGGAGGAAACAAGTACTTTAGCTGTTCCACCCACTCCTCCTCCTCCTTTTGGTTCAAGGTTGAACCCGTTAGTGGCTTTTCAGAGAAATCTGGAGAGCTGTAGGAGCTGAGATCGCAGTTATGCAGATGGGACGAGTGGGTGATGGGCACTGGGCATCCCAAGGTGCGAGGCCAAGGTGGTAATTTGGGAGTTCCTGGCTCCCAGGCCTGTGGTCAGACCACAAAGTTGGTTCAAGCCCGTTCCCTGCTCTCCCCCTCACCCCTTCTGCCCCCACCCGCAGCCAGCACTAATAACCGAAACGTACCTCCGAGGAAGAGCAAGTTACCTGACTTGTTCAACGAGCTCCTGCTGTGGGTTTCTTCCCTTACCCCACCTCTGAACATAAACAACCTGTGAGCTGTGCAGTGATGCTGCTGCAAAATCCAGCTGTAAATGCTGTATTAAACCGATTTGAGCCAGCTTTAGTGGTCAGTATAGTGCTGCCTTCATGAAAAGCACTTTCTGCTTTTAAAAAAATCCCTCTTTTTGTAATGGAAATAGGCCCTTATTTAAGTGAATGCAGAGCTGAAGGAGACAGAGTGTAAGCTTTCAAGATGACTCCAAATTTCTTCATAAATGTAGTGCTAAGAAACATGCCTGTTAAATATGATCTATTCAGATGATTTTCAGAATTCTGTAGCCAAAGAAATGCATCAGTCTCTCTCACTAAAATGTCAAAAGTTTTTGTTGCTAGGCACTGTAGGTACTGAGTAGTTTTTTCTTTCCTTTTTTTGGGGAGGCTGGAAATTGAAAACAACTTCTGGCACCAAGTCATGGTCTGGATGATGCTGTAATACTTCCATGCAAATAGGCTTCATGGTCCTGGGAGCATCGGGTGTCATTATGAAATAATGTTTCCATCCTTCCCCTTCCTACTCTGGAAAAAAAAAAAAAAACCAACCAAAAAAAACCCCAAACCCCTAACCAAAAAACTAAAAACCCTAACAAAAAAACCTGAAATAGCTTGAATGGCAGTAGAGGCAAACAGTGAGTATTTGCATAAGAGACAACGGATTGTCTTCATCTATTGGCTGACGCAGCCAGGAAAAACAGAAAAACACTGTGTTAATTAAATTGTTTTTCTCCCAGATGCCAACCGAATTGAAAGATGTGCCATAACTTGTATGCCTACAAGATCTCGCTGTGTTTTGGTGCATGCGTAGGGTTTCATAGAAACAGTTAACTAGGGAGAAGACTTACCACACAGCATGACTGTACCATAAAGAAAGCAAATGTATTTACACACTTGTTTAAATTAATATTTGTGCCCCACCCAGATAATCAGGATAATGAGGGATTTATTTTTTTAATTAAATTGCAGCTCAAATATACAAGCCAAATTTAGTGTGATGTTGCATTGCACGTAAGTTGTCAAAATAAGTTGGTATTTACACATTCTTATATGGAGACTTCTCTTCTTAATTACCTTTTAACTTCATGCTTTTTCACTTCAGAGATTTTTAAAGTTCTTTTTGTATTTTACCCACTGTGTGCCCCTTCTCAGGTTGGTTTTTTTTTTCTTTCCTTACTTAAGGTCAACTCTTTCTTGTTTTTGCACGTGTACTCCTGTCTTTTCCCTCGTTTCCCTGTTGCTCATGCTATTTTTTCCATGTTAGAAGTGCCCTTTCTTTTCTCCCCTTTGTTCTTAGGTGCTGAGGAACCTATGTACTTCCCTACCACCACCTTACCAGTGTTACATGTTTGTTTTCCTTTTCATAATGTCACATCATCTTTGTCTCAAGTTCTTGCCTTGGCGACAAACGTTAGGAGCTGATACCAGTTGCAAGCGCAGCTGGAGTACTGCATCCGGTTCTAGGGTCCCCAACATAAGAAGGACATGGACCTGTTGGGTGAGTCCAGAGGAGGGCCATAAAGATGTTTAGAGGGCTGGAGTATCTGCCCTATGA
>JAHREE010000279.1:23843026-23880849 GCA_033628505.1 Tringa tobata | reverse complement strand
TTAGGAACAAATAGAGGGAAGGTTTTGTGGCTGGCGATGCCCTGTGGGGACCAGAAAGGCAGGTGCATGCCTGAAAGCGTGCGGTGTCGTTTGCCATTTCTCCCAACGGTGGCATTTAAATGCCTGCTCGTGGATGACCTGCTTCCCGCTGCTGGCTCCCTCTCTCCGTGTTACGACTTTACAGAGTTTTTGGGTGGGGTTTACTTTGAAGTTTGAGGCAAAAATGAAATGCTGAAAGGTAATAGCTCTACCTAGTCAGCGTTCCGCGGTGTGTTTTTAATGTAAGTCTGTTAGGGGTGTGGGAAACTCCAGTCGCGCTGGGAGCATCTGAAATGCTCTGCTGTTTTACCGTGCAATAGTCTGGGGGAAAAAAAACTCACACACCTCCCTCCCCACTCCTCCTCCTTCAAACCTCTCTACCTCCTCCCACCACAACCCTTAGAAGTAGTAATAATATAAGGGAATTGTACTTGAATTTTGTGGTTAAGGCTTTAGGCTTTGTTTTTGTTGTGATTTAAGACCTGTAATTGTATGATGCTAATTCCAACTTCAGATGCTCACAGAAACGCATCGGTCAAGCTCTGTATTAAAATAATCTAGTTGATTTTTTTTGTCCCAATTGTCCCTGTTAGTCAGTTCAGAAGCTTTTTTTTTTTTTAGTGGTTAGAAGCCATATGTTTTCTGCATAAATGTATTTGATCTGCCTGACTCTGGATCCTTGCTTTTGGACTGGGCAGCTCTCTCTCCCCCTGCCCCTTCTGGTGTTGCTCCCCTTGTGCTGGTAGATGGCAGCAGTATTGCCTCTCATGCCCCATTTTATTGGTGTAACAGAACCGAGTCCTCCAGTTCTCTCCATTGTGTAGGTCCCTTGTCGTCTTCTCATCATTATACTCCTCTTTCTCTGCAACTCTGCTAATTTGAACCTTTGCTTAAATTTAAATAGCCTGCCCTCATTTACAGAAATTGGGAATTCCTCAGTGGCAGAAGGGGAGTGTGGACACAGGCATGAAACCCCTTTTTTCTCAAGCATTCTGCTTGGGTGGCTCGTGGTCACCAGGAGATAGGCCTGGTATATTGTGCTTCTCCAGGCTTTTGAGTTCTGAATGTTTAAAAAAAATCCTTTTTTGTGGAGATTCAGACTGCAGTATACCCTTTGGAGCTGAAGTGGTAGCGACCATTAGTCTTATTAAAGTACAGTATGTTGGTAAAAGGAATAGCATGATGGCTTCTATATTTGAGCACATTAATCACTGAACAATGTTCATCTTTGCATTTCTAATGATAAATCTAATTGCAAGGTTGATAGCTTGTCATTTTTTTCCCTGCTTATTTCTGTGGTGCTATTCAAAATTCATTAAGGTTCATTATTCTGGTAGGGTTTAAAATGGCTGCTAGCTATTTCGAAACCTACAGCTTCTATGATTTACTTCGACGATCGGGGATGGTCAAGAATAACTTGGCAAGGACAGTATTTAGAAGTGGTGATTTGTTGAAGTTCTACCTTTTTGTGTCGATATCCAAACCTGAGCAGTAGCCTTTTGGGTAAAGTCTCTTGATGCTCTGGGGGTGAATTCCAGGCCCTGACTGGAGGAGAGCTGGTGTTGGGGCAGTCACCTGCGAGATGTCAGGTGTGATCAAACTGCTGGTTTGGGAGCTGGGGGGGATTTTAAACCGTGTTTTATTCTTGCACGCCAGTGAGTGCCAAGACTAGCTGTGCTCTGCCTCCCGGGTTGTCTCCCCCTGCCTCTGACCTGTTTCTGAAGGTCTTGACTCATGTCGGTGATGATGTTCTCAGGGACTGTCAGTGTTGTTTATCAGAAGGTTGGTGTTGGATAGCTTTAATGGCTGTGACACCTTCAAAACTAATTGTCTCGTACTCCCAACAGTTTGGTGGTTGTGCAGCCAAGCAGCCACTGATGAGCAACTCCTCTGCTTTGTCTTTGTTACACTCAGGGTGTAGGCAGCATCCATTTCTCTAAATCTCTGAGTCTTCTTCCTTGTTTACCTGCACAATGTGCTCATTCTCCACAGCTCAGTTGACATAACCCATAGTTTTGGGAGGTTACTCTGAGTTTTGGTGCCTGATCAGACCAATCAGGGCATGTTGCCTTGGTGTTGGTGTCAGTTCTGTTCATTACCTTGCAACGACTTGTTTTTTCTGTTCTGCTGCGTTCTTCCACTGCCTTCCCTGCCCGTTTCTTAGACTCTGCAGACCCCCAAGTACTGACCTGAGAGTTGCATGTCTCTTGTTTAACAAGTAGTTCCTCTCCTTCTCGCAATGGGACTTTAACCTGTGGTCACTTGCATGCAGAAGAAATGATGACTTCTCAAGTCCTTGGGGTTTTGGTGCTAATGTGGCACTTGATTGATTAATTGACTAAAAATGCCATGTTTAACCAACTTTCCCTGTAGGGACATTGCATGGGAAGGAAAAGTAAAATCCCCTCCTGAAGTTGCATCCCCATAGTGAAGCTCTACCTTGGCCACGTGTGCTGGCAGCCCCTTGGGTACCGCTGGTTCAGAGGCGAGGTTGCCTGTCCTCCATCTTTCCCAGCCCCCTCTGCTCATCCACCACTGTGTCATGTCCCCCATCATCGTTGTCATGTTGTCTCCCCTGACCCAGCAGAACAGCCCTCATTAGGCTTTGGGTCGTAACCTTCCCGGTGCAAGACACTTGCCATCTTTTGGATGTGGTAACGTGAAGCCCGCAGCCTGCACGGGGAAGATCTTGTGCAAATATTTTCCTTGAATGAAGTCGTGTTTACAGACAGATAGGAAATACTAGAATCCTAGGGACCTTCAAAACAGAAGGTTGTGGGGATTCTTGGGTTTGCTTTACTTTTTTTAAGTATTTGTTTTACTTTTTAAAGTCTATATGAAAAGCAGCTGCTGTTTTCTCTCCAGAATTTTTTATAAAATAAATTTTAAATGATGGAATAATTGTTACATCCAGTGAATATATGTTTATATGTTTTTTTTTCCATACTGTGAAACTCTGATGCCAGTACCTTGACTTCCAAACCCTTCGAATGACAGGGCTGTGCGTAGCTTATGGATTAAATAACTTTGTGTACCTTTTCATGTGGCTTCCAGCTGAAGGGAGCAAGTGCGCGAGAGGGCACATTCTTTTGTTGTTGATAGCATTCCGCCTTAACGAGAAGGAATTTCTTGCCTATTGTTTATGAAGTGGAAAGAGATCACAGGTTGTGTAATGTGTCTCTATATCGTCGGATTTATTTTTATTTTTTTAACCTTGCTCTTGCCATTCGGTCGATCGGCGGCAGGTGCAGCCAGTGGGTGCTGCAATACACCGCACCTATATTTTTTTTTTTCATATATTGGTGTGAGCTGTGGGGGGGTGGAGTGGAAGGGGAGGAACGCAAAGGAGGGAGCCCCCCCCCCCTCAAAGTAAGAAGGGAGCAGAGCTGAATACGATTAGGTTTCTGTCACTCCGGAGCTTTGCTCAGCAACCAAACCCAGGCTCCAGGTGCAGTATTCCCTCATCGGTCTGTGAGCATAGAAACGGCGCGTCCCTCCTCTTCTTCCTCCTCTGCCAAGAGTTTCTGGGTGGTGAATGTCAGTAGCTGGAGTTATTTTTAAAGGCAAGAGGTGAGGCTTGTCGTGCAAAGCTGGGAAGAGGGCGTTTGTTTGCTGAGCAGGGCTGACATCAAAGTGGAGATTGCTGCCTACTGGCTCGCCACTGCCTTATGCCAGGTAATCTTTAACGCACCCCTCAGTCACCGGGATCGCAACCCAGCCTGCCCCTCTGCATGAGAAACGACCTGCGTTTATGATCCAGAAGATTGCTTTTTCAGGATTATTTCCGTGAGCTGGACTTTGACATTTAAAGGCTCGCACTAATCATCTTGCAAAACCTGCTTAGTGCTTTTAACTGAGCAACTGCTTTCTGCTTCTCTTCGCAGGATAATATAAATGTTTTTCTGAAAGCGTGCGAAAATATTGGACTGAAAGAAGCTCAGCTTTTTCACCCAGGAGATCTTCAGGATTTGTCCAATCGAGTCACAGTCAAGTGAGTTTTGTGGGTTTGTTTTTTCCCTTTCTTTCTTCCCCTAAGCTGTTTCACAGCCTTTTTCTTTTCTTTTTTTTTTTTTTTTTTTTTAAAATGTTTGCCTATGGAAAAATCTCTTTTTAATCTGGTACGAGCAGTTCTGAATACTGTGGTGAGGGTTTTAAGCATTGTTAAGGCTTGTAGATAAGATTGCACAAATCTAATTGAAAAAATGAAGTGGTGTTATGCCTTACAAGCGATCTAATTGTTAATGAATATTTACAGCATTTAATATATGAGAGGGAAGCTTTTCAACTTGCTGTGTACTTGGAGCAAAATTACCTGTTAAATGATATTGAAAACATTGCTTCCCTGGACGCTTTGAGATTACCCAAGTAAAATCTGAAAGGCTGAAGTGGTAGTTCTGAGACTTAGTTGAATGGCTCCGGGGCTCGGGTACGGTGTTACCTAAAGGACCTCTGGTCTTGCCACTCTGAGTATTAATTGGGCGTTTGTCACCAAATGTCACATCTTCTGTCAAGGAGTGTGTGTGAGTAGGAACCGAGTACTGAATTGCACAAAGGGCAGTTGTCATGCTTACAGAGAAAAGAGTTTTCCTGTGAAACAGCAGTGGTTTGGCTCTGAAATATAATTAGAGGATTCTCAAATTTCAGGACTGCTGTGCCTCCAAATACCAGTTTCATTTCTAGTTTCCGAGAAATTCAGGTGGAGTGTTTATATAGTGTCTAAGTGTCTATATAGATACTTAACAGGTGTTTTAAGATAAACGTGCTGCAGAAAAAATATTGTCTTGGGGCATCTTGCCTTGTTACAGTATTAGCTGAGTTTATTGTGTTGGTACAAAGGCTGAATTTATTGTTAAGTCTCAAAAAAAAAAAAAATAGAAGCTTTAGTGAGTTTTGCTGGAAACCTGTCAGGTTAAATGATAAGAATTGATTCCTGTCTTAAATTGCCAGTTTTATCAAAGAGGAATAAGCAGTAATCCCTCTGTAAATACAAGGGGGAGAAAATAATTGTGGAATGACAAAAAAAATTTGTGAAATAACACATAACTGCTTTAATTAGAAAGAAATCTCTTGTAGGTGGATCAGGTGGTAGCGTGTTGACATACTCTCTCTGGCTGGTTTCAGAATGAAAGTTCGTACCGTTCTGAGGTCTGATACTTGAGATGGCAACGTGTTTTCCAATCTTTGACTCACACCCGAAACGTAATTTCTCACTAATGTGGTGTTTAGGGCCTTGGCGTGTTTCCACGACGCCCGTATTCTCCCTGCTGGTTCCTATGGCATGCCAAAAGCTGGAGGGCTGGTAACCTCTGCCATGCTTTAATTATCCGCAAAACCCTCGCTAAAGTTATTTTTGGTGGAGGTTGGGCTGGAAGGGTACAGCTGGCAAGGGCTGGAGGCGGGCAGGAGCTGCTCTTCGGCAGCGTCAATAGCGACGAGCTGAAACCCCGGGGAGGTCGAGTTAGCAAACTATTGGGCAAGGTATGTTGTCCAACTCGTCCCTACATTAACCACGGCATCCGAGTGAGGTCAGCCATGAAATGCATCCACTGGGTCTATAACTGGGTTTTTTTGGGGTCCTTTCAGCTCTGCCGGTTCCCTTCCCGGCTCCGGGAGCAGAAAGCAAGGCTGGAATTCAAAGTCGTGATAAGACAATGGGGTTTTTAACATCATACCTGCTCGGCAGTGGATTAATTAGTGTCTTTCAAAAACCGAGGTTTAACTGTTGAGCACTTCTCATGGACAGGAATCTGGGGTCTGGGTTTAGAATCGAAAGAGCTGCCAGCAGTATAGCCGTGCTCTTTTAATTTGTTTCAGCCGAAGTTTGATTTTCCACACGTTACATATCGTATGACGGTCCCACGGCGTGTGTAAAGTGCTTATAGAGTAACTCAAAACTTCTGTATCTGGGCATGCTGTAAAGTGGTTACCTAACTATGCTAGCACATTTTGATGCGTGTAGGAGTTTGAGGAGGGAGAGGAGGAAAGTTCTATTTCAAGAAATGAAGGAAATAAGTTATATGAAGATAGCTTTCTCCATTGAAAAGTTAGTTACGTGTCACTTGATTACCCGGAGGGCAAGCTGGTCTTTGGAGGGTTTCCAGAGAGAGTCATATGCGTGTCAGGAGAGAAATGCTGCCTGATCAGGAAGTTGATCTGATCTATTTTTTAATTATTGTTATTTAATAGAAAGAAGGCATTTCATATATTCAAGCTGAATTACAAATTTCTTCAAAACTTGGAGGATGCCAGGCCTCAGAAAAGGGATATTGTTTCACGTCTTGCTTTTGCCTTGTCCTCTGTTAACCTTGGACTCGGCATTAAAAGTAAATCATTTCTTGTCACAAAGAGGGGAAACTTTTTTTTTTTTCATATGCTGATTTTTGGAAAAGATTGCATTTCATTTCTGACTGCCTGACATTCTTAAGCAAATTCATTCTGCCGCTGTCACCTGAGGCTAATTGCCCACACCTTACACCAGCTGCGATAGGTTGTGCGGCGTAACGTTAACGTCTGCCTGAAGCAGTGTGTATTTTGACACCTCGGCACTCGTGCTGTGTTCTGCTGTTGCCCCACCATTAGCACGTGCTTTTTATCTACCCAAAATAGCTTAAATAAACTGTTGCTTAAACAGTCAGCTTTTCAGGCTGGGATGGCTGAGGACAGCGTACTGGTAGGATACGTGTATGTAGAGCCGGCCATCAGAAAATGCCTTATTTCCCTTGCTATGTGGAAAATGGAGAAGAGGAAGGTACCATTTAAAGAGGTGGCTCCACTTCTGTTGCTAAGGAGGGCATGAGAGTTGTCATCTTATGTCACAGCAAAACCAGTCTCTGACACACTGGCTGGGAGGTTGCGTCTTCGTCCCTGCCATGCCTGGCTTTCTGTAGCCTTGTCTAATTGCTCTGATGTCTGCGGTGCTGGGCAGGTCCTGCAGGAGGAACACCACCCCTCTGAGGATGATGTGCTCAGTGAAGAGGTGTCCCCTCTCTTCCTCCTGTCTCTGCTGCCTGGCAGCTGCCTGTAGTACCACCTCTTTCTTGCCTTGTGGGAAGTCATACGCCCACAGGCTGTTGGCATCTCAGACCTCTGTCCTGTCCCGCCTGGGCAGGCTCCCTTCCCAGCAGGAACAGTTATTTCCCTCCTAGTATCTCGTTTCTGAATGCACTTGCTGCCTTTCAGTGTAGCTTTGCTGATTGCTTTTGGTTTTTCTATCTCATCAACAGTCATGTCAAGCCATTAAGAAATAGTAAACTCTTTATTTGTACGTGGTGTAATGTTCTTGTGTCACCTGAGTTAAGGTAAAGACCCTGTGTTCCTCACGGCTTAACAGAAGCTGCACTAGGAAAATAATCTTCCTATCTGGTAAGGAGGTTCCAACTTTCACTTGTATTTTGTTTTCTGTTGCAACTGAGATGATGCACAGGCATAATATGAAACCCTCCTCTGTAATTACTGCTAGTATCTGGGACAGGAGAGGCAAGAATCTTCTTAAATATCCAGAATCTTAGTTCCAAGTGATTATGTGATTATCCTTTTTGCAAAGAAAAAGCTGCTTAAAATTTTGTTGTTTAGAAGTTTGTGCGAAGAGGGCTGGTTAAAATTACTGGTTGCTATTCAAAGCCTTGCAAACTTTATGCTTTGCCAGATCAGCGATGAGCTTAGTAGGCGGGTGATGTGGAAAAATATACTGGCATGGATGGCTTCTTTTCTGCCAAAGAAAATGAAAGTGTGGATTAATGTCTGAGATTTATAGTTCAGTCTTTCTGTAAATCTGCAGAAGTTATTGTTCAACGGTACAGTACTGTAATGTGTCATGTGTTCCAATAAAGATTATCCAGATGGATTTATTCCTCGCATACCATGTCCGGCAGTCATGTGCGTATCTTCTTGTTTCGTGGCTAGTTATTTGGGTAAACGCATACGTGTCCCTCTGCAGTTCTTTCAGTTTCTTTGATTTTCTTAGCCTAGGATCTTATTCTTTTTAATCAGAGGAGTTGTTATTTTGAAGCCCAGCAGCTTGGTGGTTTAGGTTGGGTTTTTTGTTTGTTTGTTTGTTGGGTTTTTTTTATAGTAATGAAAGTTGTCTTAATACTTCATTTGATTCTTTTTTAGGTCTATCAAAGTAAAAATGTAATAGGAGCTTAGTTGTCAGCGTGGTTGCTATTTAAAAATTTTAAGCACTTCCTTGCCCTGCTCTTTGGAGGTGACACACCCAGTTGTTCCCAGCTGTGGAAGGGTTCTTAGTAAAATCATGCCATGGAGCTAAAAGTAAGACTTTGCTTAGACAGACACCAAACTTCTATTCTGATGGAATGTGTTACCCCAATGAGCAGTTTTAAAGGAGGCAGCCTGAACAATCAGATGGATGGTATAATTAAAATTTGTCTTGTCTTTCAAGAAAATTACTTCTTCCATCTGAAAAAAATTCTAATTCTGTAAAATGAGGTATCTGCTTAAAGAATCTCATTAAATAGAACTGATAAATCCAAACAGTAGTGGTTTTATAGATGAAAATACTAAGCTAAGCAAAAAAAAAGATGAAACAATTCACTGTCATAATATTGAATGGTGAACTTTTTTTTAAAGTTACCATAAGTCCCTGAGACTTGATGTTGAAGTTTTACCATAGTAATTCTTCAATAAAATATCAAATAAAAATATTTGGCTTCTATTAATATTACTACTAGAGTGTTATATTTAGAGTAGGTCTTGAATGAAACTCAAAAAATGTTTCCAAAGGTAGCTGGAAGCATCTCAGCACCTTGCAGAACTTGGTATTTGGATAATGCTTCCAACCTTTTGATGCTCTGCACTTCTTCACATATTCATTATCAATCCTGTGTGTTAAATGAAGTGTACATTGTATAAAGCAAACAGAAAACCTTGTCAGAGAAGTCTTGCTGAAGTGGGATTAAGTGCATACATGAGATGAAATAACAGAGCTCTGACTCTGGTCCTGACATTTCTGACTTATGGACCGGTTTAATGTATCTTTTGCACAATTATTTTTCATTATTTCCTAAAGCTAAAAGCAACTCTGGAAAAATCTGGATGCCCTGCTTTCTGTACCGTATATAACTGGAGCCAACTGGAGGGAAGTAACAACTGTTACCCGTCACGTTCATCCTTGGGTTCGTGCATTTCAGAAGCTGAGTTTTTGAGACAGGCGCTCTATTTCAGTTTAGAGATAATACCTTCTGAATTTAAAATACCACAAAAAAGTTTTTCAGAGATTAGATGCTTTTAAAATAAAGCCTGAGAAAATGAAATAGTTGCTAAGTGATGCAGTTCTAAGTATATATTCTGCATCTCTTTGTCCATCTGGAACAGGATACATTTCATGGGATTTTCTTCTGATTAAATACCCATTATAGCAACATAAGCTATTTTTAAGCATACATGCGGAATCACTACCTGCTATATCACAACTATTGTCCCTTACTAAGCAACCATCTCAAAAAGGAAGCCTTCTAGTACCAGGCTAAGCCAAACACAACACATCCTCTGGTACTTACCTCCTTTATCCCATATTTCAGTTTTCAATAATGTCAGTGCTTCCTTTCAGTGATGAAAGTGCCTCACTTGTCTTTTTGGGTGCAACCACTAAATGAGCAGATATAATAGGGTCCCTGAAAATTGCCTAAGCAGTAGCAGAGAGGGGTTGAATGCAGATGTAGCTTCTTCCAGTTCTACGTTCAGTGTTTTAGCACCTTCCCATTCCTCATGTTGTAGGAAAATAACTGTAGATTTTAGTTTCTAATTAGAAAAGAGTTGGGGGGTGTGTGTTTGTTTTTCTTTTCTTTTGTTTTTTTTTTTCTATATGAGTTGATAATTTCTCATGACTTCCCTATTCTTCCTGTCTAGTCCTGGGGAATATGCTGGGTTTCTTGATTCCACTTGTGTTTCCTGCAGGGTTAACAAAGGCAAAGTGAAATTTTTGTTCTGTGGGATGAGTGGTACCACTGCCAAATAGATCACTGAAGAAAGTAATCTGCATAGAAACCACTGAAAAGATGGTCTTTTTGAGTGGAGGATTGTTGTCGGTGCTCTTAGAAATCTGATTTTTGGAGAGCTTTAATTGCGAAAACAGTACCACCTCTCAATCTTAGGAGGAATTTATTAGGGTTGCTTTGCCAATAATACTCAGATCTTTGAACTCTGGCAAGGGACTTACCTGGAAGCTTAAGGTGTAATGATGAGATACTCTTTTGGGACTTGTATCCCATTTTGTACCTTGGGAAGAGCTGCCATATCTTGCTCAAAAGATGCAAGAGTTGAGAGACACAAATTGCCCACAGATTGGCTTGCGCTGTCAGAGAGAGACAGTGTGAGCCAGTTTGTGATCAGGTAGCTCAGAGCCGGTGTTTGCTCTGGATAACACTGAATTTGCACTCGGGTCTTCTTCCATATCCAATATGTTTGCAGAGTTACTATATCTGCTTGAAAACTTTTTTTTTTCTCAAGTATTTCATGCTTCTAATAAGAGGGCATGATGGAGCTGAACCTGAATTTGCTGTACGGATTTTTTTCCAAAAAATGCATGTTTTAACGAGTTGAAAACCCTAGTTCTAATTTGGCTTCAAAAAAAAAAAAGAAAAAAAACAGAACAAAACACCCAAAACACAACACAGAACCACCCTTTCCTGCCTTTTTATTTTGTGTAGAATAGAAGGTTGCGGACTGGATGAAAGCCAATTGCTTCAGTGCAAGAATTAAGATAGTAGTTAGCCCAAAACTTATACCTCTGTCGTATCTCCAGCTCATACCTGTGTGACCAGAGTAAATCACGCTAAAGGCTGGGGCATGAGGGTTTAAGAAACTCTCTCTGAATTCAAGTTGAGATGAAAGGAATAAAAGACTGTGTTTTGTGGGTCTTCAAAACTGAAATGCCAACCATTTAACCAAAATTTCATTAGAACAATGAATGCTGCTTTTTATTTTTGTTCCTTATATCCAGGGAAATAACATTTCTTCCACATGTGGTTGCAATAGGCTTTTATTGTGGTAACTGAGTTTCCTAGTGACACTTCCCTTGAAATGGAAAAGTGCAGCACCCTCAATTCAGAATGACTCTAGAAATGTTCCTATGACTTTGTAAGTGTGGAAATTCTCTTTTGGCTTTGGATATTTTGACAGAAATGGGTAATGTTTACAGCAACTAATCTTCCTGGGCATAACCAATACATTGAAATTGCTGTATTTATTTTGTTTATTATGTAACTAATTTCAAGAGCATTCATTTCGCGCATTTAACTTATTAATATTGATGACAGTTATGCAGAGGTAAAAAAAATGAAAATAGGGTGCATTTTATCAGCCTTGTGAAACTGTTGTGCTTAGTGTAAAATATTCACATTTATATCATTAATTTGCATAAGCTTTAAATCATTCCAGTAAAACTATCGTAGGCAATAAAATAAGTTCCAGACTTTGGACCACACCTGCTAGAAACTTACCTCCAATTCAGTGTAAAGTCTATAAAGTGTTGGGTGGGGTGCTATTTGATCTTTCTGTGAAGTTTCTGATCATTAAGAGATTGTTCATTTTTTTTCTGTTGAGTAATTTTACAGTTAATAACTTAACTTCCTTTAGAGGATTACACTCTTGGTAGTGTTTGATTTACCATTAATCTGTTTTGTGAAGATGGTTCTGCTGTAAGAATGAAAAAAAATTGTATCCCTGTACCTACAAATGGACAGGAAGAGTCTGAAAAAATCTGGAAAAAATGACACTAGTGTGTTAGTTGTATCTAGAACAGTTCAGGTACCTTTAGTGGCACAGGTGTATAGCGTTATATTGGAATTTAAAGTTATGCTACAAAACTGAGTGGTTTGCTGAAGGAGGTTAGAGTAGCTTTCTGGTGAAAGGTTTTGATTTGGTCAAAGTCCTCATTTTTAATCCTTTTACAGTATTTCTGGAATAACTTTTGTGGGGGTACAAAACCATTATTACTAAATGCCTTTACAAAGTTTTTCAATGCTCTTTTGCTTTATATTAGGAGAAGTGTCTCTAACCCTTTAGGATTCCCATGGGAATACATCTAAACCTTAGGCACCTGTACCCGTTTTAAGCTTGCACATCAGTCCCCTAACATTCTAGGATTAAACACAGTTTATAAAACAATGCAGTAGAGAGAGGGAAGCAATTTGGATGAGTAGCGCTGAGTTACAAAAGAAGGTAAAGAGAAAACGTGCATCTTTTGGTGGTGTTTTTCTTTTTTCTCGTACAAAAAAAAAAGTGCTTGTGTCTGAAGTTGGAAGTTGTAGGACTTCTAAAAAGAATAAGCTTGTGTTACCTTCATGTCAGTTTTACAGAATATGAATGCAAGTTCATGATCTTATTAATTTTAGTTGTATTTTACAGCAAAATTGCTGAAAAGTATTTAGCTTTTCTGTAGACAGACAACTCAATAGGAAGAGGCTCTATATTTAAATACTGGGGGAAGCCACCTTCTTGAAGTTTTCCCACAAACACGGGAGTTTGTTAACCATGCTCTGCAAATAGGGAAAGTAAAGCTGTATAGTGTATTGACAGTTCTGGATCCTACTTCATACAACACCCTAATTTTGGCCATTTTTATTCCTGAGCTGTGATTGATGCTATTGTTACACTGCTTTGAGAGATTTCAACTCCAATTGTTATTACTGCTTAATTGTAGCACTCATAGTATCCTTCACAGTAGCATTAACAGATTTTCTGCTGTGAGCACTACAGAATGTAATTGGTAATGCAATAACGAATTCAAATATTTTTATAAAGCACGTCAAGAGGGTTGCAGAGGTGTTTTCATCTTGTCACTGAAACAAGTTGAATGAAATCATGTCTCACTACAGGGTTAGAAGACAAGACGGGGTGGGGGGAAGGGAGAAATGAAGAGTGCTTAAGAGTGCCAAGCTTAAGCACACAAAGGCATTATCTTTTCATGTTTCTTTTAAATGCTAGAGATCTTTTGTTGTTAAGAAACAAAAGGGGGGGGGGAACCCAACAGCAGAAGAAAACCCAACTGGAGAACTCTTCTCCAGGCTGAGCAAGCTGGACAATCAAGCTCAAGATCTCCAGCCCTCACCATCACGGTGGCCTCCACTCAACTTGCTCCACTTTACCAACATCTTTCCTGTTCTGGGGGGCACCGAACGGGAGATGGCAGCATTATAGGTGTGGCGTAATGAGCGCCGAGGAAAGGGGAGATGATCAGGTCCATCAGCTTTCTGGCTGTGCTCCGTTTCGTACAGCCCCGCGTGCTGTTGGCCGGCTGTGCCGGGATCTGCTCCTGGCTGACGTTCAGCCCAGTAGGACTGCCAGGCCCAGCTCCCCACCCCGCTCTGCCATCGCAGGGGTTAGGTCCATCCCGGGGGCAGGACTCGGACTTTGTCCTCGTTGGATGTCCTGATGTTCCTGCAGAGCCAGTCCTCCCGGCAGCCCTGCCCTCCGGCCTAAGGACTGTGCCCTCCCCATGCTCCTGTCTGCCCGGGGAAGGGAGTGTGCTATCAGAAACTGACTCAAGAAAGAAAAATTTTGTGAGCTGCTGCCAGTCGGTTGCTGCGACTAGAGCGAGAAGGTTGACTAATGGGGATGATATGTCTTCTTTCCTTTCCCTTCTAGAAAACATGTCCTGCAAATGCAAACACGTAACACACCTTTGAACCCAGTATGTACAGATACGCATCAACTGACGTGGATTCCCATGTGTTATACGATAAAATGTTTAACTGGGGCGGGGAAAGGGAGGCTAAGTTCAAAATACTTCTGCTTTTGCAAAGGCTATTAAATTACAGACAGCCACTTGTGCCTTGTGCATAAATGCTAGATTTATGGGGCAGTAATGTATCCTTTTTAACTCCGTGACCTGATGCTTGCAAGATGCTCTCAGCTGTGATCGTTTGCTGGGGTGAGGGATGTACTTGGTGAAGCACTAGCTAAAAATGCCCAAGTTAACAGAAGGCACAGTATATTTGTGAATGTTTTGACTTGAAGATGTGATGTATTTTCATCACAGATCTGGACAGTTTGGGAATTACTATGCAGCTCCACAAACTAATCCTAATGTGTCCAAAGTTACCACTGTTGACTACCCTAGTAAACAGCTTTTAATAGTAGTTTGCAGGTTAATTTTTCAGAAACTGTTTCATGAGGTTAGGAGTTTTCTGAGAGTTTTGTGAAGGCATCTGTTCAGTGCCAGCCCAAGAGAAAAAGAAAACAAAGCCAACATCAAAAAAACCCAAACAAAAAAAACAACAAAACCCACAAAACACCACCACCCCAAAAAACCCCACCCAGAAAAAAACTCCAAGCATTATTAAGAAGTATTAGGAATAGAAAAAAAAAAAGACACATCACTGTGATGCTGGGGGTAATCTAGAGTTTGCCAGTGTTGTAAATGCCATTTGGAGCTTTGGACTTTGACCGCTTTCCCTTCCCTCACTCTCCCACTTCACTTCCCCACATTCCTCTAAAATCAAATCTGTGGAACTGGAATATCTTCATCCTCATAGTGTTTCTCTGACCAAAAGTAGGAATAGCTTCTGCTGCAGGTTTAGTTGAGCCTGTAAGAGAGATGATGCATGCAGAGAAGAGGTGGACAAAGTGTAGCAAGCTTAAAACAAACCAACAAATAAACAAAAAAACCAACTCTGGCAGATGGCATGGACAACGGGGTTCGAGTAGTTGCTGTGTCCCATGTTACATGAATAATCAATGAACCGAATGAAGGGGCAGTAGGCTTCCTTGTCAACAGATGCTGTGGACGATAAAAGTTTACTTGAGTTCAAGGGTTAGTGGAGAAGTTCACAGAAGGGAAATCTCTTAAGAGTTACTTAATACGGGGACAACACATCTAGATTGGGATGTCCCCGAGGGAGGAGCATCTGCTCTGTGTTTACTCTTCCTTAGGCAACCACTTGAGGTTGCACAGGAGGATGGGATCCTGGGTTAGATAGTGTTTTGATGCTGCCCCACATGAACGTTCCTGTGTGTAGTTTTGGAAAGGATATATCCAGCGAAATCTGCCTTTAACTTCTGTAGATCTTTGACAACCTCCTCCAAGAAGCAAAAATAAGGAAAAAAATCAGGTGTGAATTTTATGGAAGCAATTAATTTGATTTGCTAAATCAATCAAGTAATCTACCATTGTTAAGCTTGAGCAAGAGGAACGTTCTGCAGAGGTACTGAAAAAGATGAATGAAATCATGGTAGGTTTCCTAATCTAGACCAGGATGTGACCAGGCTGCGCAATCATGGGGGAAAGATCAGTTATCAGTTCTTAGAAATTTAACGTATGATGATTTTTCATCAAGCCATTTGAAATTTTAGTAAAAGCTTCATAAGAGAAATAAATCAGAATGGCTGAAATTTACTTGAAATAAGGTGGCACGTGTATTTGCATATACTATATTCAGCATCATTACTTAAAACCTACTTTTGCTCTAAAAAGATCAGTTAATTTAAGAGGTTTTGTTACTGATTTTGGCATGGGTAATGTAACTGTAAGATCACACATCAGATGGCTGTGCAGAAGGCACACCCACCCAGATTGAATAAGCACAGAATAAGATGCATCAGTAATGATACTCCTCTGCTGTGCTCGTCCTGCAAAATGCTCGCTCTCTCTGTGCAGAACATTTTATTCTTTGAAATCTGAACTCGCTTCTTGAATCAAATGTTGGCTGCTGTTGAGAAATCATACAAAAGCCACCACTTAACACTGGTGATTTACTAGTATTTGCCGTTTCATTGTGATGTTCTTCTTCCTTCAAGAGGAAAAAAATTATCTTGTAAAAGGATACTTTTCTTTTTATAAACAATATTTTGTCTTTCTGAAGCACTTTCCTTTTTAAGCTGTGACCAAATTCCTTGGTTTATTTCAGTCTTCTCTAATACTCTGAATAATTTGGGAATGTATTCAACAAACTAGTTTGTTTAGTTATTAAATAACCTATACAGAAATCTCCAGTTTACCCAGGTTGTGTAGTCAGTCTAGGGTGGTGATCACCCCTAAAATGATGTGCCTGCATTTGTAAATTGCTTCTATTTTCTGTTCAGTATTCTTTTTCATTGGTCGGGTGGAGTTTTAAATCTATAAATCCAGGGAATGATAGCACCTAACAGCCCGAATCTGTATGTCTGAGCTTTGCTTGCTTTGGGTAGCACCGGAGCTGCTCTTGGTTATGCACCAGGCTCCCGACACATGAGGACACACCAGCTCATCTCCTGGTTTGCCAGCACTGCTACGGAAGAGTGTGTTGGTTCAGACTCAGAATAAACTAAGGTACTCCATGCTCGTGCTGTGTTAAGTGTCTGCCCAAGTTGCTTGATAATCTTCCTCTCTTTAATAGATGGTGTGAGTTTTATCAGGAGAAAAGCTGGAATGAAGCACTGGTACTTTTTGGTTTTTTCAGAAAGTGTATTTACACAAATGGGCACTGCAGTGAAAGGGCAGACAAGGGAGTGGAAGCTGGGCAAGGTTAAACTCAAGAAGAATCTGAATCCAATGAGAATTCAAAATCCATTCCCAAACTGGAGCTTAATCTGAGTAGTTGTGAAGTCTTCACTGAACTCAAATTTGAACTGACATAGGGCTGAGAAGAGGTAGGAAATCTTAATCTTAAGGATGAATCTGGTACATGACATTTCACTTCTTAGCAATTTTTTTTTTTAATATCCTTTCCGAAAAAGATGAATCTTACAGTGGAAAAAGTGCAATGGCTTGAAAAACTGTCTAAACAGAAATACAAGCTGAGCGTAACAGTTTATGAGGAGAATAAAAGATGAAATCTTGGTTCCCTCAAGCAGCTCAAGTATGAGCAATAAGTGAAAATGCTTATGTGGAAGTAGGTCAAAAAATCAGTAAATGCTTCTTCCTAGGTAGCCTCATTTGTGAGGAAGAAAGGAGTCCACTGGGTCACGTTTTACACTGCTTCCCTTGGTTTTACTTGATCAGGGCTAGGTCTGCACGATCAGGTGTGCTGGGTTGGCTTAACACCCTAGGTCATGGGAACAGCAGGTTCTACTACTGCAAGGGCTGACCCAGAGCCGTATCCCACCACGGTGCATCTGGGGCGAGTGTTGTCAGCACCTGTGGCTGTCCTGCTGGAGTAACACCACATCACAGCTTTCTCCTTTACCCGTTTTTTCCCTTTCCACAAGAGCTTCAGTGTTTCTGTAATGTGCTGCTTGATGTAGCCATCTAACCTGAGCTCTGCCTAAATTCCTTTGTTCCTCTACAGAACTCGTTAGAGGAACGATGTAGCGAGGACAAGAGAAATTGCAGCAAAGTTTGATTCAAAGCTAATATGGAAGAATCAAGCTCTTTATTTCTTTTATTAACACTCATGCAGAAACGGATCTCAGCTGGTCACTAGTATTAGAGAAGCATTGCAAGTCATTGTCAGCATCACCAAAGTGCATTTTCTCGCTTTCAAATACCACGTTTCATATGGCAGAATGGTTTGCATTTGCATGCCTGCAGTTTTTTGTTTTTTTTTTTTTTAACTCGGGTCCAAGAGGAGCCTGAGCTGAAAGTTTCTGTATTGGCTTAATTCCAGTTCAGGGGAGGTAGGGAAGCGGTGAACGCTGGAAATTTCTTCTTGTCTCCTGTTGCCCAGGAATGTGTTTGTGTGGTTTCCATCACCAAAAATGGTGTATTGCTGTCTGATCAGTCAGAAGAGAGAAGCTCACTTTTATCTCCCGGGGAAGGAATCTTTTTGATGGACACGTATCAAAGGCACGCGCCCTTTACTTATAGAAGGAGCTTTTGTTTGCAGAATTTTTGTCGGGAGAGCAAATATGTTCAAGCTCCTAGAAACTGTTTGGTCAAGCTTAATTGCATGTAGGTTTTGGCATACAACGTTTAATGGAACATGTTCCTGGTATTTGTGCATCTGTAGTTGCAGGAAAGACTGGGTTCCTTATAAGCTGAAATAAGGAGCAGTGAAAATGGTGGAAGAAAACCACTAAACAGTGTGTTTTCTACCTTCAACCATGAGAGAGTACTTTAGCTAATTACTTCAGGTTACTTCAGCTTTTTGATACTGTGACTTCTTTGGTAGTGCTGTATGTTTAATTATGAGGAATCTCTTCAGTTTCAAAATGAGTGGTATTAAGATTAATCTTTACCTGTAAAGTAGTCTAGAATCTGCTGTTACTGTAAACGAGAAGGGGAGTAGCATCTTCTGAGATCCTAGTTCCTTGGCTGTAGGTGGTCTGCGTGCCACTGCTGCCATCATTCAGAGTAGCCTTCTGATAACTCTCCAGCTAATTTGGGATACCCAGCGAAGATTCTTTCTTGGTGTTTTCATTCTCCATTGCTCAGACATCTCTGCCAGGCAACTCTCAAAACAAACAGCAACACTGGGTCAACCTCAAAGAGGGCGTGCTTTGAAGTAGAGGGCAGGTGATGGTTATTAAAGGTTAGTCTTTAATCGTATTGCAAAAGGTAGCTGTAGAGGTTTCCATGCATTTCCCTATTAAAGTGTGTAATGTCTTGATCCTTACATTAAAAAAAATAATAAAAAATTAGTGGGTAATTATTAGAAAAAATTGCCGTGTGCTTTCTTAGGCAGTGGAGGATACAGCAGCAATTAGTTTATAGCCAGGCTTTAAAAGCATGGGCTCTGCTTTAAATAATGGTCAACACAGCAAGGTACAGGGTCAAAGACAAGAGTATAAGAGAAACTGGGTATAGATGGTCAACTTAAAAGCCTTGTAGAAAAGAGAGGGTAGAAAAAGACATTGGTTCATTGAACAAAGCAAGTTGCAGTCCATTCCAATCTTTGTACCTGCAGTAAAATTGCTAATTATTTAAAAGAGTAAACACTGTGGTATTGTCTTCATTGGATAATTATATGTTTAATTTTTCAGAGAATTTCTTTTGGGTTTGACTAAAGCACTTTCATCCTGGTGGTACTCCCTGGCCAGCCTTCAACTTGTAAAAGCACTTTGGCAAGGCTCGGTTGTACCCGTGAAACACAGGATCTTCTATGCAAGCCAAAACTAGCAAAAAATAAAAGTCTTTTTGAAGAAAGCAGAATTTCAAGACAGTTTTTATTTCTGTAAGTTGCTCTGGAATCATGAATATGTTAGTGGGCATATTTTTGAGGGAAATTGGTATGACACTGAAAATGAGTGTATTTGAGATTTTACACACTGTAGATCAGCACAGAATGAATGTAAACGTGCACTTATGTATTTTTAAAGGCCTATTTACTTCACATCCAATCTGCTGATTTCTATCCTATCAGCATCCATCAATGCTAAAATGTCAATGTCGCTGCTTAAAAAGAGAAGTGATTTGGGAGTGCTTTTGACAGGAATTTGTTTTTTCTCTTTACAAAGAATGATACTTCTATGCTTTTAATTTATTATTCTTTTCTTGGTGGGTTTCCTTTTTGATGAATTGCCTGGGTTTTGTTAGTAACTTTATTATACAAAAAAGTTCAAGTATATTCACCTGTGTGTGCCTATCTGGTGTCTGTTAGGGTTTTTCCTTCAGGCACTTAAGTAATAACTAGTTACTTTTAATAATAGTTCAAATAATTGCATACTTGACATTTTGTCCTGAGTTCGTGCAACGATTTGAGATTTCTTTCCCTAGCAAAACCTCTGCAGATTCTTTCCTATCTGAAAAAAATTTTGGGGTGCATACTTTCACATGTACTCAAAGTGTTGTTTTCCAAGCAAAGAGCTTTAAATGCGATGGCAAAAATACTTCAGATTCATCTTCTTTCTCTTTGAACAGTAAATATCAGACTACTGCAGTGGTTCTGAATCCATGTCTTCCAATAAAGTAGCATCAAACAGATGGCTGATTTGTTATATCATGAGCTGTTTCTGATAGTACTGATTTATGCTATTAAAGACAAAGCTTGCATAACTTACACTGCAGTATAAGCTATTTTTGAGTAACTTAGAAAACTTTTACACTGTACTACCCTGCCATAAATATATTTCCTTGATGAATATGTTGATCTTGATGAAGACTGTTGCATGTCTTTGTACCTTCAGTTACTAAAAAAAAATAAAAATAGCTACAACAGTCACTCTTACTAAATTTATTTTTAAATGTATATTGTAGCAGGTTAATTGGGCCACTAACTGCATCTACACTGAAATGTTGATGATAATATGTTAAGGGCACTCCAGCTATTTTTTCATGGCCTTCTCCACTTATCTAATGCTATGCAGCAAGAAAGTGAAAATATATTGCGAAACCTTAATGTTATGTGGATAATGTGGTCAACGGTTTACCATCTGGCAACCAAACATGATGATCTCCCATGTATTCTCTCTGTGCATCAAAGGGTGATGGTATTTCTATCCTGTTCTCTTCTCCTGTACTTTATGGTGATTGCCTTCCTGTCAGTGTCAAACCTGAGTTTTGCTGTATTTTGACAACCTATTCCTAAACCTTCAGCAGAGACTGATTTATCCTTTCCTCGTTGGGGGATGCTACTGGTTATTCCTCCATTGAACTGAGTTAACTTTTTGTAGCTCTGTTGGCCTGGAGATGAAAAGGAGGAGGGGAGACCTTGGAAGTTATTCTGAGTTTCGCTGTTGAAATATGCATGTTGGTGATGAGACCTCTGAGATGGTTTCCTGTGTGATTCTTCCCCAGTTGTAATTTGTTTCAGGTGGGCTACACTAGAATTAGATGTAATCAGGAGGAGAAACATAAGATTAGTTTTAGTGAACTGCTAAACATTTTTCATCCTGTCTAGATTGATTATCAGTCATAATTGGGGATGGTAAGGTTTTGGCTCTTCACTGAATTGTAAAACAGTGAATATAGTGACAGCACTGTTGTTGTTGGGATTTCTCAATCAAATGGGGCTAAAGCCTTGAGATCAAAAGGGCTGCTTCCACAGACATTCCCAAGGCAGCAGGTCTGGATTTAGCACCCACTAACGCAACATGCCTACTGTCCCTTATGAAGCTTAGCCCTGTAGCAATCTTATGCCATTGACATACTTTGCAGTTTAACCATTAGTTTGATTTAGTCTTTGCAATGATTAAATGCAATAAGAATTGCCATGAACAGGGTTTTCAAGAGACCCTTAGCCTTCCAAAGCTGTGGATTCCTAGCTGAGAGTCTTAAGGTTTCTGTTAACCTTATCTGGGTCAAAAAGACTGCCTGGTCTTTGTGTAGAAATGATGAGGTTTGTCAGGGAAAGGATTCGCGGAATAGCCTCTTCTAGAGCCCAAGGGTTACTTTTGTGTTATCCTGGCTCTGCGGTTTGATTGACTTCTGGAAAGGATAGCTTACAACCACCGTGTGTATTTTAAGGAGACTATTTCTCCAGTGCTTCATCTGGCTAAGCAGTTGGTGAGATTCTGCAGATGGCTAACTGTAGTTTCCAAGAGTTGGTGCATACAGTATCTCCTTTCTCGTAAGAAGGAAGATTCCTAATTTAGCATTTACTCATGCACTCATTAAAGATGTTGGGAATATTGCCATGGCCTCACTTGGAGCAGAATCGAATCGTTTTGTTCCACTCCCTCCTTACCACCAGACTTAGTTGTAATAGCTTGTTGGAGCATTTTGGTGGTGTCTTAATTGGTGTATTAAGCTTTCTTTTTCCTTCAGTCATCAGTTTTGTGGTACAAATTACATACTCCATGAGTACCAGTGAAAGAGAGGTGTGAGATCACCTATAGTTCCCTGGCTGGGATTGTTTTCCCATATTATTACTTTTGTTCAAGTTTTTATTCTCAGACTCCTCTAACTTTACAGCAGAAACTCCCAAGTGACTAATAGCACATTTGGTTTCAGTAGGTTGGGATGCTCAGGACTGATGTAAATTCTCCAACTTCAGAGTTATATGGTCAGACTAGCTTAACTTTTTTTTCCTCCCCCCCTCGCTTTTTGCCTCCCACACAGACTTTCTAACATTCTGGCAAAGCAAGTATTTGGACTTTTACCCATTCTCTCACTTTGCAGTAAAGAAGCATTCATTTTTCCAACATTAAAAACTTGGCCCAAAACCCTGGCCCAAAAAGCTTAATGTTTTGAGCAAATGTTTAAAAATACCCTCTGACTTGGCTGCTCTAATTAGCCTTAAAGCACCGTTGTCCACTAAGGTGGACAGATTCTTCTTCCCCCCAAAAAGCTAATACTTATCCGCTAATATTGGTAGCAATAAATTGAATTTAGTCTTTTCAAATGTTCCAGAGATTAATCTGAAGCCATAAGGAACCTGAATAAGAATAGTTGTATCTTTAAGGAGCTTCCTTATGTGTGGATGTTGCAGGAGCTGAGGATGGGAGGTGAGAACTGTAGCAAATGTGGACAATAATACCTGCTTATCTTAGATCTTGTCTGTTCCCCAAAGCAAAAGGGCATATTTTTGCTAAGAGTAGTACACTCTGAATTTTACTTGATTTTTGTATCTTTGTTCTAAGTTGTGTTGCTGTTTGACCCTGTGTCTTCTGGGAGAGATGGTTTAAGGGAACACATCCTCTTTCAGTATTCCATTCTGATAAGGGTGAATACATTAACATTTGACTCTGCATTAATTGAAGTGCTCTTTCCTGGCTCTAAATATGTCTTCACAAATGAAGGCAGATCAAGAAAACATAGGCAATAATTAAGTTCAGTTGAATCTGTGTATCTCACTTCTTTTGGGCATATATGCATCAATCTAAGTTAATAGAGAACTGACTTCACTGGAGAGAAGTCAGGTTCAACCTGTGTTTCATGCTTTTGTGCCCTGTGTGATGAGTGATGATGTTGTGCTCTGTGTTGCTAGGGTAACCCAAAGAAACATAGAGAAAATAGGGCAAAATTTCAAAAAGGAAGCATTATAATTTCTTCAGTGCTTCTTATTTGCTTGTGAAATATTTTGCCAAAATATTACTGGGAAAACCCAGTAGTCCTTTAAAGTTTTTATTCCAAACATAAAGACTAAACTAAATGATGCAGTCATGAAGTAGTGATTTATTTCTACTTAAGAACAAATTCCAACATCACTTTAACTTGTTTCCAAAATCATTGTGATGGAATAAACTGCACTTACCTTATACCCCCGTTTTGTCACCTTTCCTCTGTCCATCTCTATAAATAAATCTAAATTCTTTCCAAAATCCTAGCTCTATGACACTTTCCCCAAAGCTGTGCTTTTACTAACCCCCCTCTGAAGTGCTAAAGCATTTGTTCTTTAATAATATAACAAAAGTTGAGAATGAAAAGAGGGGCTGGGGTAGACCCTGCCCCAATTTTCTGTCCTCTTGTGCAATGGTTTCACCAGCAATACATTGGAATTGCTTTAGGGGAAAAAATGAGCCATCAGAAATCTCTGTGGATGACTCCCAAGTGCCTCATATCCCATATACCCCCAAAATGCAGGAGATCTGCCTCTTCTCAGGAGGATTATTTCTATCCTTATGCGTATACTTGGGTCTTGGCTCCCCTGCAGAGATGGCAACTGGAGTGGACTGAAGCCTGGATTGCTTCCCACTCATGGGCCACAGACAGGGCATCTGTAGTTTCTGCTGTTAATTCTTGGTGAGTCACCTCTGTGCTGAATTGTTTCCTGCGTATGTGTTAGAACAACAACAACCGAGCAGGTACCTATTTGGTGAAACTCAATGTTAGCACAGGCGTGAACATAGCGATACCAGGTATAAGTTACTGTCAGTCATCTTCTTTCTTTATCAGAGGATATGTTTGTTGCTAAATATCCGGTAGAAATTATACAGTATAGACATGAGGGGTTTTTTTTAAATCTTTTTTTGCACACCATGAGAAATTAAATAAACTGTCTGAAGTTGCTATTGAGCGTTCTAAGCTTTCGTAAACTGTTCTGCTTATACATAAGGCACTTGTACATCACCACCTGTTTGCTTGACACAAAAATAACAAAGGATCACAATTACTAAATCTTTCTCTGGGCATGGACCAAGGGAGGAGATTGAATGCAGGAGGGTGGTGGTTTTATTTTTTTTTTTCCTCCTCTCTGATTATAGAGGCTATAAAAATATCTCTGTCTCTCTGAGCAAGCAAAGTTGTATAACCTGCCAAATCCTAGCTCTTCCCAAGGGACCACCTCTGAATGCTTCATCCAAAATGAATGATTGTATTAATCCTGGGGGTCGAGGGTAGGAGAGTGCACGCAGGCAGTTGCTATGGAGTGGTTGGTAGGTGGAAAATTTTTTACCCTAGCTTGCCCTGCAGTAACTTGTTTATCCGTACCCAGAGTTGGTGCAGAGGTGTCTGAATGATACTTTAGATGGAATAAATGAGTCAGTATTGAGGGTTATTCTATAAGACTACCTCTGGTATCTGCATGGGGGGAGAGGGGATGTTGAAATACTTTGGTTAGATGTAAGAGTGGGAGTAAAAAAGGACAACAGTTTTAGAAAGACTTAATTTAATAATGGCAAAGAGGCATCAGGCAATAGAGAAAGTAGATTTTGGTGTTGTCTTGAAAAAATGCTAACTGTGAGTTGCCATGGTTGCTGCAGCTTAGCTGAAGAAAATAATATACTTTATACAGAAGAATATTTTTGTAAAATGCTGTTTTACTATTTCCGTGTTAGTTTAACAGCTGCACCTTTGTGTGGTTTTTGTATACATTTCTAAAAACTTTTAGGATCACACTTAATTGCCTGTTTTGATACTTATTTTTTAGAGTGACTCCTCTGATATACCAACTGTTCCTTTTAGAAAGAATGCTAGCACAAGCGTGTGTTCCCCATATGGATTTCTCTTCAAATTAATCTACACAATTTACACAAGATGGTCTAGTTTGGTGGGGGGTGATGAAGGGAAAGGATCTTCAAAACTGAATGCAAGAAGAGTTAACGTAGATGATGATCAACAGGATGAGCTCAAGTCTGTTGAACCTCCTGAAAGGAGGTTGTAGATAGGTGGGGTTAGGCCTCTTCTCCCAAGTTACAGGCAATAGGACAAGAGGAAATGGCCTCAAGCCGCACCAGGGGAGGTTCAGGTTGGATATTAGGAAAAATTTCTTCACTAAAAGGCTTATCAGGCATTGGAATGGGCTGCCCAAGGAAGTGGTCGAGGCACCATCCCTGGACATATTCAAAAGACGAGTTGACATAGTGCTTGGGAATAAGGTTGAGTGTTGTTTTTTGTGTTTGGGGTTTTTTTGTTTGTTTATTGTTTGTTTATTGTTTGTTTTTTGTTTGTTTTTTAAATTATGGTTGTACTAGATGATCTTAAAGATCCCTTCCAACCTAGGTGATTCTGTGATTCTGTTGATTTTTGGGAGGGGGGAGTGTAAAATCTCAATGTGTATGTGAGGAACCAGGAAGAAAAAGGTAGAAATGGTAACATTTACTAGAACGCTGGTGCCAGGGTCAACAGAATTATGTACAGGTTTAAAAAAAAAACACCACAAAAAGGACAACAGGGAGGTAAATGAAGGAGGTATGGAGTGATCCAGCAAAGTGATATGCTCCAAGTTCTAAAGACCAATTATTTGGAAGTTATAAAAATCTATAAGGTGTATAAGTAAGTGATATGGTAGCTATCTATCCATCTATCTAAATTGCTGTGCTTAAGTGTTGGGGCTCTTTATTCTTGAAAAGCAATTAATTTCACCTCCGAAATTCAAACATCCTCTTGAATGTGAACAAACTGGTTTCCTTTGAGAACTCCTAACATTCCGTGTGAGCTTGGAGTCAACGCTGCAGCTTCTAACTTCTTGTACAGAAACTCAATCATTTCTTATGAGTTAATGGATGTTCTCATGCTTCTTGGCCAAAGTATGGCAAAAAGTATGGCAAAAGTATGGCCAAAACATGTAGCTTCCAGAAATAAAATATCCACTATTTATTTTGCATAGGTTCCAGTCTAGACCTGGAATTTAAAGTAATTAATACAGACTGGGGAAAAATTCTAGATTTGCCCTGGAAATCCACAAATGAAAAAACAAAGAAACAAAGCAAATAAAGTACTACCCAGTTTAATTACCTGTAATTAGTGAAGCTGATGACTTTGAAGGCTTTTTAGGAATGAAGCAAGAAAAAGACCCAAAAAGGGCTAATGGAACAAAGCTACAGTTATTATTATAAGTGCTTTAATTTTCTTTACCTGGCTTAAAATTTGAGAAGGAAGCTGCAGTATCCTATCAGTCGTTTCTTTCTGTGCAAGTTGTTGCTGCAGCGATTTTTCCATCCCTCTTCCCCTGCCCACCCCTGAGACGAGAGCCAAGGAGCGCTCAGGTTATCAGCCAGGCTCCTTCTCACAGGCTTGTCCTTCTGGGGATGGTTTGGGGGGGTTTTATTTTTTTACTTGGCAGGTATGCCTTCTGCCCTTCTCTATACTGAATGTTACTTTTCTCTTTGGGAGAGCCTGTAGATTAGGCTGCGATATGAGGAAGCTGGCAGAGGTGGACCACCCAGGGAGGGGTCGGAAAAAGAGTGTGAGGAAATGGATAATTTGAGTGTCCGGTGACTTGCCGGGCCTGATGCACATTTCTAGAAGTGCCTGTTTTTGTTTTGATAAGGGTTTTAAGAATAGCGTGGAAGTGTAATGGGTGAGATCAGCAAGGAAGCACCATGCTCAAGAGGCAGTATGAAAGGACGGGCTCTGAGGCGATGGACGGGGATGCGTTCCCACGGAGGGTGTTGGCCGGCTGCGTTCCCTCTCCGCCTTTCCCCTCTTGGGCATCTCCTCTCCAGCCCTCAGCCCCTTCGAGGGCATGGGGTGGGGACAGGCTGCTTGGTCATCATGGCCCACAGAGCTTCTTGCTCGTGGTTTTGTTAGGGGGTATGGAGAAACGCTTTCTGCATCATTTTATACCCGATTCTCTGTGCTGTAACGATGTAAGTGGCATTGGGTCTGGTGGATATGTTGCTATGGAAAATTCATGTGCTTTTTATAGGCAAATAGAAAGGTGCGTTTCCAAAGGCTGTTCTTGAACCCTGCAGCCATAACCTGACAGTTTTATTTCCATCCGTCTCGGCAGTGAGCTCTGGCTGTCGGGGTTGAATATCAGTTCGCTGAGAATGCAAGTGCTGGAGGAATGTCCTCATGTTTCTGTACCCATGCGGCAGCCTCGACTTCCATTGGAGCCTTTCTATTCTCAGCAGCACGTGGGAATTCGGTGAGATCCGATAACAGCAATATTAATAGCAGTTGAGTAGGTGGTTGAAAGAGGTTGAAATTTAGCACAAGCTCGCTGCTAGTTGAACAGCCGGCGCTCGTCTCCTGCACAGCATACCTTGACGGGGGTGGAGAATCCTTCAAACCCTCCAACATCCTCCTTGGAAGCGTAAGTGGAGCTGGTGGGTGTCGGGCTAGAGCGCCTGGAGCTCAATGAGGAGCTCGGAAGCAGGCTTGTTCTGCAGCCTGTTATTCTGCTCGGACTCCCAGGCCAGGGCATGGTTCTTCCAAATCTTTCAATTGCTGCCTTGGTGGATGGAAGTTCGAAGGGAGAGCACCAATACTTTTTTAAACAGAAATCTGTTCAAGTCCTGTGTTCATGACATCTGTAATACAGAGGGAGGCACGGAAAACAGATAGCTTTGGCAGCTGTTGGTGTTTCTGGGATATTCGTCACCAAGGGAAGGGTTTGGCACTGGGCAGGGTGCATTTGTCACTGGCACATTCCTTTCTATCAGTGGGAGTGTCTCTGTCCCTTCTTTCTCCCCCTAAATGGATTTAGATTTGTGTTATCTCTTTCAGCATGACCATGTGGCCTCTTGTCAGCAGATAACTCATTTAGGGAAGGGAGATTCTCTCATCTAGCTTTTTTTTTTTTTTTTTAAATCATAGATTGATATCTATACTGTAAATACATTTCTACATAAGAAACAGACCCTCAGAAAGCCATGCTTTCTGAACAGGATGCTGTAAAATCATCTTCTAGAGTTTTGCTCCAGCTTCTTGGTGTCTTGGTCTTGAGCTCCACGTTGATGTTATCTGTGGAAAATAATAAGTGAAGTGTCAACATAGATTTGACATAATGAATTCATAGTTTCTGTACTCTAGTATGTGTTAGGATGTGGGGGAACCAAACCATTTAATGTGTTAGGGAAACAAAATCCAAACTATAAGATATGTTTGTTAACAGTCTTGAAATAAGTCAACCTAAACATAGCTACTTAAAATGCACTGCTGTCTTGTAAGGAGTCACTGGAGAGGTGGATGTGGATGTGTCAGCATTGCCAACGGGTATATTTTATAATTGATAAAGTCTAGTTCATGGTTTCTTAAAGTACTGTGGGCTGGTAGCTACTATAAGGTATATGATTGTCTTGTGCGATGCATTTTTTTTAAACTATTTTTAAAATACCTCGGAAATGCATTAAAGTAGTACTAGCAAGCTTTCCTCGTTCTTCTAGAGCGAATCATCAGCAGATGAAGGGGAAGCACAGAGTGCCCCTGGCTGGGGATTCATCACACGGGGACACTGGTGGTACTGGCGTGTGGCGCAGGGTCCTCCCGCGCTGTGCCCGCCTTGCCTGCTGCTCTGCACCAACGCCTCCCCTCTGCTGCCTTGTCGCCTGTATGAGCATCCTGTAAAACAGATGAGCGAGTTACACGTTTTGGTTTGGTTTTTTTTTTTTTTTTTTTCAACCCCCAAATTATCAGGAAAAACCCCAAAGAAAGAAACAGGCAGAGCCCTCTGGTCCTGATGTCACGAGATGAAACTACAACGTGATTCAGAGCCGCGTTGGCATAACCACGGGGGCAGCAAACAGGAGAGGCTGGAAGGGAAAGGGAGACCAGGAAATCCTTAAGCTAGAGCTGCTGCCAAAGCCTTTGTATTGTCAGGCTAGGGACTTGGTGACTAATTTTGCTATTTAACCTTGAGCAAACAGCAGAGCCAAGACTAAATTCCTTGAGCTGCGGCTCAACCCGTTGATCTGCCGTGTCACTTTGCTTTATTCTTGTAGAGTGGCCCTCAGTAGGGAAATATCCGTCGGTCCGTGCTGGCTGGGCATATGTGATGTCTGTGAATATGTATTGCATTCAAACGTAACAGAGGTATTTGGTCACTAAGTGCATCACCTACTAACAAACGAGAGCTATTTCTGTCCCATTTGTATTTTTCTGTTTGCTAAAGGATTGACGTAGATGAGATGATTTACACAGAAGGTAGTATTTCTCCACGGGTGGTTATTTCACATCTTTTTGCATCAGTGCTCAACCTGGAAGCATGCAGTTATGCTTCATAATTATTATAATAACTCCACGTATTGTTATCTCGTGGCCTTTAGACTTTAATGCTGTGTTATATCAAGATTAGCCATCCTGGAAAATATCTAAGCTGTACATAAGCTTTTATTGAAACCACTGCCAACAATTAAAGTTCACGCCTTGCAAACGAAAGTTGTACTTTTAAATTTTTGGCAACGTTGAGTTGGGGTTTGACATTGGACTTAGATTAGGTAATGCAGAGGATCAAAGTTGCATTTCTTTTACGCTTATAATGAGTGCTAAAATGCTGAGACTGTGGCAAGAGCAGGTGAAGTATTTGGAATAAAATTCTTTCTACATGATCTTAACCACTCTCCTTAGCATCTTCCTTTGCTTAGTTCAGACATTTTTAGAGAAGTTGCATTGTTAGTGAAAGGAGATAAAAAGCTTCTGGGAAAAGTGAAATGACATGAAATGGTTTGGTAAGCGGTGTTGCATCGTCAATTGGACAGGAACTCACTTCTTTCAGCAGACTGTTTTTAAGATGCAGCCTTGGCTGTGCCTTCCTGAGCAAAGCAGCAACCTTGCTCATAGCTTCTAGTGTAAAGGTATTAATCTGTTCAAGGCAGGAATTAGGTTACACAGAATAATATTTTCATAAAGACTATAGTCCGCATCAACTGGGCTCTATGATGATTTTGGATGAAGACGTCAAAAAGCAGACTTCTTTCGCCTTTGCCCAAGGTAGGACTGGTGCTTATTTGCATTGACGAAAATACTTCAAGTGGTTTACCCCTTCAGTTCCTAGAATAGCTTTCATAGGACAAATGTCTCTATAAAGCAGCGCCGTGTGTAGACTTCGATTCTATAGGCATGGTCAAAATAAGGTTATAATTACCCAGGAGTATTTAAAAAGCTTAAAGGCTACATTGCTGCAGTTCTTGCACTCGCGTCTTCCAACTGGTTTCTTCAAATACAGTGTGAGAAACCGAGTGTTTCAAGCCTGTGTATTTAGGGCGGGACTGGAGGACGGGAGCGGAGGCGGGAGCGGGAGCTCGCTGTTGGGTAGCAACAGGTTGTCAGAAAAGGTAGGATGGTGCCTCCTCTCACAGCAGCAAAGACCTGGCTGTATTTGAAGTTGGAGCCTCCTCCGTCTCGTCCCCTGCTATGTTCAGAAGTATACGCAAGACCCCAGCTGAATTCTTTTCATGGTACTGCATAATATTTACATTTTGATAACACTTTATGTAGGAGAACTTCTATTTAATATAATTATTTCATTTTGTGTTTTCATCTATTGCAGTTAAGTTAAAATCTTGCTTTTTTTTATTTTGATGCTCACAGGAAAAAAGTCATTCCTCTTAAAAGCTCTTCAGTTTGTCTCGCGCTGCTATCCAATAGATATTTTAAATGCACTATGCTGCAGGGTAACTGGGCAATGTCTTCTGTACATAAGCTCAGATGTGCATCATGAGCTTGGCCAGGTTGTACTTCTAAAGGCCCTTATTTCACTTGGAGGATGATAACAAGTGGATCCAAACTGCATCTTCTACAAGTCGCATACCTGCAGCTTTGAAGTTTGGGGGTGACAAATTACCTTTAAGGCCTTCTTTATTTAGGATTTTATTTTGCCAAAAAATTGTATACCTTTTGTTTTACACAAATTCTAGGAGAATACATTAATCATCCAGAATCCTCCTTTCCCCCCTTACTTCAGGGCCATAAAAGAATTAATATATGCCCATATCAATGAGGAACTTACTGTTCTAGATTAGCAGGGGTTTTCTTATTTATTTTTTTTTTTCTTCTGGGCAGCCTGTGTCTGTCATGAAATGTTGCTTAAAAAGATTTAAAGACCAATAGGTGTAGTTAGGAGAAGGAGAGTAGTAATACAGGTGAAGAAACCTTGCTCATGGAGGATAAACAACTTGTCTGCTTCCGTTGTTAGCCGAGCAAACACGCGAACGGAACACGCTCTCTTATTCAAGCCTGTGAAGTATTTCCCTGCCTGCAGTTTGGGTCACAACTATGCTCATTAGTTTACGTAAATGACTTAAGTTTTGCATTGTTTATAGCCCAAGTACGCAGGCCTGGTGTATTTATGGCTATTCAAGTGTAGAAAATATATTGAAATATAAAACCAGCTGAAGGTTCCTCCTGTTTGCTTCTACATGAGTGGTGGCAATACTCATGTAGAATGGATGTAAAACAGTCACGTATCCAGGCTGGACCCCAGCTGACTCAGGGCAGAGTTTTTCACCCATTGCTAGACTGCTAAACTCTGGAAGCAAACTTAAAGGCATCCTTAGCAAGGGCATGCCTGGCCTCTGCTTGTAGAATTGCAAATAACAGCAGAAATTCTGCCCTGATGAAAGGCTTTCAGACCTTGAAGCTAAAGAATGTAAACTTTTAAAATGCTTTCTGTCAGATGTGGGAAGCGTGATACTGATACAGACCACTACAAAAATAATTTTCCATCCTCTAGTCAACACGTTAGGTCACAGCCATGGTGTGTCCTGCAGCAAGGACATTGGAAAAGAAACCCATGTAGTGAAGAAAAGGAAGAGGAAAACTTTGTCAAAAATAGTCTCCAGTGAAAAACAAACAATGTGTTTCAGAAGGTTTTTAAAAATAATAAATAAATTAAAAAAAGGTGTAAATATTTCACATTAAAGAAGAAGAGGTTCCTCCTTATCCTTGAGGAAGAGGTCACTGACTACAAAGCCAGTGGTATCTCTGGCACGTGACATTAAGGAAGCTGCAAGTGGGGATTGCACAGGTTGGATCTGTCTCAGGACTTTGTGTTCCTGGCAGCCGGATTTCTTTATGGTGTGGGGGACGGGCAAGGCAATTACAGCTGCACCAAGTGGGAGCAGGAGCTCTCAAACTAGAAGGAAAGAGAAGGAGGGACGGTCTCTGTTCCTGCTGGTTGTCACGTTGCTTCGAGTATTGTATTTCCGTGAAGAGTCTCATCTACCCTGACCAGGCCCTGTCATTGTTTTGCTACCTCCTAACTGTTCCCTGATAGGATTATTTTACCTTTTCCCTGCAACCTTTGACAAACTTGCTCCTAGGCAGCCAGAAACAGGGTAGGTGCCCTGATACGTGGCTGGTCTGACCTGTTAGGGGGCTCTGTGTAGGTCTTCCTGCCACCATCTGTTAGTTCATGGCGGTTTTTGTTTGAACCCCTTCACCGTGCTGTGTGTGAAGCTTGCTGCTTAGCCACCCCAAACCAAGAGCATTCAGGGCAGGTGAAAAGTTGTTTTCAGTGTATTTAAGGCGTTTGCCCTTCCATAACGGGGAGCGTTGTGCAGCTGCTGTCTGTGGTCTAGCTGTGGATGTGCTACACCTGAGGACTGAGCCTGTGGCACCCCACTCATGGGAGGCTCCCATCCCAAAAGTTTCTTCTTGTTCTTAAAATGAGCAGGAGAAGAGGTGCACCGGTGCACTTCCCAGGTGTGCCACAAATTTGCTATATATTTTTTGTAAAAAGTTTATTTACGTTAACAATTGCATAATGGTTTAATTTTTAATTTTTTTTTTTTTACATAAAAGCAAACCAAACTCCTCTTTCCAACCCTACAATATCTCTAAAAGGCTGGCCCAGTTTCAGCTGCTCATTTTTTTTGCCTGAAAAATTCTCTCAAGGCTGAACTCTCTGTGTCGGAGGCAAATACTTTAGAAAACATAATACAATTGGGGAAAAAATAACAATGGAATCCGCTTTTATATGGAACTGAAGGTCTTCCTGGCTAATAGAGACTGTGTTTCCCAAAGTTGTTAGCTTGTATTCCACTATTATTTTGTTAGCAACTAAAAACCTTAGCTAATTAAAAAACCTTAGAGCCTTTCTGGGTACCTCTCCAGTCAGAAATTATAATAGATCAGCTAGTTTCTCACTTTATATGTAACGATTGAAATAGTACAAGTTAAGCCTATGAATTCAAAGCAAATTGCTTTTTATTTCTTTTGGAACAGTCATAGTTGCATATTTTATACTGGCTTCTAATTGGGCTTGAAACCTTTTAAATCTTGAATAATAATTCAATTTTAAATCAGATATTTTAAAAATTTTTGTTTTGTTTTTCTCACTCCCTGCCTTGCTTCAGACCGGAGGAGACCAACAGAAGAGTGAAAAATGTAAGACACACTTACTTCAATGTTTTCTGAAACAATTTCACACTAATTCTCATTAAGTATTTCTAAAATGCATCTGTTTATGGCACTACCATGTTTACCTATTCTTCAGTTGTTCATCCATCTGATGCAAATTAGTGCCATCTTATTATGATCTCTGTGCAGCTTACTTTCCCAAATAAGCGTAATAATTAGAAACAGTATATCTGCTTACTTGAGATACACAAGCTGCATCGTAATACTCCTTAATTGGTTTTGATGGAGATCATAGCTAGTACTGTAAACAAGATTTTACAATTCATTGTGGAAAAACATCTCTAACAGCATGCTGAGATTCTTTTATACTGGTACATGGTATGAGAAGAAAGGAATTAAGTTTGTATTTGGGTTTTTTTGGGTTTTTTTAGGTTTTGATTACATTATACTGGCTTGGAAGAAAAGCTCAAAGCAGCCCTCATTATAATGGTCCGTACCTCAACCTTAAAGCATTTGAGAAGTTATTAGGGCAAGCGTTGACTAAGGTAAGGAATCCAAAAAGAATAGTAAACAAACAGGCTGAATTTTATAGTTTGCTATACATTACAGCGTCAAGTCTAAGCAATCTCTTAGGGGTTTAATTTTATTCTTAGTTTGGAGAACACAGTCATTTGTTTTGTTTGTTTTCCTTGCTGTTGAAGCCCACGTGAAAGGAATTTTTAGCTTACACTGGTTCTTCTGCGACTCATAATCACGAAATTCAGAATCCACTTGCTCTTATTGATGTGGTAGATTGTGAAAATCCTTGTCTTGATTCCCTTTGGTTAAGATAAGAGGAATTTAAGACCTTGTGTTGAATCTCCTGTCCAAGCTTTTGTATATGTCATTTTTGGAGGTTTGCAGTAGTTTTTGGTAAAGTCCACTTGTGCAGTCAAAATGCATTTAAAAATTTTTTGAGTTAAAACTCACGAGTAGCACTTGTACCTTAAATTGTTGCAAAAGACCTTTCAAAACTTACTGTCATAGGCACTCGAAGAGTCTGGTCACCTGAACAGAAGTGGCAGGGATAGTGGGTACGGTGATATTTGGTACGTTGACCGGGGAGAACCCTTCTCATCTTCAGCTACACATAAAAGAGACGATTCCTTCGATAGCTTGGACTCTCTTGGTTCAAGATCCTCCACAAGCTTTTCATCAGATATAACCTTGAAAGGTGGCAGTGAAGGTATGTTTTTTCCTCTTTTAAATCTTTTGTTGACATATGTCTTACCAGTGTCAGAGAAGACAATGTATGGACTTAGTACTTTGGGAAAGGCAACTCTGGTTTTGCAACTGCTGCAGTTGCATTTTGCTTAAGCAAATATTGACCTTTAACAGTTGGTAGAAACAAAGCAGTGCTCACATAAATTTTCATAGTGGGGGTTGCTGGGACTCTTGCTCTCACAGCCGCATTACTGTATGTGCATGTGTGGGGTATTTTCCCATAGTTCAGGAAGGGAAATTGCTAGAATTCAGGTTCCGATGGGTTCACCTGAAAGTCGACAGTTGCAAAAGTCTCTTGCCTTGTTCCTAGCCATGGATATGTCAAACCTCTGTGTCTTCACTCCATTTTTGGAGATGCAGTAGTGTTTTTCCAGCCTAGATTTAAAACTGAAGAGTAGTTGTTATTTTTGATAATTAGTCATGGAAAGAAAAGTAACAAGCAGAAAGTTTGTGAAATTGGATCCTTACAACTGTACTTTAATCTGTGTTTGTCTCCCGGTTCTAAAATACAATACTAATTTGTAGTCTAACTTAAAGTTACAAAAATAGTGAGCTTTTGGATAGTGTACCATGCGAACAAAACCATTGAGCCAAGGCCACATGGAGCATTTCTGATCTGAGCAAAGCAGCACGTAGCCATGCTACATACATGATGTACCCTTGGCTTCTACTGGGTGTAAATCTGGTGGGATAAGTGTGTTGCTATACTATTTGCTGGTAACCTGGCTTTGTTAGTAAATTCGAATGGCAAGTATGTTTTTAATTAAAACCTTCTGTGCCATTTTACGTCTTCCATCTAGAGGTTAGCTCTTTGTTTCCTGTAGGGTGCAGCGACAGTGACAGAATGGAACAAATGTGGCAGGGGCATGCAAACCATGTCAGCTTAACAGACTTTATTGCACCTTCACAACAAACTTCTAAAAATATCTCTACTACTGTCCTGCCCATAGCTCAGCAAGTTTGCAGCTAAAACACCTTGAATACAGAGTGAAATTGCCTGTGGAAGATTTTGGTGCAAGTTCTAGCTAGAAGATTGTGTCTAAAGGATAACATTTGTGCCTTCCTTCCTCTCCCCTTTCTTCTAAGGTTGTGATAGTGACACGGACTCAGAACTGCCTTTCAAAATGCACGACTCCCATAAAGATGACAGGTCTTACCGTAGGATTTCCGTGATTGAACCAAAACCTACCACTGACTTCAATCGCTTCTTACCCAACAAAAACAAGCAGGCGGCGTATGTGCCAGCACCTTTAAGGAAGAAGAGGATAGAGAAGAATGAAGACAACAGGAGGAGCTGGGCAAGTCCAGTCTTCACTGAGTCAGATGGAGCATTTTCAAGGTACTGGTGTGTGGTCTTAGTAAGCCAGACTTTGATTTAGGGCTTTTTAAAGAAATTATCTCTTTATTAGTTAAAGAAAAGCTGCTGTTGCTGCAATAGGAAGTAAAGTATTTGAGTTTCCATATTTTAACAGGAGGGGTGTTTTGGTGTGGTTGTGTGGTTGGTTTTTTTTTTTGTTTTGGCTTTATCTTTTTACTTTGTTCCACATAAGTAGTTTTCAGGTGTTTGAATAGTGTTTTGAGGCTGGTCAGATTGCAGACAAAGGGGTTTAAAATGATCTTAAATGCAAGTTCATGGGAGCTAGACCTACGGTTTTAGTTTCTCATTAAAGCCTATCAAAATAGGGTGATGAATTTCGGTTGTCCAGCTTCTTGGTGCATACAGATGAGATTAGTGGGCAGTTCTTGGGTTTCATCATTGCCTTCGTGACTTCACTGTCTTCATTCTGTTCCTGTTTTGGTCAACCTCAGTGGACGTGAAAGGAATCCCGTAGCTTCCTGCCAAAATAGCAGAGCAGAGTGTGGGCTCACAAATCAAGCTTCCTTCCAGATGATCTATGAGTATGACAGTGGCTCTGATTCAGAAGATGAAAGAAGGCTGCCCGACGTGGTCATGGATGATTTAGCAAAACGTAGATTTCTAGTCAAAAAGAGCCCTGTAAGCTCTGCTGCACCTGGACATCATTTCGTGTTGCGCAATGACCCTCCTAAATCTTGCTCACAAGAAAGTTATCCAGCTGGTCCACTAGCTGCAATGCTTGAACCACTGAGGTCAGAGATACTAATCCAAGATCCAGTAACTATTGTGTTACCTAAATTGCAGTCCATAAATAACTCCATAAAGTTAAGTCTTCTAATCGGCATTTTAACACAGCTGATAAATTGTTATGTCTTAACTGTCAAACTTCATATTTCTGTCCGAGCAATAGGATGCTGATATAACAATTTAACTTTTTTTTTTTTTTAAATATATATTATTATTTCTGGTGCTGCAGTGATGGAATTGAGAACTAATTTGCTTCATTCATGAGGTTGAACTCCTGAGCCAAAAAGCATGCCTTTTTGCATTCTTTCTGTCAAGTTGCTCCTAAAATATCTTAACTGATTGGGTATTTTGAACAGTAACCAGAGGAGGCAGAGGGAGTTGGATGCTAAAGAGGAAAACAAACCAAGAGTTAACATTCCTTCAGAATTATCTGGGTATTTTGATGAGGACGAGGAAGAAGAAATAGGCATCCCAAACATTGAAAAAGATGATCTCTATTTTCGCAAGCTAAGTTCTTCAGCGGCAAATACAGTGGTTGCTTTTGACAAATTTCTTCCTAAGTTTTGGACTCCAGAAGAAGAATTGCTATGGAAAAAAATCAGGAAATCCTCTTTCAAACCCTGGTATAAAGAGATTCAAGGGTTCAGGTGCGTTTTCATGCATGCCCCTGTTTCTCTCCTGTGTGCAAAACGTACAAATGAAGTGTAGTTTTATGACTTTTTTTTTTTTTATTGCCAGTGTAGCAGCAGGCTGTGTTTTCTCCTTTTTTTTTTTTTTTTTTTTTTTTTGAGAAAATAGTTAAAATATTATTCCCGTTGCAGTGTTGCCACTGTGCACTTTACTCAATTCGTACACTTCATGGGTCTTTTTCTTTCCCTCTGCTCATTCTTTGTGCTGCCACACAGTAGAAAGAAATCAGATTCCGAGGATGAGGAATTTGCTTACAAACAAAGCTCTGCCATTGTTGCTAATCAACCAAGACCAGGTTTTGACTGGAACCCCAGTTACAGAAGGGATCAGAGCTATAAACCAACTGCTGAATTTGTGGGAAGTTCATTGTCACAGATTGCAGAAGGAAAAATCTTGGAGGCTTCTGATCAGCCCAGGTTGATATCGCTGCATGAGCTGTACTCTTGCTGCATCAAAAAGAAATGGCTGGATATGCAACAGCTAAATGAAATTAAACCACGTCCTGTGATGTTG
>JAHREE010000279.1:23714784-23842848 GCA_033628505.1 Tringa tobata | reverse complement strand
TTTTTTTTTTTTTTTTTTTTTTTTTGAGAAAATAGTTAAAATATTATTCCCGTTGCAGTGTTGCCACTGTGCACTTTACTCAATTCGTACACTTCATGGGTCTTTTTCTTTCCCTCTGCTCATTCTTTGTGCTGCCACACAGTAGAAAGAAATCAGATTCCGAGGATGAGGAATTTGCTTACAAACAAAGCTCTGCCATTGTTGCTAATCAACCAAGACCAGGTTTTGACTGGAACCCCAGTTACAGAAGGGATCAGAGCTATAAACCAACTGCTGAATTTGTGGGAAGTTCATTGTCACAGATTGCAGAAGGAAAAATCTTGGAGGCTTCTGATCAGCCCAGGTTGATATCGCTGCATGAGCTGTACTCTTGCTGCATCAAAAAGAAATGGCTGGATATGCAACAGCTAAATGAAATTAAACCACGTCCTGTGATGTTGTGCTTTTTTTTTTTTTTTTTTTGGTTATTACTATTTTATTGTTTCTTCTGGGTTTTTTTTTGTCGTTTTGTTTTGTTTTCTTTTTAAATGTAGCTGGTCTTTAAGTTGCTGGTCTTCTGAAACCATGTAAGTGCGAAAGCGTAACACGCTGCATAGGGTGACTGGCTTTACGTGTGAGCATGTAAGCGTGCTGTTTCTGAGCAGGTCAGTATGCAGTGACACCTTTATACTGGTTGGCGTGTGCTGTGCTACGGTTTCGTGGTGGTGTAGCTGTACTGCTAGGGATACTGCAAGTCTAAACCGAATGTGTATCGCAGTGCGTTGTGACCCGCTTGTTTCTTGCCAGTTAATGATGTTTTTACTTCCCTCCTTTTGTTTTATATGCTTCAGTCAGTTTTCGTTACTTCAGGCCCTGCAAAAATACTCTGACTACTTGTCTTCTGAAACGAAGACCAAAATTGATCCTACTTCTGGCCCTAGGCTCATAAAATGTAGAAAGAATATTTCCTTTGAACCAGGATGCAAGCCAGGAGATGCGGAAAATGGGTATCTGTATCCAGATCTAGAAAACGATGACTTGTTCGTTCGGAAAACTGGGGCTTTCCATGTGAATCAAGTTGTTCTCCAAGACCCCCGGTATTTAAAAAAATTGTCTGAGGAGGAGCCTCCCCTAGAGGGTGAGATAATTTTGCAACCCAGAGAGGGCCAACCTGTGATTCCAGACTTGGAAAAGGATGACATGATTTTCCGTAAAATCCTCTCTCAGAAAAAAGAGGTGCCTTTGTCAGGCGCTCCAGACAAGTATCACCCGGCACTCTTTCCTGATCCGTGGAGTCTTCCAGAGGAGACCCGGTCCAAATTTCTATGTTTACTTGAAAAAAACACCGCAACGGAGGAAAAAAAGAGCAACGGCAGAGTGCTGTCACCATCTTCCCGCCATAAGAAGGATGATATGCTGACCCGCAAGATTGAGTCTTGGAAGGTGGGAAGCAACGTCCAGCCAGTTAATTTCATCCCGGGTCCCTGCAGTGAAGAAGACTGGAAGAAGTGGGAAGCGATCAGGGAGGCCAGCAAAGTTAGGCACAAGAAACGGCAAATGGTGGAGAGGTCAGGTTGTGTCCTGCACGGGTTGCGCTTGAGTGCAGTTGAACCCTTTCCATTCAGAAAAGCATCGTCTTGTGCTGAACCCATTCGTAGAGTGCCAAGCTGCTCTTTGTTCGTGGCGTCCTGGACAAGCTTTTTATTTGCTTTCAATAAAAGCTCATGACTGCAATACCATATTTTCAACAACAACAAAAAAAAATTTACAATGTTTTCTAGTTTTAGGCTGCTATTTTAGAGAAAACGTATCCTCGTTCCTTCAGGCTCAAAGTTCTGCATAAGTTTCTTTCCATGGTTGAACAGGAATAGTGGTTATTCAAAAGACTATGGAAGCTAGAAATATTTTATTTTTTTTCTTTCCCCTTTATAATTGATAAAAACATTTCTGAAACACGTGAATGCTTTAACGACAAATTCTGGAGATAGACATTCTGATATTCTTGCTTGCACCTAAGTCTGAAAATGCTCATAAACTGTCCTGCCACAGTTTTGAGATGATTAGGTGGGGTGAAAAAAAAAAGTTGGCGTTGTTTTGCCCGCCCAAATTCATGGTGCATGCAAGGTGTGTGTCCATGTAATATTGAATTCCACTGTGACGTATTCTATTCTGCTAGTATTTCCCCCCTGCTTTCATACAGTCCTGATTAATATTTTTCCCTAATCCTTTCCTGGTATACTCAAAATTTCTCTTCTCTGACTCAGTACTGTTTTTTTAACTGCTTCCTAGCTCTCCTATGGATTTTGTACTTACTGGGGGAGAGTGTGGTTTCGAATGTTTCCTTAGCTCTGAAAATACGGCATTGCAAGTTGCAGTTCTTCCAGCTGCGCATCATTACTTCGTGACTAAGCCACTGCCATGTTCCAGTTGGTACTTCGATGTTGCTGCATTTAATTTTTAAGCTTAATACCGTTAACAGAGTGTGAGCTTCACTGGAGGGTATTTCTCAAGTGCTTGAAAATATTTCACGTTTTAGGAGTTCACTCCATAGAATAAAATACTCATATTCAAGAATGCTAAAAATCCTCTTGAATCACACTGCATGGATTTGCTGTCCACTTAATGCGCTAAACTTCTATATGTGGCCTTTTATTCTTATCCATTCCAAGCATTACTTTCTTTTAGTATCTGAGATGGTTGTAGTAACAAGAAAACAGCCTCAGTAGGCCAGGCTTCTTGTTGGGACTCAAGTTGCATTCATTTTCCTTTCTTGAAATGAGTATTTTTTGAGCATCACGCTATTCAGTAGCACTGGAATAAGTGGTGCAGAATTAATACAAGGCTGTTATTTGTGCAGTGTTGCTAAATAGGAGGTATTGGAAACTTGCAGGCAGCCTTGTTCAGTCAGTTTTCTGCCCAACTTACACATCATGCAAGTCGTGATGCGTTTTATGGCTAGTGTCGGATCTCTGATGTGTTATTCCATGCTGGCTGGTCCTCAAGCTTTCCGTTTCCCCTTCACTTAGCGAGAGTGCTGGTGTACTGGTGGTATTAATGTTGTTGTGAATATCAAGACACTGAACCTTTTCTTTTTTTTTTTGGTTTCTGATTTCTCAGACTGTTTCAAAAGCTTTCTGATGAGCAAGGGTAAGTTTTATAAAAGCTTGAAAGATCGCAACACTGTTTTTTTCCTCTCGTTTAAATTTTCGTGCATGCACGGTAGCTAAAAACTCGTGCTGAAAGCAACTTGTGCATGTTGCATGGTTGTTCTGTGCTTGGCCAATTTATGTAATGAATGTAAGAGACTAAAAGCTGTGCACCTGGCAAAAGTTCTCTCTGGCATCTAGAGTATCTGAGTTACGGTTATCAGGCACTTTGAAGATCAGCTCTAATATTTTAGTCCTGCTGAAGTGAAGTACTTGGTGTTCTGTATTTGAATTAGGCTTTAAAACATTCAGAAATGTAAAGGAAGATTAGTAAATATTTTATTTTGGAGGTTGTACGGCTAGAATCTGAAAATAATTAATGATGTGGTATTTGTCATAGGATTGATGAATATTCTGTGGTTATTTTATATACTTCAGGTTATTGAATCCTCAGTGGTAAATTTATTGGTTAGTGCCATGTGAACTTAAGCCTCATTTACGATGTACTATGACTTGGAGAAATATTTTTTCACTTCCTGTTGGATGGCGTGTTAAGTATTTGGTTATGCACGGTGTTCTAATGTTGTGGGTTTAAAAAAAAAAAAAAAAGTAAGCCAGTTATTTATTTATTTTTTACCCTGAGGCAAAACTTCCAGAAGCAGCAAGAAAAATTTCAGAAACAGTTAGGCGTTAGGGGAGGGAGACTCAGAAGGCTGAAGTCACTAGTTGGATTTTGAATTTAAGACTAGAATTGAAATTAACATCCTGTTCCTTGTTATGAATATACCCATACTTGGAGTATATTGTATTTAGGTCTAGATTTTCCTGTTTTGTTGCAGGCAGCTATAGAAACTCAAAAGAAAGAAAAGGAAACCCTAGTCTTGTAAGTTTTCTTGAATTCATCTGGAACAATTTTGATACATACAGTTTGGTTACTCAAAACCTTTTCTGCATATGATACAACTTAACCATTAAAAGAATGGGGAAACAAACTGTACAAGAAAAGAGTTTCTGCAGTAGCGACCAGGAGAATTTGCTAAATTGGGCATTCTTCCCATTCAGAAAAGAGACAAGCAAACAGGTAGAATGAGTTAATGCCCTGGCCTTTATTTCTAGAGGCCAAAGTCCAAAGTCTTATGTTACCAGTGAAAGCGAGTTGGGCCTCTTGGGAGGAAGTAAAAGAGTCTGGTTTGTTAGTTCAGAGCTTTCTTGGTATGTAACAGATTAGAGAAAGGCCCTGTGCTGAAACAGTTTTGGTTTTAACCTGATTTTCCATCATATCACTTCCACCCTTTCAAGTCCTGTTAGAACTTGGTTACGTGCACTCCCTTCCCCCCCCCCTCCCCCATCATTTAGGTTTTGTTTGGATAAAGACAAACGAAAGTATTTTTGAAAAAAGTAAAATAAACCTCAGAAGCCTAAGTTTCTTTTTATATTACAGCATCAAACCTTATGATGAAACACACCTGCGTTTTGCTTGGTGTCTCAGAGGTTTGTGGTCAGCTCTGAGCAGGAGTTTTGTCCTATACCTGAATTAAAAGCTCTGTTATGTTTATCACTGCAGCGTGAAAGAGTAAAGGAGAAAACAGCACTGGAGAGAGGGGAGGAAAAAGCATGAAAGTGACCTTTGAGGAATTTAGATTAAAAGGAACTAGTGAGCAGGGGTTCACGGGGGAAGCTTGTAGCCCTGTTGAAGAAATTAGTGAGAATATGGCTGTGTTAGCCATCCTGACTTGGGTGGAAAGCATCAGGGAGGCTTGGGGAGGAGTAATGCAGGCTTAGAGGGGCCCATGATGTGCATGACTTACCATTTAGAAACGTGCATCAATAACTGACATGATTTTATGATTAGCCTATGGAAGGAAAGAAAGCGGGGTGATTCTGGGGCTGTTACTGGAAAGAAGTGGAAGGATGGGAATTCAGACTCAAGGAGGGGGGACACCTTTTAGGTCAAAGAAAGGAGCAGGGTTAATAAAGAGAGTAACAAGGGTAAACAGAAGTAATAGTTGGGCATGAGGAGCTCAATGTGAACGGTCAGCATGGAGCTGCTTCAGAGCTGCTTATTCCCTTAACCTGATTTTTATTTGCTCAAATATGCAACTACTGACTCGAGTGCTGGCACTAGAGCATGTCCCAGCCTTGCTCGTTCAGCAGCCCGTGTGTTTCCTGCTCTATTCGAAATAACGCTCAAGAGCACTCAGTTGTACTAATATTAATATCTCTCTCTCTCTTTCTCTCGAAGGTTTCACGTGCATAAATGATGGCTAAGATGTGATAAAGCTGAGTGCTCTTTTTCTTTCTAGGAGTAAATCTTTGAATGACGTCAGTGCAGAGGAGCTGCAGACATTGCGCAAAATCCGTTACGAAGAGCTACAAAGGATAAAAGAACAGTTACAAGAACAAGATCTGAAGTGGCAGGAAGTAAGTACATCTTTTTCAACCCTTCTCACGTGTCCTGCTGAAGGGCTCGGTGCCACCAGCCTTCAGTGTCCCTCAAAAACAGGCTTTGGCATGTGTGCAGAGATTTATGGGACTGACTTCTAAAACAATCCATCTCATGCAACTACTAGTGGTTTGGGGCATGTCTGTTTAATGCAGAACTGAAATTGTTTTAAATATCATCATAAGTATCTGATTAATGCTTCAGGATAAGACTTGTATGTATTGTAATAAAGCCTTCAGGCTTGATTTCTGTGGACATCAAGAAAAGTTAGAGCATAGTTTCATGTGTTATCTGAAATTTGTGAATACTTTTTTTTGTGAAATGATTAGAATGTCTGAGTATGAGATCCTTTGGGAGAAGGGAGGGAAATAATATTTTTCTTGTACACATTCTTGAGGTTCCTATCCCCTAATAATTCTGTCTTAAATCCAGCTTGTAAACTGGTGTGGTAGCTTTGCATGTCATTATAAGGATGTCTGAAGACCTCTTCTTTTTTTACTAAAATCTCTGCTTGCCAGTGATTACCAACAGGAAGCTGAAATTAAGAACAGAGCTCCAAGCAGAAAGTTCATAGTTGTTTGTTTAATGCATCTCAGCCATCTCAGTTCTAATATTCAGTACTTATCTTAAATCAGTTCTGGTATTTCATGGAGAATATTGCCAATTCACATTGTGGTTTTACAGAACTGAAGAAAATATATATGTTTTCAATTTAGAATTTAAGGCATGTTTATTCTCAAGCTAATGTATCAGTCTAACTTTGTAGTGATTTGGAAAAAAATAATGATAATAAATCCTGAACTCAAAAGCCTACAACGAAGAAATAGGGATGTTATTTGCATTAGTTTTCAACTGTGTCTTTGGGTGAAGTATTGTAGAACAAAATTGAAAATGTTAATGGGAGAAAAAAAGGGCAAAACATGCTTTTCCACTTGTAGTCCACTAATTACAGTTGTTAACTTTAACAGGCAGGCAAACTCAAATCTGTGAACCCCTTTATCACTGAGGGGAAAGGCACATGAAAATGTGGCCGTGCTGCAGACATGCAAATAAAATCAGGGCAGTAGGTAGCATGTGATGGGATTCCTCTGTAGATTTACGAGGTCTTGAGAAAATCTGAACCGTGTACATTCATGTTACTCTTACAGGATCTAGCAAAATGGAAGAACCGTAGAAAGAGCTTCACTTCCGAATTGCAAAAGAAAAAGGAAGAGAGAGAAGAAATAGAAAGGAGAGCCTCTGAGGTGTCTGAAAGGACTACCAAGCCACTGAAAGAAATGCATCAGGAGAGGTAATGACCCTAATGGGAGTATTATGTTGAAGAACTTAAATCTTAGCATTTTTATTCCCTTGAATTCTTAAGCAGCTTTTACTGGCAAGTTGCAATTGATTCTGCAGACATCTCAACAATTTTAGTTGCAAATTACAGTGTAGAAATCTAGGCAATTGAGAGATGGAATATGGTCTGCTAATGTATTGTTTTCACAGAATGTTAAACAGTTTTGCTCTATAAATGATGTTTTACTCTGCTATCCATAATAAATGTATTGAGAAGTCAGTATTTACATCCACTTTAAAGCAGTTAAAACAATAGTGTTAAACTGGATAACTGCCTTTTTTTTTAATTCTTGGATCTACTTAATTATTTCTCTTTCCTCTACCACTCCTTTTGCTGTTCTTTTAGCCACCGTGGATAAATACAGCCAGAATTTTAATGTATATCACAGAGCTGTAACCTTTTACTTGACTTCCCCTCTATCTTCAATTGTTCCTCTGGGTGTTTACAGAACAAGTTTCTCTCAGAAGAGTAAAAAGTGTAAACTGAGTAGCACAGTACCATTTCTACTGGTGACAGTCTTTTTTTTTTTTTTTTTTTTTTTTTTTTAAATGCATATATGAACTGAGATGAAGGGGATAGGCACATGGCATGCATTCATAAAAGAAAATTAAATAAGTCTTAAAACGGCATGTTTTGAGTTTGTTATTTTTTTACTTTTTTTTTTGTGAGGACAAAGAATAGTCTCGAATAAATTACAGATGCTAATTGTATTGAATATCCGGTATCGTCAGAATCTTAAAAATGATGTGGTAAGGATTATCTCTGTGGTGGTTGTTCCTTTATGAAAAAGGAATGAATAGTAGAAAAAAAAAAAACAGTCTGAACTTCAGGACACTATCTCATTTTGTTATCTGAAGTTCAGTATAGAATTTTCATAGAGCAGAGACATCAGTGGAGCTCTAAGGTTCAGGCAGAGTTATGGGACTACCTTCTTCCCATTCTTTCCTCAATAAAAATCTGAATTTCTGAGGATATGTAACTTGAATAGCTGTATCATTTTCTTGGCAAAGAGATTTCTGTCATGGTGGCAACCTGATAGTGTGACAGTAGTGTGCCTGAGTGTTACGGGAGGGTTGAAATAGAGAGGAGGGGGAAGAAGGTAGATTAAAAAAAAATATATCAAAATGCTAATATTTTTTTAATGATGCCATTCAGTTTCTTTTACTGGAGATTTGTTTCTCAGTTTCTGTTCTGCCTTGGACATTTAGTAGTGAAAAGACGTAGTGCCTGGCTGTTTCTTAGGTCACTTTGTCTGGTGTCGTAACGCCCGGTGTTCCCCACAGGGAGGAGGAGAGAGATCGAGACTCCTACAGGCAGCGAAAACATGAACGCACGTGGACGTATTCCCTGAACGACGACGTGTTTACTGAAGAAAAAGCACCTTCCACACGGTCAGCAGCAAAAGATTACTTTCTGGAAGAAGATACCTCCCACAGCACCAAGGACAGCAAGAGCACGTATGCCGCCCAGCCTCGCAAGGAGAAGCCGCTGGAGAGCTCGACCGCTCGTGAAGCTCCCGCTCCACCAAAGAGCCTGGCAGAGGAGCAGAGCTCGGCTCCTTTGTCTACCCGCTCCTCGGTGAATGCTCAAACTGGGTCAGCTCAGGTTTCAGCTTCTCTCCCGAGAACTTACCAGAAAACCGATACCTCTAGGTTAACATCTGTGGTTACACCAAGACCTTTTGGTGCCCACTCAAGAGGAATCTCGTCACTTCCACGGTCGTTCACGGTAAAATTCCGCTTCTTTCCCCAAGTTCGTAAACGTTGGGGTCTTGGATAGCTGGGGGAACAGTAGAGTTTTAACATTTGTTGTCTTTTAAAAACTGGTCTGCTGTTTGAAGGCTGTGTTAATAGAGCGGGCAATTCTGTCGTGGCTTTGGATGTTTACTTGTGTTTCTGTACTTAAAGGCACTCCTAGCAATAACCCGATAAAAATATTTGATAGAATAATCTTTTTATTACTTGTAGTAAGTCTCCTTAGTGTTCCTTATCAAAACTGCCTACGCTGGATATAATAGTCTGAAGCTAACTTAACATAATTAAGTGTTAAAGACAAATTTTTCAGGTGATAAAGTTTCCTCTGCTCTGCTGACTTTGAAATTGAAATATTCTGCTAGCCTAAAATTTGCCTGTGCAGTAAAGCACTGAAACACAGAAATTGATCCCCCCTGATTACGATGTTGATTTTCATAGCTTTCTCCTAAATTCCTCTTTGTCTCAATTTTAAAAATGGCAAGAATGCAAATCATTCTAAGCAGATGATTTTAACAAGTTTCTCTTAAAAAGCCTGGACCATTTATTCTGGAAGAATGTCAAGAGTAAAACAAAAAATATGTTGCTGCTCTTTAAAGTGGGTAATTAGCAATGGGTACAGTAATCAGAATTTGCATGAAAGGGAAATGTTTTTTCATTAAACGTTTAGATTGCTGAAAGATTGAGGATTTGCAGTATTTTTGTTTGTTTTTTTTTAAAGCACATATTTACCAAACTATCATTTTTTTTTCCTAGATGGATGATACCCAGAAATACAACGGAGAAGTAGAAAAAGCTAAAAGAACTCAAACTTTGTTCCCTAGCAGTTCATTTTCACAACCAGACTCTGCACACCCTTTCTCCACTAATGCATTTGGAAGCAGAGGTGAGGAGGAGGAAAAAGAAGGTGTTCAGTCAACACCTCCTCCTAGTTTACCTATAAAATCCCAAGACCAAGATGCTGGAAGCAGTATTCTTAAACCAGAGTATCGCTCTCCTCCTGATTCTCTTTCACTTGCATCTTCTGCAGAAAATGTGAGTCTGCCGGAGCCCGAGGATTCAAAATCCCTGGTAAGCGTGGAAATAACGTGATTACTTAGTGTAACTGAATGCTACAGCAGAGTAAAAGAAAAAAGAAATAAAATTACACCTAATGCAAGTATTTTTTGGTAGTAAGAAAAGAACTGCTATTTCCTTTGATCTAATTCAGGGAAAAGAGAGTATTTGGAAAGGAAGTAATTGGTTCCTTTGCTGCATTTTTTTACCTGCCCTTTATACGCCCTGTGCTTAATTTTATTTCTCATTCTAATTCAAAACAGTTATTCAAAATATTGTTTGATGCTTGAAAAGTTTTTGTTATTCTCCAAATTAGCACATTGTGTGCACAATCAGGTATGTCCGTTACATGAATGGTCTGAGCTGCTGTAGCATTCATTTGCACTTCTAAACTGGTGGCGGAAAATAAAGATCAGCTTTTCAAAGGCCGGCTTTAAACCTTAGAATCACGCTATTAATTGTTCCTTCTGTTGTGGCTTGAGCCCCCCTCCCCTTCTTTTAAATTTATTTACTTCAAATTAACTAAATTAATGCTCACATTAGTGAATTTAAAGCAAATCGCCATCTCTTTGTATATGTGTTTATCCAGAAATTGAGTCTTTCAGTGGTTCTTTTGAAATATGTATCTTCAAGTTCTGTTTCCTCCAATCAATCACATGTGAAAAACTACCAACAGTGGTTTTAACTATCAATACCTTTCTGTAATTATCTAATGATGTGTGACAGATTAGAGAATAATTGTTTGGAATGTTTGGAATAGGAATGTTTGCATTCCTGATGCTGCTGTAAAAGTTGATTGTGCCAGTTGCTCGGGTGAGGATAATAAGACTTTGGATGCTGATCCATGAAATCACTTCCCAACACCAGCTTTTTATAAATTTGATCACTTTGAAACATTCTTCTTCCTGATCACTTGTGGAAAAGGAGTGCATTTCAGTTTTTATTCTCCTGATACCCTTTGGCCATTGCAATGAAATTATCACAACTTTTTGAAACTGTGATTGTTGTATAAGGAAAGAGATCATGATCTTTTTTTTTTTCCTTTCTTGTAGCAAAAACAAACAGAGGAATTGCTGTTGTAATCAGTGAAAACATAGATTAGATACGGGTTCTTTGTATCACTTTAAGCGAGCCAAATGGGAACAAAATGTAGTATGTTCATATTTTTTTTTCCTGTTATTAGTTACAAGATTATAAATTGTCCTTCCTGCAGATGAGTAATGTGGGTTTTTAAAATAAATAAAATAAATTTAAAGAAAAGCTTGTTATGCCTCAAACAAGCTATAACTTTAGGAATGCAGGTTCCATTTGGCATGTTTGTAAATCATTGCCAGGGTTGAGAGATTGGTATAGTTCACTGGTCATCAGGGCAACAGCACCAGGTTTGTGGAGTACTGAGTGCTTTTGGAGACAACCTGTCCAAACAATGAAGTTCGGTTTGCAAAGTTGCATTACTCCTATGACAAAAGAAGCAGGTTTGAAGAAGAGCTGGGTTATGGTGGTGAAAATAAAACCAATAACAGTAATTTGCAGGAACATACTCAAATTCAAGAGCATTATGTCTGCTCTGGCTTGGTGTGCTAACCTCTTTATTAGTAGGATTTGCTTTTAATGTACTGTTACTCACCTAAGGACTTGGGTTCTGTGGGAGCATTTGCAAGCTGGTAGGCTGTGTTTTGCAGTATGGACTTAATTTCTACCCTGGGCTGTAACGGGAAGTGTTTTGCCAGGAACATTCCTGTAAGAGGAGGCAAAAGCTCAGGATGTTGCTTTGCAATGGTGTTATCTTCTGCACCCAGCGCTCGGGTCCTGCTGAAGGCTCCTCTGGCTGCGTCCTGCCCGGTGACTCTGGCTAACTCCATCTGCTCCCTGTTGCTGCCTGGTGCATCCTGCTAACATAGGAGCTTTGGGGAACTGGCTTAGATACCTAGGCTTCTAAATATTTTAAGTCAGGGAAAATGAATCCCACCCTACAGGAAAGCTGGTTTGCTAGGCAACTGAAATGTAGGTGTGCATTTAGGATGCCAAATTTAGTACACATGCGGGGGTCTTCTCCACACACAGCATTTGACAGAAAAAGTCCATAATACTCTTTTCCTTTTGTAACAATGTCAGTTCCATGATAACGAAGTGAATAGCCTACATTTGGGTATTTTAATTGTTTTTTAATGAGTTCACATTAAAATGTTAATATATGTAACACATGTTCATAGTATAGTGTGGGAGTGAAAGGAAGTATTACAAAACCTTTTCCTAATCAAATATTTCTTTAGTTCAAAATGATAATGTTAGGTTTTGATTCTGATTTTGAAAGCATCATGGAAGTCCACTAGAATAGAAGATCTGGATTCTAGCTAATTCTGGATTAGTTGAATTAGCTAAGGTCTTCATTGCAAAATCCATAGCAAGCTAGTAGTATTTCACATGAAATTAAAAGATGGTTCTTCACTCAAGTGAATCTAGTTGCAGCATTGAGCCTAAAGGAAATTTACAATACCCACTGTAGGATGTGCAAGAAAAAAATAAGACTAATTACTATCTAGCTTTTTCACTTCTCCGTTTGACTGATGCTCTCTCAGGAGGCAGTATGTTCCACAAATTCCATGAAGACCCATCTGGGGGTTTAGTTTTCTCAAATTTCTTACGTCTGTAGGCTTGTGTTACAAAACATTTAAAATAAGAGAAATGCACAGCTAAATATTTGTGTAGAGAAAATATAAACGTAAACTGAAAACATACCTCTTTGAATAGAAAACAAATGAGTTAGTTAACTGACTTCAATGCTGTTTCCTTTACTGTGATGCTAATAATAGATGATTAAAGTGGACATTGTGAGCAGCCTCACTTATTTAGAGGATAAACTTTCCCTCATTTAGATTCCTGTGATACCAGATACTGTAGTGTCATGTTTTATTTTTCAGGAACAGTACAGTGAAATGAGAATCAGTATAAACCAGAGACCTGGCCACAGTCGCAGCTTTGGGTTTACAACAAATTGGAGTTCTTCAGGGGCCTTTGTACAGACAATTGAAGAAGGTAAATGCATATTAACTGCACAATTCTTTTTTCTTATGTTTAGTTTGCAGAGGCTTTAAATTAAAGCATTTGCTGTTAAGAATGCTGCAAATATTAGAAAAAAATCAGGTAGAAAATTGAAAAATCAATATTTAGTTTGCTAATGTATTTCTGTGAATCCTCATATCTTGAAACAGGTTGAATTAATAAATACCAAAAATGCATTTTTCTGATCAAAAACATTTCTATTACCACTGAAAAGGCATAAGCGTGATTACTCAAACATTCACCAAGTCCCTTACAGAACAATAGTAAGGGGTACATACAGACTTCTAATATCCAGATTGTTCCTTTCAGCTAAGTTTAAAAGATTTCATTTCATTTCATATGGTTTATAAACACATGCAGAGGAAATTTAGAATGTAGTATTTTTGTTTCAATTTTCTCTTTCTTAGTCATGTTAAATTTTGTGGACGGTTAATATTTTTAAGCAGTTACAACTTTTAAATTGATTTCCAGTGCAGTTAATACTAAGGAAAAGTCAACATTTTCTCTTCAAATGAAACACATAAAGTTTATTTCTAAGCTTTAGTAGTCTTTTGCAGAGAACAAGGTTGGTTTTCTTAACTAAAAAAAAATATGCAAAAAGCACAACAAAAAACCCAGCAAATCACATGTAATGCTTGTTTTCTTAACAGTGATCTTTCCCATTGCCAGTAATATTTGAGGAATACTGAGTTGTGCCCTTTCTTCCAGCTAACACAAGATCATCCTGAGAAAGGAGAAATAACTGGAAACTTCTAATTTAGTTAGCCGTTCACTGTGCTTTCCAGAGAGGAAAAAACGTTACTTAACAGCACTTACTGAGCATCCTTGATTTTATTTGATTTGTTTCTTTTTCATTTGAAATTCAGTTTTTAAACCTCTCTTCGCTATAGCTGGGTACTTCTCATAATTAGATTGTAACCGTTAATATTCTCTTTGCATGAAGAATAATTTTCCATTTGTTTTCGCTGCTGCTAGGCTTCTGGTTTAATTTTGTTACTTGGAGGCAGAGGACTGTCTCTTTGCACTGCCAGCTGTAGATGAGAAATCTGAGGGTGGTGAATGTTCCTGCTGGTCATTCATAAAGGTCCACGTGGTCTCTATCCCCAGCTCTGTAGGCAAGGAGAAGATGAAGGCTTGTGACTATTATCTTGGTTATGCTTTATTACCGTTCTCCAAATAAGGGTGCAAAGTGTAAAGGCTGAATGGAAAATGGACTGTATCTTAGTATTCTTGCTTGAAGCATGTGATTAGCATCTTTTTTCTTTTTTTTTTTGCCAACAACTGGCTCATGTTGTACCTTGACTCAAAAGCTGTAGCTTCCTTTATAGTAAAGAAGGATAAAAGAGGTGGACAGCCTGTTGAAAGAGTAAGACGTGCTTTCAGCTTCTGGGCACTTCTGAATGTTGCTTTTCCTATTTTTAAGGATAAGTCATAGGATAATTGAGGTTGGAAGGGACCTTGGAAGATCACCTGGAGCAAAACCCTGCTCAAAAAAAGTGTCAAGGCTGAATTCAGACCAGGTTGCCTAGGGCTTTACCCAGGTGGGTTTGAGACCCTCCAAGGATGGAAACTGCACAGCTTCTCTAGGCGTTGCATAATTATCCTTTCAGAGAACATTTTCCTCACGTGCTCATTCAGACTGACCTTTGTCTCAGTTTATAACTACTGTGCTGCGTTCTCCTGCCATGAATTTCAATAAAGAGCAAGCTTTTCCTTCTCAGTGACCTCCCAGTAAGTACTGGGGGGACTGCTGTTAGGTTCCCCTGCAGCCTCTCTTCTCCAGGCTGAAGAAGCCTGTCAGCCTCTCCTTGCAGGGCAAGTGCTTCAGCCCTGCCCATACCAGTGGCTTCCTATGAAACTTGCCTCACTTTATTGATGTCTCTCTTACAGTGGGACACCAAAACTGGACACAGTTATAAGTTATTAACTTATAAGTGTTCTCAGAAAGCTTAATAAGAGTTAAGCTTGTAACACATATTTCAGTGAGACCCATTTACTGCGTATAAAAGAAGATAGTGCTTTTTTTTGTGCTTTTTTTTTTTTACAGGAAGTTTCAACTTTTATACTAAAAGTTCATTACAGGAAGCCTTAAAGTTGCTAATCTAGAAATTCTGCCAACTTCTCAGTGTCGTATAATCTTTATTGTTTCAATCTTTTCCCTTTCACCCACCCTATCTGCAATCGTTCTTTGATATTGTATTGATGTAGGAGTGCATATGTCTTTGCTCAAACACCTGCAGGCATGCAGGGCAAAGTAAATTTGACCCACCTGCTTCAAGTTTTAGGTTTTTTGTGTGACTCTGGGGTAGTATTTATCTGTTGTAATAACAACAGATGAGGATAGGTTAGAGATAACTAAATCCCATTCAGGGAAATTTATGAAAAACAGCAATACCTGTTTTATTTAATGTAAACTAAATCCTCTATATAGAGAGGATATGTAGGTATAGAGAAATTATCAGTAAATACTGTAGTCTTGAAGGAACTAGACAAAGTCAAACAGCACCATACAGCTTTTGGCATCTGAATTGCCAGCTCTGTAGACTTCTCTGGAGGTGAATCTGAGCAGAAGCCAAATACAGGCACCTTGATTTGGGCTCTTGAGAAGCCCTTTTATTCACATACTGTAGAGGCAGTAGAGGAAGAGCAGCTGGCAAAGTTACATGCCAAAAATTGAGGGGTGCAAGTTGTCCTGGCTGTGTTAGGTCTATATGTGCAGTCTAGAGACTGCTGCTATGAATTCAAATCTGTGTGGTCAGGATGCATTTTTCTCGTAATGTTATAGGAGGAGCTACTCAATCTTAAATTTCCTTCCTTCCCTAAAACCTGAATTGGTAATTCACTTTTTCCCTCACGTGCTCACCGTAACTGAGCTGAGGTACTGTTCTCGCCTCTGAACTGGGTCTCATCCCAATCAAATTATCTGAGTAAAACGAACACCACCTTTTTTAGTTCCCAGGGCTCATTCTGTCACAACAAAAACCAGGGAAATTATTGGTTCTGATGTCTTTGCTTGACCCTAAAGCATTCCCTGCATTATAAGCATAAAGTTCAGTCTGCATGTTGTCAAACTATGTTGTACTAAAGATCTTAGATTTTTATTTTTTTTTAAATCAGACACAATTCCAGATGTTACCTTCATAGTACCTTCCATTAATAGCTTTGAAAAATCTATTAATTCTTTAACATTTTCCTTGCTTCAAGGACATACACATTTTTACCAGTTTAATATCACCCATGTTTTCTTCCTCCCAATGAAAATCCTACCTTACTTTTAAGCAATATTATAGAAGCTAACTGATGTGTTTAGAAAATTTTACTGAGAGCTACTAATGGAGTTTTTAGTCCATATTTTAAGAAGAAAGCAGAAAAATAGAATATGGAGCTATACTCTTTCACATAGTAGTTAGTGTTGTTTTTTAGTGAACTCTGAGGGATCACTGTTTACTGCAGTATTAGGAAACATAACACTTCTTTATTTCTTAACTTTCTGGCGTGCCAGGAATATTAAAAGCTACTTAAATCCTTAGTGGATGACCCAGACTTCTAGCAGCATTTTATTAGTGAGTCAGAAGAAGGTCAGGATAAAATGTACAGTGTCTTCTATCATGCTTGTCCACTTTTGTTTCTGATAATGTAATAGAACATAGGTCTTGGTATATTTTAAACACTTTCACTACTTGTTTTGGAAAATGCTTTCATTGTGTAATTCAAATTTGTTTTGTTTTATTAGCATGAGGATTTATTGTGCAGCCTTTAACTAGGTTTTCACTTAGCTTTTCCATTTTATATTTTGCTGAGGGAATAATTGTTAGTGGAAGAACCATTTAGATGTAATTCATAAAATCAATCTTAGGCAAGTGTGAATTTTTCAGCTCATCCATTTTCTGAATGAAACAGAAAAAAGTTTATTGTTTAGTCATGTATGCTCTCTGTCCTTAGTCTAGTGAGATCACTTGCCAATATTTAGTAGCAGATGAAAAGAGTATAAAGTGCAGCCTGTCTTTCAAAGTATCAATAGAATTCAAAGTCCAAGCTGCAATAAAATTTGCTCTTAATGGAATAAGAAGAATCCAAAGAAGTCTAATGGGACAGCACCCAGCAATATCTTGAGTCCAATTCAGAGCTAACAAACTGTTTTAGCACTAAAGCAATAAAGCAGCATGTCAGTAGAGCCCAGAAAATATAAATAAGAATATGAGAAAGCAAGCTTCTACCGGAATTAACAAAGCAGAGGCTGGGTTTGGGTTTTTTTTTTTTGCAAATAAGAGGATTACCCAAACATTGGTTGAATTTCAGCTAATTGTTGGCTACAAACACTGTGGTCCTGCCTCTCTCACTATCGCAGGTTATAAAAGTGAGTTTGTGAAAGCAAGAGTGGGTCTGGAGGTTGTTCATTAAACCGGGTAGCCAGAATGTAAATGCTTGCAAGTTTAAATCTTCTTTGTCGTTTTCATAAGTTTCAAATTGAAACACTTCTTTGATATTAACTGAGTTTACTGACCTTATACTACAGTGTAATAGATCTTTTTTTTTTTTTTTAAGGCTTTCTGAATATCCACCAATAAGCATTTCTTTGAATTACTTCCCCCCCCCAACCCCTACCTCCCCAGTTGCAACTGCGGTAAAAAAATAATTGTGAATGGAGGCATAATTTTATTTTTCTTCTGTTTTCTGCAGGTAGCCCTGCAGCACTTTGTCAGCTGCATGTAGATGATGAGATCATTGCTATCAACGGCACAAAGGTTTCACGTATGGACTATGGTCAGTGGGAAGAAGCCATCAGCAGAGCACTAGAAACTGGAAACCTGGTCATGGATGTCAGACGATATGGAAACAATGGTGGGTTGTTTCGTCGGGCAGATACAGTATGCTCTGTAAGGCAAATAAGCTTTGTCTCTGCTGTTCCTGACAGCTGAGAGTCCTTATTACCCTTACAGTAGTAATATGTATCTAAGCTAAGTAGTTTGCTAGCGTGTCTGTTGCATTTTAACACAACTTGGCTTTTTTTAACTACATGTGCATTAGAAATGTCTTGACAAGCTAGTCTACAAAGCATTGAACTACTGACCTCTCTCGTTCTCTGGCCTGTTTCTGAGAAGATGCACAGGTAAAAAAAGCGTGCAACCATCACACAAGGGAATATAACATTTTCCTTCCCTCTATACTACAAAAATGAAGAGGGGCTGGTCTCTAGAGGGTGGTAATTTTTAGAGCCTCTCTCCCTCCATGAGCAGCTCCCTTTTTTCAAGGAAGGTGGATCTTTTGTTCCTTTCTTCAAGGAGTGTTTCCAGTGGCATATGAGCTTGTGGGTGATGTAGTACCTCTGTGCTATGGTTTTTGCTATTGATGAATGATCTTCAGCTATTTTGACCATTTGACCAATATTGTGATGCTTTAATCTGTCCAGGATGGTACTACCCATTCTGGCTAGTGAGGGTTTCCACCCTGGCTGAAGGCCTTGTAGCATTTCTAGACTTGCCATGGGTTTAATCAGGATATCCTTTCAAAGTCCCAAAAGAGTTTTTCCAGAGCTGGAAGTGTGACCAATGACTTCTTTCATGGTATAAATACAAAACATTCTTTTAGTGGGAAGCTAGGTAGAATAAGTTACCAGTAAGTAGGGGGAAAAAATAGTGAGGTGAGGAGGATACAAGAAACACATCACAACTCCTAGCAGAAATGAAGAGTGAGATTATTGGACGAGAACTCATTGAATAAATTTTACTTAGTGGGAAGGAAGAAATTATGGAGTCCGATAGAAGATTATCATTTGTCTTCACCTCATCATTTTTGCTTGTTTAGTTTAGACTGCCTTTTTTTTGCCCTCTGTGCTTCCTGATGAGCATGGACATGAAAATGACAATACCTGGATAGTGTATGAGTCAAGTTGTACCTTGTGTGAGTAAAGGTGGAAGAATTTTCTCAATCCTTACTAATGCTAATGAAATAGTTTCTAATGAATACTAATTGCTCTGTAATGTGTAGCTGCTGTAGTCCATATTAGCAAAACATCTGGTAAACTTTTACCTGGCTTATGACTAACACTTGCATTTTTGGGGAAGGCGGTCTGCTCATAAAAGCCCTTTTTCCTGTCTTCACAAATTCCACCTGATTTGTATGTCTCCCTCTTCTGTTATGTGCTTTTTTTTTGCTGTTATTTTAATGTTTTTTTCACTAACTCTGTTCTTCGACATTACTGTCTACATTAATTTCTTGAACCTCCACATACCAAAAAGATTGGGGCAAAGACCAGCCTTCCCTGCCACAAGTAAGGCATAAAATCCTCAATCTCACCAGTATGGCTACCAACATTATAGGTACACCTGAAAATAAATGGATTGATGCAACTTCTGGAGAACATGTTTCAAATGTTTCCACCGTATCGACAAAAAGAGATTTCTCCAGCAGTCTTCAAAGTTCTGTGAGTATGATTTTGAAGGGTCATGGGATTTGAGGGGAGGAAGAAAGTAAAAATGTAATGCCTTGATAGGGGAGGGATGGAGAAAAGACCTTGGAAATCTTACTTTTACTTGTATTGCTTAAGGATCATACAGGATATTGCAAATACGGAGATGTAGCTATGTACTTATTAAGGTAAATAAGATGTTTCAAAGACTTGTTACTGTCAATTCAGTACAGCAGTGGACACTGCTAAGTATTAAAATATTCATAGCCTATATTTTAACTAAAATGTGCAGAGTGTTTATTCTTTGGAAAAGACTTCTATCACCATTATTAGTGTAAATGAAAGTTTCAGCCCCAAAGAACAAGGGCAATTAACCTTGCAAATAACTCCCTCCCTGAGAGCGAGCTGAAATAGGAAAATCTTGGCTTCTGGCATTTTCTTGCAAATTAATGGTTTTTATTTCAGCCACCAGTTCACCGCTGGTTATTGATCCCCTCAAATGCCTGCAGTCATTTTATCATATAATACACTCAGAAAGTTTTAGATAGTTTTGTAGCTTTCCATGGAAAGTGTTCTGCAATGTTTCATGATATATAGCCCCTCTCAGGGGAGATGTGTAATTGGATAAACTTCCACAAATCTAATGAACCTAAGACCTTTATTTTGGGTTATTTTTTGTTTGTTTGTTTGTTTTTTTCCAGGATACAGAAACAAAGTTGATAAATGGAGTGCAAGGAGATCTCGGCTCTAGTGAACAAAGAGGTAAACTACCATTGCTTTTCATCTGTTATTTGTGTGGGTTTGGAACAATCGTAGGCACTAAACCCATAACTGTCGTGAGCTTTATACAGTGGGTGAAGCGAGACCTTAATGAACTGAAAGCTAGACAGGTATCACAGAGATCTAGTTGCATCCCAGCTGGGTGTAGTTTGCTTCCACGATGTGCTGAGCAGTTGGAGAACTGACAACAAAGCAGTGACAACCCCCTCTGTCTCGGCATTAGTGGTTGTAAATTCACTGTGTGATAGGGACGAAAGAGAAGCAGAAGACATACGATTTATTGTAATTGCCACTGCTTTGTGTGGAGACTGAGTTGGTATAAGCATCAATTTATTTCAATGTCCAGGAATTGTGTAAAGAGTATGCAGTTTTATTTTATTTTTCCCTTATTTTGGTTGTGAGGTTTCGGGGATAGCGGTTGTTTTGCTATTATTATTTTACTTTTGTTCCTGGAGAACAATGTTGATGGTTCTGGTATGAATAATAGTTACTTACGATGCTATGAACAGTTATAGCCTTACTTGATGACAGCGAGAGAAACCAGGTACGTAGAGTTCCTAATGGAACAGTAATCCTTAAATGGGAACTTTGTATTGCATTTTATCTTGAATGTGCATGGCGATTTATAAAAGAGTTTCCCCAAGAGGTCATTTGCCCTCCAGAGATGCCTTTCTGATGACCTTAAATGGTGATTAGGCTTCTCGATCCAATTTGGCGTTTCAGTCGGAGTGGCTTAAATTAGACAGGGAGAATCTGAGTCCAGATTCTTGACACTTGTTCTGTTGTTATAGTTGGACGTTGTTAGCGATAAAACGAAATACTAATCAGGATATGATGTAACCTACTAAAAACTGTGTTCGTTACTATGAAAGATTAGATTTCCTTTGTGTTTCAGGGGCTTCTTATTTTTCTAAAGTGATGTTACTGTAGATTGGAGGCCTAACTAATGTTTGTTATCCAGTGGTGATAGTCATTTACAAAAAAAAAAAAAAAAGAGCACCTCATTGACTTGTTTGTATTCTTTGTATTTTTCAAATAGCATCTGAACCTATTTCTTTGAAAAACTTTAAAAGGCGGTCACAATTTTTTGAACAAGGTAAACCAAAGTGCTAACATTTCATGTACTTCCATGAAATTGCTCCTGCTGCACACTCTTTCTAACAAGTCTGGTGCTGGGTACTATACCTCTTCAGAGTTGTTTGTGGCAGTTACAAGGAAGCAACATAATTAATTTCCCTTCTTTCCCCAGGGTCATCAGGTTATTCTTACAATTCATGGGTCTACCTTTGTGGTAATGGGTCTTTGTGTGTTCTCTTATATCTATAGCTGTTTAAATCTCTTCTATGTTGTTCATACTTTTTTTTTTTCACTGGGTAGGAGTAAGAAGGATAGTGCACTCTGTTCAGGTTTGCTACTACCTACAAAACAAGAATAATGTTGAATATTCCAGCAGAGGCTTAGTGCAAATCTTAGAGCTGCTGATAAAATACTTAACTCTGGATTTGAGTTTGTCTTTAGTTGCAGCTCTGTGCTTTCATCTAAATTGGTGAAAAAAGGCAGCTGCTGGCTTTCCACTATGTGGTGATGTTGCAAGAACCCAAGATGACCAATATAAATTTTGAATTGAATATGGTAGCTTTTAAAGGCAAAAAAAAGAGGCACACAATTTTGGTTTTGTAGGTTGCTTTTTGGTGTTTTGCATGTCACAACTCACATACTTCCACTAATGTTGTATGTCTAACGCTGTCTTCAGACTATGTATGCCTTGCTGTTTTGCTGTAGCCTGAAACAGTGAAATTCTGGCCCACTGGAAGTTCAGTGTGAATTTTGCTCACGATTTTAGTGGAGCCAGGACTTTGGCTTTGGTGGTGATGGCTTCTGTTTTTTCCAGAAATGATATGTCGAGTGCCACAGCATACATCTGTGTTTGTGGTTCTGTTAGCTTTTAAATACTTCTGCTGCATTGTATCTGTAATATGGTGGTATTTTGTTGTTGGTTGGTGGTTTTTTTTTTTTTTGGTTTGTGGTTTTTGTTGGTTTTTTTTTTAAAGGTGGGCTGTGAAGTTTGGTTTTTATTTTCATAAATATTATAGCAATATTGAAGTATTTTACTTGTGCTTGAGGGGGAGGAGAAGGGCAAATTTCTAGAGTGTACGCTCAGCACAGTTTTGCTCATTTTAACTTCTGACACTAGCTTTACAATAATACGAAAGAGTCTTCTTTCTAAACCTGTCCAGGCTAGTCTAAGTTTCCAGGGGTGATAGAAGAGGAAAGCAAAGATAGGTGCCACCTGTGCCTCCCTTTAACATCTCCTGGCGCAATCACAGGAGATCAAGTTTGTTTGGCCTGTTGGCACTGTTGGCTGTTGAGATCTGATAAAGAAGACAAAATTGCGCATATATAGATTGGGCACCAGACAGTGACTCATTAGGTCTCCTCTGTATCCTAAATTCGACCTTTTCTCCACTTCATGTGGTCATACTTCAGAAAACTTTTGCAACCTGTTGCTTTTATGCGTGTGGGTTTTTTTGTTTTGTTTTTTTTTTAAAAAAAAAAAAACAAACTGTAATTTGGACAGCTAAGTAACAGGTACAGTAGCAACAAATGAAAACAGTGACAATGCTTGGGAAGCTTCTCCACATTTTCTTGATTTTTAATATATTAGCATAATACACATCTCTCTAATAATCATCTTGGCACAAGATTAGACCAAACGCAATAGCCTTCAAACAGCATGAGGTTTGTGATGAATGGTGACAAGCTCACCACATTCAAGTGTGCTTTTGGGACTGGGAGAGGAGGACAGTTGGAAGGGGAAAATACGTGGTTTTGTGGTAGCGAAGTTGCCTGTGGATGTCTGTTGCTCCTAACTCACGTCAAGGGCAATAGGTGAGTAGCTGCTCTAGCCTGGAGCAGCGTTCTGGTTATTGGTCATGCTAAACAGTTGGGTTGCAGAATAGTAATAATAGGAGAGGTGTAGCAAAGAACCTCTGTATTGCCACAGTGGGAGATGCACTGCTAATTCAAGCAATTGCTGATGGCATTTGTAAGCATGTAAAGCTTTTAAACAATTGCGCACATTAGCTGAAAGCACCTAATGAATTCTGACCTCAAGTAGGTTCAGTAGGGCAAAATGCAAGCATGGCTTACTAAGGAAGCAAAAATTAGTCTGAAGCTCGGACTTTCCACATCTACACAAGTCTTGCGCTAGTGAGTATGTATGGTTCTAATTATTTCTGGTTTTTGTCTTCCAAATCTCACAGGAGGCCCAGAGCCTGCGATGCCTGATGTAAGTAGTATGTACAAACTGCTAATTAGTTGTATAATCCTGGTCTTTTCAAGAAGCCCACTGCTTTCTATTGCTTTCTATACTGCTTTAAAATTGTAATCAAATCTGAGAGTACCAACTAACATTTTCTAATGTGTAGTGGAATGATTGCTTTCTGTTCCTTTAAAGAAAAGGCTAATTTAGGTCCTTCTCGCTATAAAGCTGTAGTGCTTGTAATGGCTTTTGTTTCTCACTTAAAAAAAGTTTTAAAAAATATAACGTGTTGATTACATGGAAGAAGATAATATTATTTCATTTTTGTGCTATGTTAGCTCCCAGTTCCATCCATTAGTGCTCCTAGTCGTCGGGTTTGGGATCAAGAGGAAGAACGAAAACGACAGGAAAAATGGCAAAAGGAGCAGGATCGTCTATTGCAGGTATAATTCATTTTGATAATCATAGGCTGGTAATCCCTATTTCTTCACTGAAAGGGAAGGAAAGTAGCATGTGACTCCTGCAGCTCTTCTTACTGATGGTCTAAGAGGACTTTCAGATACATTGGCTGGGCTGCACAGTTACACACTATAGCAATTATTCAGCAAAACCAGGACGATATATTAGTGATCTTCATGAAATCAAACCCAGACTGTGAGTATTCACTGCTCCCAGAAGTGGGCAGTCATCACAAGGCTGGTATGCTCTTACTGGCAACAGAATTTAAAGGATAAACAAAGACCTAGGGGGCCAGTGGTCTTCACTTTTCAATGGGTTTTTTTCCTCTGCCCGCCCCGGCTTAAGAAAATTGTCTCTAGAATGAGTTTTACCTTCAATTAGTCATACTACCTTATATTCAGAGATTAAGAGAAAGCAGGCCAGTGCCATGGTTAGATGCCCGCTAGCATCCTGTCATTTAGCAATCAGCTAATTAGGTGGAATCAACCTGCTTCCCAGGGCCTCTGTGAGTCAGGCAGCCAAATGTGCTAACACAAAACCACCTTGATAAGCAGTTGTTAGAGATGGAGGGAAGTGTTGCAGAGGGAAGGGGCAATCTTTGTCATCCTAGAGTTACACAAAAAACAAGCACACGTCTCTGCAAAGACCTCAGCTCTCAATAAAGCATAAGTCCATTCAATTACATTCAACAAGGCACATCTCTGCAAATTAAATTATAGTTTTCTACAGCCTGGGCTAGGAAAGGCATCAGTGAACATCACTGACTCTGCACGGGCCCTTTTAATAAGTTTGGTACATTCAACTGTGATGTCAAAGTACAGCTTAGTGACTCTGTTACTTTTTGGATGTCTTATCTTTTGCTATTTCTTTTAGCTTACAAACTCTGCAAGGCAAGAGCTGTGCCTTCCTAAACATATTTGTGGTCTCTATTATGGTTTGGATGCTCCATTTGATGCCTGACGAGATGGCTTTAGAGAATGTAAACCTTGGCTCCCATTTCTTGAGAGCCATCTCAGCCCTCTACCATAGGTTTTCTTTTCTTTGCTTCTCCTTTTTTAGTCCAGAAGTAGTAAATTAGGCCAGAATAATAATGCTCTTTCTCTTCCCCATGATCCCAGTAATGAATTTTCAAATAACAAAGAAAGGAAGCAAAGTCCTTCTTTGCTTATTTCCAATATCTTAATGGAATACTTTTAATATCATTAAATATTTGCTTTTCCCAAAACCTAAGTGGTCACTGACAAAACCACCAAAACATTTATTGTGCATCTTGAGTAATGCCTTAAGACATTACATTGATTTCATAACAAATCCAGTCATAGGACAAGTTTGGAGGTCCAGAAATTGGCTTTTGTTTAGATAAGCTTTGAAAAGCCCAAGAGTTCTTGCTCAAACCAAATTACTGCTTCAGATTTCACTTAGTGATCATTTTCTATTTACCATATTAATGTGCACAACTCCAAGTTAAATATAATCACTCCATCTTTCAAGAAAATACCTTAGATAGCTGATTTTTGTTCAAATGAGAACTAAACTGTGTGGGGAATATAACAGATGTGAGGTCAGTTGTTATGAGACTAAGCCTGTAATAAGCCTGGATTCTCCAAAATCAATTGCAGAACTCCTTTGGATTGTATCTGAGCCAGGATTTCATTCACGTGTGGCCAACATAATGTCCTAGTGTAGCTCCAGCACATTTTTACCATACTCATCTGTTAAAAAGCACATTAAATACCAGTAGTACCTTTTAAACCAAATTTAAAATACCATGTTTCTTATTTGCCTGTTTAACGTCAATCTAACCTAACAGGAGAAATACAAACGGGAACAAGAAAAACTGAAGGAAGAATGGCTACGAGCTAAGCAAGAAGCAGAAAAAGAGAGCTCCAAGTATTTTGATGAGGTAGGCTATCAATACGGCTTCACCTTTGACTGTTTGGTTTCATGATAGCTTTTTTTAGTAGATAGTAAATGCATGCAAGAAGGGAAATAATTTACTTTGCTATGGCATTTATCTTCTCGTTTTTGAAGAATTGTTGGCTGTGACTTGGTAGAAGGAGGTTGCAAAAATGGTAAGGAAAGAGTAAATGGGATGTTTTGAGACCTGTTGAATTTGACTTTTTTCCTTATGGGTTGGTTAGGTAACTAACACCAGAAATATATTGGCAAAAACTTTATAGCATGTGTTGATTATTGTGACCAGAATGGAATGGTTACCTTTGCTGTATATTTACCTCCTGATGCCACATCTTGGAATTCTGCTTCAATACTTCATCATGAGGCATGTTCGTGACTGCCTGGCTTGTACTGGCAACCAGTTCATCCCATCTCTGATAAATTTACTTATCAAATCAACTTCAAATTTGCTATCCTGTGTTTCAAAATACTGAATGCATGTAGTTTCTGTAGATGCTGACTTCCGTGGCTCTTGCTTATGGGAAGATGAACAGGTTTTTTCCTGGGTGTGGGAGGTGTCTGAGATATCTGTTGTCTATTGCTATGGGAGCACTGCTTCAGGCATCCTAGCTAGATCAGTTGTGTTTATACAGTCACAAATAAGTAGACTTTAATTTAAGGCTTAGGACTTCAATAAGAAAGCTCTTTGAGCTGTTAGAGGACGTTGCTGTACAAGAATGTAGAGCATACAAATATTTTTGTCATTAGAAGTTTGGATGGACCAGTCCTTAGTAGACAAACAGTATTTTTTTTTTCTCTGCAATGAAATCATATTTGACAACTGAAAGACCTTTTTTCCTGTCTGAGAGAAGAGTCATAGGGTGATAGGTCTGAGGCTTCATTTCCAGATGGTAGGAGAATGGAGGAGGATGGGGGTTTCCTCCACATTATGCTTCACATGAAAATCATTGGTCTGACGCACATGTGCAGCGCATACCTTAGTGTATATGCTCTTAAGTAGGTCTCAGGTTTCGAAGTCCAAACAGTAGGGACAGATGCTGGGTATCATGAAAGCGTTTGTTTTCCATGGATATTTAAGTGGGGATGGGATGTCTTGAAATGTAAGTGATACTTCAGAAAGCAGAATGTTTCACATAGTTGTGGCCGCGCTGCCTGTGGTGCTCGCTAAGGCTGCCATGTGGAATGAAGCTCTTGTGTTAGGAGAATGTGCTAGCAGGCACTCAAAAAATGAAACCAAAGTATGCCCTGGGTCTTGCGTTGGAAGCATTCAGGATGCTTTTTACATAGTCTTCCCTCAAAGAATAAAGGAACTTTTCTGAGTGAGCAACCTGTTTAATAAACAGCTCCCTCACCTAATAATATGATTTATTTTGTTTTATTTGCTACAGGAGCAGACTGTTCTAACCTTGAACGTAACGTCTGTCCCTCCACGGGCTCCGTCTGGGTCCAGCTGGAGGGCAAGCCCTGAAGCGGGTACTCCTGAGGAGCCAGAAGGAGATGGAGGAAGCGAGCTGGCGGCGCGCTTGCTGGACGAGGAGGAAGAAAGGAGGAGGCTTCAGGAGGAACGGAGGATCCAGGAGGAAGCGGCCCTGCGTTTAGAGCAAGAAAGGGAACTCCAAGAACTGGAGCTTGAGAGGCAACGTAAAGAGAGGGAAGAGCAACGGGCTGAGGAGCAGAGGCGGCAGGCGGAGGTGCTGGAGGAGCAGAGGCGGCAGAGGGAGGTGTCAGTGGAGACTCCTCAGTACCAAAGGTGTGCGCTTGTGATGGGATGTACCCTCTCTTCCTTCTGCATTAAAAATTCAATTACAAATCTAAAGGGAGTGCATGTGTCCTGAATATATAAGTCTGTTCTTTACTGTGAGGGTGGTGAGACACTGGAACAGGTTGCCCAGAGAAGCTGTGGATGCCCCATCCCTGGAAGTGTTCAAGGCCAGGCTGGATGGGGCTTTGAGCAACCTGCTCTAGTGGGAGGTGTCCCTGCCCATGGCAGGGGGGTTGGAACTCTATGATCTTTAAGGTCCCTTCCAATTCTAACCATTCTGTGATTCTATTCATGTAGTATTAATCAGTCAGTGCAAGATGCCACAGGACAGCCTTTCTTTCTGAAGGCAGAAGAATCAGGCATAAGACAAAGTCTTTTCCCTTGAATCAAGTGCTCTATTAACCCACTTCAGCTCCTTTTTTTAAATAGGAAGTGTAAACACAGTAATTACAGCCAAATCAAAGATGACCTGAAGCACTTGAGTGTGAAGATTTTATAACAACCCTCCAACAAATATGTGACTGACTTTCTGGACTCCTCTCTCATTTTAGTTCAACAGTGCAACGATAAAATTCAATTGCACCACTGGGTTAATTTGTCGATGAGGGGTATCGTGGTATATGAGTGAACAGATGCTGGCTTAGATAGCATAGCCTGTTTAGAAGTACCCATTGTAGATCTATTTATTCTAGAGGATGAAAAGGTTTTTTCTATTCTTTTCTTCAGCAGCTTGATTTTTTTAAAAAAAAAACAACCAACACCAAACAAGCAACCTCCCCCACTCCCAACTATTAATTTACAAGTGCATGTTCTTGCCCAGAAGTTTTCAGACTGCTATTACAGACATCTGACTGAAACAGATTAAAACAGTAACTTTTCCTTATTTCATGTGCATTTGGCTTACTGCCTTGTGTATGACTAGCTTTGCTGTTTCTCTTGAGGATTTTCCCCTTTTCTTATACAAGTAATAAGAGATGACTGAAGATAACACATGGTATCAAGTTAAGTCCTAGGAGAAGAAAATATGATTATGAAGTTGCGTATGTTTGCAGGGGAGATTGTGAGACCTGGAGTTACATTAGCTCATTGTAGATGACTGCTGCTTGTGATCCCTGCTGAGCCAAGCAGCGGCATGGTTGATACAATGGCTAAACAGGTTCTTCTTGGCAGCTGAGCCAGGGTATCTCTGGAGTTTTAGCTTGCCCCAATTGCAAGATAATAGGACTTTGTGCGGTAACTTACTAAACTGCTGCAATATCTGCATATCTAAATCCTTGATATGTGCTTTGGTCTCAGGGGATTTCATCGCTTCTGAGGCTGCTGCCAAAGGATGTGTTTTGCTAAACAAGGGTGGCTTTGCTTAATAGTAAGGGAACAAGTTCAGTGAAACTGGGATTTAAAATATCTAGTGTTAAATGTTTGCTTTATGATGATATCCAAAGATACAACTTGAAATCTGAAATGTTATATAAACTTCTGTGAAGGCTTGATACTTGCTACAAAGAGGGCTGAGGTGGGAGATAGGCAGCTGGAAGAACTTTGTCAGTGGAAGTTAGTGCTTCTCTATGGGTTACCAACTGTGCCTTCACAATTTGCTAGAATATACATGTAACTTTTAGAGAACTGCGTGCTGTGTTTGGGCCAAGCTTTGAAATGGATGAGTTAATCACTGCCATATACTTTAATTTTTGCAACATCTTACAAAAAGTCTTTGGGGTTTTTTTCTCATGTATTTTCACATTTCTAACTAAAATATCTGAACTGTCTTATTTCTCTGTATGTATGCTTATTGTTTGCTCATTTCTAGAAAATGTTGATTTTGCATTTAATATGTATTTTATCTGTATTTTGCTTCTAGACATTATGAGCGCTATGAGGTGTCTAAAACAATAGAGGATCGAGCTGGCCATCCTCTCATTGACAGGTAATAAGAAATGGAATCGAGAGGTAGGCTGAAACATATTCAGCAATAAGTGTTAACCATTTTGGTATGCTCAGGCTTAGATTCCTTGACACTTACAAAAATATAATTTCAGGCAGGTTTTAGAACAATCTTTCTGCTTTATTTTTATTAGTAGTGTTTCGGACTAAAATTAAGCCTCCTTAGAACTTTAACTGTTGGGTAGTTTTTTTTTTTCCTCCTAAAGATCTGCTTTGAATATTTTTAGTAGGAAATATTTAAGTCTATATGTGTCTTTATCTCTATATGAACGTAATGTTTTGGGTTTTTTTAATAGGCATTATGAACGTTATGAAGTCTCTAAAACCATTGAGGAGCACCCTGACCAGTCATTTGCTGACAGGTATGCGTGATACCGAATCTCAGCATAGACTGTAACATCACCATTTCTGCATCAGAGAGCTTGGAAACTGTCAACAAACTTTAGCCATGGCAGCTAAACGTATACGTTATATTGCTGCTGTGTTTTGCAGTTTTTAAGGCATGCCTTCATCCTGAGAAAACAAGCAGTCAAACTTTTTGGCAAATTATTATGCGGTGCTGTAAACAAGAGTTAGTCAGTCAGTAGGATTTTACTGGGAGAAGCAAAACTATAAGGAAGTAAATATGTGGGTGGTACTAGACTTATCTGGCTGGAAAACAATTTCAGATAGTATTGTGATTGTGTCATAATCTGCTCTACAAACTAAGGTGCAGTCATCCCAATCAGGATTATGCAATTTAGGAGAGAGTAAACAGGGAGGGAAATGAGAGGCAGCAGCAGCATATTTATCAGGAAAATAGTGGATGTGTCACTTGTTAAGTCACTCTCTCTTACGTTGGCTGTTTTCTATTTGGGTTTGCTTGGTTGAGAGTTGTATTGTTTTTTGGTTTTGTTTCTATTTCAATAGGATATATCAGCCACTGCAGATTTGGGCTCTTTGAATAGACACTTTTTTCTTCTCCCTTTTAATAACTGGGCTATGGTTAAAAACTGCTGAAGTAACCTAAATCCAGAATGTTTGTATCAAGCCTTTCTCTTGGATGGCATTCCCCAGTAGTTCTGAAAGATCACTTCTGCTGCATATTCAATCAGATCTTATAGTTGGTGTGAGCATACCTTTTTTTATATTAAGAGGAACCCTGAAACTTCTAGGGTACAGCTAATGGAAGATCTAAATCCAACTTCAGAAGGTGCCTGCGCTAAATAGTGACATCTTGCCTATATGTGTGAGGAGGGCACTCAGGTGCTAAAAGCATCCCAGGCAAGACTGACCTCCTCTTTGGAGCTCCTATTTACTACAAGCAACTGTGAAATTGTTGCATCCTCTCAAACATGCAATAAAATAGGTCTGCACCGTAGGACAGACAATCAGAATTTGGGGGAGCAAGAAATGTGCTGCAGTTTATGCATCGTTTATTTACAGAGAAAGGACAAGGCTCCCTCAAAATGCTGTTATGCAGCCAATGCTGTACCTGTAAACACATTAATGTAGCAGCTTTGAGCTCTTACCCAGCAAGGGATTTCTGTTCTTTTCCAAAGTATTTTAAACTAAGAAACTGGCTGTATTACTTGAGCCTAATAATACAGCACAGAGGTGTTGCTGAAGCTCCTACTCTTTACTGTCAGAAAACCAGCTTTTTGCCATTTGTCTTCTTGTATATTAAATGACATTTCTTGGCTAGAATTCATTTAAAAATTATGCTGCCGGCTATAATCTGTGAATAATAAATTTCTTGAGAACAATCTGCATTTTGAGGAGGTGTTTTGCTTATGGTCTAGCAAAAGGGCTGAATTATGATGTAAGTTTCTTATAAAGTTAAATCATTTATAATCCTGCTTTGAAAGTTATCACTTCTTTGACTGTCTGTAGTCTTCATAAAGCTTCCACAGGGAAGGACTTTGGTTTTTACATGGTTTTTTTGAAGCAAATACAATGCTCAGTTCCTTATACCTGAAGCACTGGGAACTTTCAATACATAATTTTAACTTTTCATCAGTGATTGCCTATTGACTTCTAAATATTGATATCAACAGGATGTTATCCTGTTGATCTTTGTTTGGGTGGTTTTGCCTCTTGTTTTAAGTACAGCATAAGTTGTTGATGGGAGGGATGGTGAAAAAAGGGGCTGCGTATCTCTGGTTTGCAATGATAAGATCTTTGTCTGTGATGAAGTCTCCTGGTTGAGACAGAGAAATGAATGTTTTCTCTATCCTTAGGAATAAGTCCAAGTCAACTTCAGAACTGAATGAATTCAACACAATGAGAAATGGTAAGTACTGTTTAATTTCCTTTATTTTTAAAATGTAATTTTTTTAAAAGAAGGTGTTACAAATGTAGTCATCCTAAGAAAATTAATTGTCGAAGTGTTTTTTGATAGCTGCAGTGTAGTTCAACTTCACACCATGCCACAATTTAAATAAGTTTTATCAGTGAGAGGAAATTCGTGCAGTAAGGTATAAGCTTAGGAAAAATATGATTAACTGCTCTTGAAGTGCCATAGCAGTGATTACAAACAGATCCCAGATGCTGAAATTTTAGACGACTGATACTTATATGAGATTAAACCAATCATGTACGTATATCATCGAAGATATATGTGCTATTGACGTGTTGACTCTGTCAGTAAAAAAAGCTGCACATACCAAGATGCTAACGTATTTAATACAATAAACTCTTTGCTTTATTAAACTTCTGTTAGTGTAGGAATAACACAGCTAGAAGTCAGCTCTCGATACTGTCACAGTGACTTGTCTTCTGGACTCTACTTCATGGCTGCAGTTACATTACTGCATTTTTAGAGGAATGTGTCAAACAAACATTCCTAGTTTTATGAATATGTTACAGTGGAAAATGCCCAACAACTATTCCTGTGTCTAAAATATGATTAAAAAGAGTAATCCGAAGTAATCATAGAAATGGAAATGGTGTATTAGAGGAAATATTGCAGATCGACAGCACTGCTTTCACACGTTAATGCTTGGTCATTGAAACTAATGAGCAAGTAAACTTCCACAATATTTTATAATGGTAATCTATAGCAATAAAAAAAAGAGCAAATCTAGTCAGAGCAGTATTTAAAGGGATTGAAATGTCAATTGAATGACTTATTGCTGAGTAATTTTCTTAATTAATCTTACTGTAAAAAGTAGTTACTGGATCTAGGAAATAAAGGAAAAGTTGTTGCTTTCTAACATGTCAACACATATTGGAGAACTATGGCTTGTTTATTTCCCCTTCTAAAATTTCAAAGGCCATAAGGTTGCACACTCTTTCTCTGTCTTCCCCCCTGTCCCAAGCCTCCCTTGTCCCCCCAGTATATTCATATAAAGCAATGTGTTTAGTGCCTTGAATAAGGAAAGACTTCTTGAAAACAGGGACAAGAGAACATGAACTCCTAAAGAGAAAGAAGTTGTCCCACCATTCAATTATATATTCCATACATGCTTCAGTTTGTATTGGAAGAAGAGTCCAAATTGTGGCACTAAAAGAGATCATGCCCTTTTAAAAATGCAGATATGTGTGTACATATAAGTGTGCACACAAATGTGTATTCACATGCACTTGGGAAGTGAAGGGAAACACCTACTTGTATTTAAGTTAAATATAATGTCAAAGGCCACATTAATGGAAACACAAATGAAAAAAACTGTAATAATAATGATGTATTGCCCAGTTTGATAATGGTCACCCTGCTGCAAAAACGAACTGGAGAAACTTGCAAATGTGGTGATGAACGACTGCTTTTGGAGTTATAGCCAGTGTACTGGATGCATGATAAATGCTTTTGTGCCTTAAGGTGAAGCTTAAGTTTGCACGTGTTGTCCAAATAGGTACACAGAGCAAGTATTCAGAGAGGTCCTGGAACGTGGGTGAATCGCAGAAGAAATCTCAGAAGGAGCAGAACCTCTCTGCGGCAGAGTTGGAGAGACAGCAAATCCTTCAGGAAATGAGGAAGAAAACATCTCTACACACGGACAGCAGCTGGATTAGGCAGCGCAGTTCCAGTATACATAAGGAGCCTATTAGTCTGTACAGCAATAGTATGAGAAGGTACGAATTGCGTTAAAAATTACCTTTGTCTTCGTCAAATATTTTTGTTTGGTCATTCTAAACTTCAGCTTGCCTTACAGAGCAGAGAAACAAATACAGTCTGTGAAATGTTATAAGGTAAACTGAAGAGTAGCACAGACAGAAGAAAGTTGCGGTCTTGCAGCTGAGATTAAATGCTTTTTTGCAAATAAAAGAATATGGATGTGACCTGTAAATAACTCCTGCTTATTTCTTGGTTGGTATACCAGCAGTGGAAATCAATGACTGTGCCTTGTCATTGACAGACGTGGCTAAGAATTTCAGCGTGACAATTTATTGTGGAAATTGATTACTTGGGCTGAGTAATATACCTTCCTTTTTTTTTTTTTTTTTATACATAAAAGTATATCAAAGTCTGAAGTGTTTCTTGCTTTGAGTAATGTATGAAAGTTGGATTTGTCACTTCGGAAACAGCCAAGTTATCAGTCAGGAGAATGTTTGGCTATTGGGCCAACACCTTGTACCTAGACGATGCTATCCAGTCTGGGTGGATTGCTATTTCCATCTGGTATCCCTTGGAGAAAACAAAAACAAAGCTGGTATCTGAGGTCGGTTGCTGTACAGCAGATTTTGATATGGTTCACCCTGATAAGGCTGGAGCGAAGAGTGTTTTGCCTTTATTCTCTAGTGGTTAAGTGCTCTCTTCTGCCTCGCCTGCTTTTTTCCCATGAGACAAGGACTGGACACAAAGGATCATTTGTGGCTCAAACATTTTAAATCAGCATGTGAAGAATATTGCTCAGGGTGATTAAACAAACATTCATGCTAGAAAATCTCAAAAATGCTAGGATAATGTTTTCCTTTCAAAAAAAAAGCAAACAGCACAGTAGCTCCTCTGTTCCAGCTGTACTGCCATTTACATTTGTATGTCTACCTTTATTGCAGAGGAGAGTCTTTGGACAACCTTGATTCTTCAAGAACGAGCTCATGGAGGCACCACACGTGGCTGAGCCACTCTGCCTCCTCTACATCCTTGTCCTCTAGTCAAGATTTCAATCGCCCGGTGTCCACTTCAAACCGAGCCTACATGTGCACTCCTTCCTCCAGCAAAGCACCTCCTGTGGCCACCTCTGTGAGAGCCCCCTCCGTGTCCCAGGCAGCCCCCCAGGCTCAGTCTTCCCCCTCTGCTTCCCAGGCAGGGTCCCAGACACGCAGCAGGTGAGTGGGCGCCCTTCTGCTGGGAAGATACACGTCGGGCCGCACTGAAGAGTGAGCTTTGCGTATATGGTGGTCTACAGGAGTGGTCTGACCCATAACATTGATTAACAAGTCTGAGAAGTACCTGGAGTTTTCTGGCTGGATGGGGGTGGTGGAAATATGGGCTGGTATTACCCCCCCTGCTCCAGCCATTCAGAAAATTCCTCAGGTTTCTCATCACTGCTTTGACATCGGTTAAAAAAACAGAGGAACTGGAATAATAAATCCCCAGTCTCCAAGCTGTATGTTGGTTACCAAAATGATTAGTAAAAGCCTACTCCAGATGGCATTTCTGACATTTATTTTCTTAGGTTTGTTTTAACAAAAGATTCCTGAAACCCACGCTTTTATGGCCCTCTTCTTGGTCTCTCCTCCCCCCCCTTCCTGGCATGTGGTCAATATCTTCTCAAGGAGCACTCAGGAATGCTCATAACCCGTGACCCTGGAGAATTACAGAGTAGGATGTTGGTTTTAATCTAGGAGGAGAAAGCAAGAATTGCAACATATTTTGAAACAAAACTGGAATTCAGTTGTGGTAGGGTAGATAACTCTGCTGTTTATGTACTTGAAACTTTAAAAATACTTTGGGATAAGAGCATGGAGAATCATCCCCGCACAATTGCATGTATTGTATATAACAGTGTGAACACTGCTTCACTAGCTTCTACACTCTCAGGCGAGTGTGAGTGATAAATTGGCACTTTCTTTTTAAAAAAAAAAAAATAATAAAAAGCTAGGCTCCTACATGCCTTATAAAGTAAGGAAATTACCTTCTTAAGCATGTTTGCTTATCCTGTTCTCACTTCCATTTGTGAACATCTTGGTAGATCTATGGAAAATGACCTCTGTATGGCATATGTTCTAAGAGTTAACATAATATAATATGTCCATAACTACCCTTCTGTTATCTAACAAGGTGCAGATGGTGAGACTTGGCGGGGCTGCTTGCCAAAACTTAGCCTTCAGGATAATTCCCTGCAAATAAGAAGTAAGGCAGGAGCATATAACCTGTGCTCTTACTCTCCAAATTTAACACTATACTTTTCATGTTTATTTGTCAAAGGTATTTTATCCATTGAAATGTCTCCCAAGGATGTGACAGGATCTGTTCATTTGTTCCTATGTAACTTTGATCTAAATCATAACACCTCAGCTTTCCCTAGCTTTCAGATCTACTGTAAATAATACTAATTTTCAGTTTATTTTCCCCGAGCAGCCTAATAGTCCACTTTTTACCAGTATGTTTTTATTTTTAATCTCAAAAAGTCTTTGATAACTTTTCTTTGTCTTTTAAAACCTTTTCAAGCTGGTTTTAAGGATTTTCGTTCTGTATCTAGGTCAGTCAGTGGGAAGAAAATCTGTTCATACTGTAATAACGTTCTGGGCAAAGGAGCAGCCATGATCATTGAGTCTCTTGGTCTTTGTTATCATTTACATTGCTTTAAGGTGAGAGCTGGGAGTCACATCGTGGAGGAACAGGAACTAATCAATCAGGAGCACGCATGGCTACTCAGTGTTATGCTCACTGGGGCTCTACTAATCACTGCTTTGCCTTCTACTCTTGACAGCGTGGTGCATGCGTATTTCCATGGGGCAGTCCTGTCTGCGGGCATGTAGTCCTCAACTCTAGGATTATTTCATAAATGCCAGAGCTGACGAGTAGGACTCTGACAAGTAAAATGGACATGTTGACTGTGAGGTCAAAGTTTTTCCTTCCTCAAATGGACAGCAAAAAAAAAAAAATAAAAAAAAAATCAGAAGGCACTGAGCCACCGGTCCCAGAGAAATCGGGTCCTTAAAAAACAAATAAAATCTCAGCCTGGACCCACGCAATTGAATGATTTGAGACAATCTGTCACTTCTAAGCTAATCCTAGCAGACAGTGTTCACATGGTGTTTTCCAGGCGAAGGCGTGTCGGCAGCGTTCAAACTGGCAGGATAAAGCCCAGCACCAAAACAGAAGCTGTGGTTAGTGCAAAGCGACCCTGGTCAGAAGCTAGGTATAGTAGTGCTCATCAACCCTGGTCAGAAGCTAGGCAGATATATTAGCTCATGCTCACCACCGAGTGATTTTCAGTCAGCTTGGGGCATATGTAGACTTGAAAGAAAAAATGCTTGCCTGCAAAGATGTAAAAACACTTCCAACCCCCCTGCCGTAGAGACCGGATGAGGAGTTAGACTAATTTGGAGGTTCTGTTGAACCCTGCTTCTTCCGTGACTTTAAGAAAGAGACTTCTGTGTCTGGTTCAGAACAGAACCCTGGGTTGCCCCCTGTGCCCAGCTCGAATGTGTAAACTAGAGTATTACAAGGGATTGATTCAGAGATCTTCCTGCTCCTGCCCCCTTAAGCAGGAGGGACTGGAGTAATCCAGGGGGACTGAAGTAATCCAGGGGGGTTGGTCATCATTCCCTTTTTGTAGAACGTGTATTCCGTGTGAGGGTGTCCACCCGTAGGTCCTAACCTACATAAGAAAACATGAAATCTGTGTTTTTCAAATTTCTGGAGATTAATGAGCTGTTGAACAGACTGCTGTCCAAAAGATTCATTACTCATTTGAACAGGCAAGCTATCTGTCCTTCTGTAGACTTTGCCTCATAAATTCAATAAGGAGTGTTACACTTTGGTTTACAGTCCTTCCAGAAGTGGTTGACATTCTCAGCAAAGATGTGTTCAGCCACCATAGTTAAATAGTTTAAAGTTAGCATGAGTGCTTTCAAGCCCTTTATTCATGTGTTTATTTAAAAAAAAAAAAAAAAAAAAGAAAGAAATTGGCTCCTTCTCTCCAAATAAGAGCTTGTTCCTGTGATGCAAACCAAGGAAACAGGGGGTGCCTGAGTATTTGCTGCTTTGGGTGCCAAATGGCTGAGGGCACCGGCAGCGTATAGCGCCACATGGAAATCTGCAAGTAGCACACTCAGGTGCTCTGTGCCAAAACTGCTGTTGCCGTCTAGAGAACAAATTTTTTGGGTTTTTTTTTTGTTTTTTTCATGTTGAGCCAGTTTTAATTTTCAGAGAAACTGAGGTCCAAATTAGATTTAATGAACTAATCTCTAAAAAACGTCTGCTCTGTGTTTGCTTAGTCGGTGTATCTCTGCTATTCGTTGTCCAGTCGTCGCCTTAAAATACTTTCTCAGGGTTGGTTGCGTTTTGATCTACTAATCGTTACACATTTGCTTCTAGTGATTGTGGGTTTATGGTTCAAGCTTTGTTGAGCTTAATCCAGGCTGCTTTTGAACGGCATTTTCGTTCCTCAATATTTTGTAAGGAGTTGCTAATTGCTCATCTGTCGTACAGTGTGTTGCCTGCGGATGCGACCTTGGGGGATCCCGCTCTGGAGCTGAAGTTAGGATCCGAAACAACAAACTCTTCTGCAACGACTGCTATGTCAGATTTAAAAGTAAGGCAACCCAGCTGCAGTGTGCATGACCGTAGTTCTTCTTTGTCCTGTAAAACCTCGAGTGTTTGCACAGCTGAACCACTCGATGGCTTTCACGTTTACCTTTAAGTTGATGTCTTAGAGAATAGGTTCAGTAAGGTCTGATTGCCAGTTTCTCTCTTTTTTTTTTTTTAAGAGTAGTTATTCCTAACTTTTAATTTGCTGGTAGCTGATTTTGCCACCTTGTTATTAAGCAGCTTCAAGCAGAAAATGCGGTATAGTCATCCTGCTTTCTTCATAGATCTGAGAAAGTGGTGTCAAGGAGTTGTCAGTTGCTGAAGAGGCTTGTCTTGATAACAGAGAAGTCTTTTTGAAAAATTGTCTACTTTTTTTTTTTTTTTAAAGTATTCTGAATATGTATTTAATTCAATCCTAACGCATACCTGGAAAGCTATTAGTTTATCCTGTGCAGGTGGCACAAATGCTGGTTTCTTTTTGCGATGCTATTATTATTTGAATTATAGGTCTGTGATTGGTTATTCATTTAGGTACAAGTTCAGGAGGAATTGATTTACTTACAGATCTTAATTAAAAGGTGCAGTATAATTTTTTTCCTTTATTATGGTTTGCAGAATTCTAATTTACTGGAGCATGATGTTAAGGCTTTGAATAGTGGTGTTGAGTTGTTTTTTCTGCTGTCATAGCTGATGGTAGACAACCTCCTAATTTTGACAAGTCTCGGAGTTTTATATGGATCTATTTTTACATAGCAAATATGGAATTCTCTAGAATGATAAAATTCAGCTAAGGGAAAGCATTTCTGAATTACTTCCTGGGAAAGATGTCCATGTTTCTCCATGAGCCTGGCACATTTTTCTCACAGTGGGCCAGAAGGCAGTGAAGGGAACAGGATACTCATGCTACAACACTTGAGCACGTCTTGGGCATCTGCTGGCTAGAAGCCTAGCTCAGAAAAAAGAGAAGCTCTGCATCTGATGCTGTTGCTGTTTTCAGACTCCATTTTTGGCTTCCAGGAAGAGGAAGAGCTGCCTGCACCACACAGAGGTGATTGTGTGGTGCCCAAGCTTAAAACCAGAAAACCCCACGCCTCTCCTTGACGCTAACTGTGCATTCACAGAGGCTAATGTTAGATGTGAGGGTGCCTCTGTGACCAGTGGAAGGAGGAAGAGAATCACCCCCTTCCATCTGGAGGTGACCTGGAGCACTGGGTCAAATCTCTCGGAGTCAATGTTCGGAGAATTTACCTCCTGCTTGATGCCAAAGTGACCATGTTCCTATTCGAAGCGCACAAATGTGTGGGAGATTCAGTCTGGAGCTCATGTTATTTCTCCTTTATCTTTTCTTTTAGCGGGCAAAATTGCTGGATGAGTTGTGTAAGTGCAGTACTGAAAAAAAATACCTTTTTTTTTTGTTGTTTCCTGGCAAGAACAGAATTCAGGAATTTGGTGGTGGAAGTAAGCAAAAAGTTTATCATAGATAAATTGCCTGTTAGTCTCTTTTTGACATCGTAGCCCATAAAGTCACAGCAGTGCCTTTCAGACGCAGAGTTGATCTGTGAGAAACGTTTCTATTCCCTTCCCTTCAGACTGCATCTTCTTGGGCCAGTGGGCACCTCAAAACATAATTGTATATAATATGCGAGTGAATCGGGAATTGTAAGAACTTGTAGGTACGGAATTAAGCATTGAAATTAGTGATTAGTAATTCAAATTAGCTACTTGAATAATAAAAAAACTGGCTATGTGATTACTGCAATGAAGATATACTGGCAGCACAGCACTGGTCTGCAATGCAGATTACTTTGTTTGCAGTTGTCATTTGACATCAGCCTGGCTAATTATTCGTTAGTTTGGGACGTGAATATAATGGCTAAAAGGTTTGATAAACTGTGAGATTATTAATATTCACTGTATAATTTTTGCACATTTTAATGTTAATTTTGTGGTTTAAACTTGGAACGGTGTAGCAAAACACCATTGAATTGGCAGATGCCCGCAAATACATGGAGACAGAGGATACAAAAATCCTTTTTAAATATTGTTACAGTTATTTAGCACATATTAATTTCATTATTGAAGGGTAAATTTAGAAAAACTGTCACCCTGTCTCTATGCTAATACTAAAAATAATCCTTAAAAACTTGGTAAGGTGCATGTTATGTGGAATATTACTTGGCCTGAAATACTTGCAGTGCTATAGTGGGATTTAACTCAAATTTTTATTGTTCTTTAAATTTGCATTGCTAGATTCAGAATGTATACCTTAGTTTGTGTTACTATTTTTAATAGGTATTGGAAATGCCATTATCTGACTACTTTTAACTTGGAAATTTTAATTTTTGTCACTAATTTTGTTCAGTAGATAGACTTTATTTACAATTGTTTCTGTCTCTCTCTAACAGCTGGACAACCAACCTCCATGTGAAGCAAATGAAGATATGAAACCACTGTTGCAGATAAAAGAAGAGGTGATTGCTGCTGATGTAGATCTATAAATATATATATTGTGTGTATGTGTGTGTTTTTTCTAAGAGTAACTCTTGCTTCTCTAGTCTTCATAGCAATGCATTGTATTCTTCATATAACTATTTTTATTTATAAGAAAGTAATTGCAGTAAGGAAATATCTGGGGAAAATGCTTTCACTTTTTCAGCTTCAAGTACTGAGAGCACAAGGGAGAATAAGTATATTTTCAGTAATAACTTCAAAATATTTTTGAGGCTCATAATCAACTAGTTGACTTTCCAATGGTATATGAAGAGGGTATTTTGTTTCTAAGCTCTTGAAATGAGCATTAGAGAAATAGCTAATATAAATATATATTTGCAATTGCTGTCTTTATTTTTGACATATACTGAAAGTGAATTCTCTAGGTTAATTATGAAGCTGCATTTAAATGCACACAAATGTGTTTGCTTTCCATATGCTGGTTTCTAAAATTATCTGCTTTTTTGAAACTTAAATACAAAGAATAATCTGTTTGCTCAGTGGTGTTGGCATAATATTCTGTGGAATCCATTTAAGGGGAAGAGTTCTCTTTTCCCATTTGGAAAATGTCACTATCACTTTTTCCTCCACAAACTGAGTGGAGAATGGTTGTTGAATTACAGTATATTTGTAAATAAAATTTCTGATGTTGCATTTATTAGAAGTTTGGGGTTGTTTTTTTTTCTTTCTATCAGGCTAAGTGTGTCTAAGATGATTTGTTGAAAGATAAAATTGCTTTAATTTCACCTTGGGAAAATATTATTTATGAAAGGATTAAGAGGTCCATCTAAATATGTGCAAGAACAATAGTTCTTGCTTTTCTCTTTTCCTTTACAGTAGATGTCAAATTTTGTATATAGTTCTCCCATCAAGCTCCTCATGCTCTTTCCCTTCAGCATTTAAAGCAAGTGTTGAGTCTGATTCTTTGTTCTCTGTGTTGTGCTCTCTCTGGAGCACAACAATTGGAAGAGATGGAAGTTTCCCAGAACTTCTCTGCTGTGGCTAGAAATGAGGTGCTGAATATATTTTGGGTTAGCTTCTCCTCCTTCTGAAAAGGAGGAGTGCAGCTGGAATGTGCACTATGTGTTTTTTCAGCACTGGCTCCCAAATTGCTTTGGTCAGTGGCTTTCCCAAACCCTTTCATGCCCAGTTGTGGACCCTTCTGTGTCTGCGTCCTTGGAAGCAGCAAAGAAAACGTGGGACATGGATCAGAGGAGTTTGGGAGAGCATTTTGTGGATGAAACCAAGGAAGAGGACAGCTGGGAGGTGTAGGAGGGCGGTGGGGCTCCAAGTTTGAGCTTATACATGGCACCATGAGGAGCCCCAGTGAGGGTGCCAAAGCAGCTTATGCTGCTCCTTCCTCTCAGGGGATCTCAAGGACAGATAGGAGAGCTAGCAGAGTGGGGAGAAGAGATCGTGGCTGTGATAGCTGGGGGCAGCAAGGGAAGATCACGCTGTTTCGGTGTAGTGGAATAACTTCATCTGTGCGGGCCTCCTGTAACGTCTCCTGCTTGTAACTCCACCTGTCTCCTGTTATGCTTTGGTTTATTGATACTTCCCCTGAACAGATGGGTTCTGCCTTGTGCCAAGGAACTCCCTGCTGATAAAGGCTGAATTACAAAGTGCCAAACATAATTTTCAAATTTTGCTTTAAAAAATAAAATAAAATCTAAAATGCCTCATCAACTCAAAGTTGACAAGCTCCTTGTTTAGCCACCTCTGTGGCTTGGCCTTGGCTTTTGGTATTCAGTTAAAGTGTTTTCTATGAAGTGGACTGGTAAAGATGTTTCATTTGGTTTCCATTTGGTTTCATTTGGCTTACCACTGTTGTGGTAAGTAATGACGTTACAGACCACAGGTGAGAACTTTGGGGTGCGAAGGCCCTGGTCCTCAAATACAGACTATGGAAGGATATTCACACTCGCACAGCTCTCTGGGAGCCTGGGCTCCTCTCTGCTGCTTGTGAAAGAAGACTGCTTCCCTGAGAGCTATTCAGAATAGGAACCCAAATTAGGTGCTGTGCAGATTTGGCTCTCAATTAAGGCATATACCTAATGGATGCCCCACTGTCTAGTTTTCACTCTTCTGGTAGGCAGCATCAGACTATGAACAACGCCATGCACCACCCCACCTTGCCCCCTCCTCTCAGTAAATTCAGGATCCCCATAATCCCCATCACCAGCCCTGAAATACACTGAGACACAAAACATTTTTTTGTCACAGGTCAAAGTTTCTCAACTGCCAAAGCATCAACGAATTTATCCAGCCTGTCCATGATTTCCCCTCTCCCAGCGTTGTGTTTTGCAGCAAAGTGGTGGGAAAAGTCAGGGATGGCCACACTGCCTCTTGCATCTTAAGACCAGGTCATGTTGCCCTGTCCCTGGGAATCATTTGGGCATGGAAATCGCCTGGAGGGTTGAAGAATGGAGGGAGAGAAGAAAGCTCAGCAACCTGTGGTCTGCGATGCCACTAGAGCTGCCTGACTGGCAGCCTGTCCTGCAGCCTGGAGTGACGCACGTTGAGCCAGCTTGGCTTTTCCTATGTGGCATCAAGTATTTCCACGTGGGCTCCAATTTAATTTTCCCACTGAATGTCTGCAAAAAAAAAAAAAAAAAAAAAAAAAGAGTAATTTCATTAGCTTGTTCCAAATGGCTTGCCTGTGAGCAAACAGCGAGTGGAAGTTTGGGTAGGTGGGGCTCAAAGAGCTGAAGTTGAAGCTCTTGCAGAGTTGAAGCTGGGTTTCTCACCCTTGTGAAAGGCCTGGCTTAACGAGGCTCCTTTAAACCTGCATTTGCTAATTCTAGTTGGCAAACGTGAGCAATAAAGACTCCTCCCCCCTCTCCTTTCCTTGGAGAGGAACAGGCAGAGAAACTCACTTTATGAATGTTGCTTTATCGGTGTGTTTTGATCCTCACTAAAGTATTTGGAGCGTCTTGGGCTCTGAAGTTCAGCAAAGCCCATTATCCCATAGCGACACAAGATGGCAGTGTGTAAGTGCAGCTCGCGCAATAAAAAGCCCTTTCCGTGGTTGTAATCTTGTACAAAAAGGGTCGCGTTTGCTAAATGATATTGAAGTTGCAATGTAATGAGAGCTGTAGGGAGAACTTTCTCTTAGTCTTGGGCCTTTCCCCCCACCTGGCATCGTGGAGGCGCGATGTGCAACTGAATCTGAACAGTCTCATTTGATTTTGTCTGCCAGTTGGTTAATTGACTGCTATTTAAATGAATACTGAGTAGGGAGAGTAGTAAAGAGAACATTTCCTGGGAAGAAAAAAAGTAAACTAGATGATTTCTAGTGGAGGGCTTTGGTGTATTTTTAACTATTAAATTTTATGAGGCCGTTCGAGGAAGAAGCAATTGCTCCCCCCGCTCTGTTCATCAGCTTCAGAGACTCTTTAAGGTTAAAACCCTTAAATGCAGGTGTCTACGTGTGAGCTAGGCCTCTGCACTGCTATTAAAATCTGGGTGGATGTAGGGCTCAGCTCCGTTCTTTACCCTCGGGTGCCTGGCACTGCTTGGGATGTTTTCAAGTGTCTAAGCCATCTGCCCGGGGCTAAGGGGGATGGGATATGGTGCAAGTCTGGGAGATACTCGCTGGTCTTGTGGGATGCTTTACAGCATCTGAAAGGGCAGCAGAGATTTACGAGCAAGCAACGAGATCGAGCTCAACTCCCTACAGACAGTGGAGCAAAGGTGTGATTTCATGGGCCAGCGAGTAGGTGTCCACTGTTGGGTGAATTGCTTGGCTGTATAAGCTTCCCTCACTCTAAGAGGTGTGTGGACCCTGGCTCACATGTAGACAGTTACATTTTTGCATGCCTATGTCTTAATGCTGACTGAATTCTTCTGAAAATATCTAATAAATGCTGATTTAGCTAAATCCTTCATCTGCCCTGTTTTTAGGCTCGTAGGCTGTCGGCTAATTAATTGCAATGTACATTTGAATATGTCTTTGAAACTGAGTGGTCTACGGATAGCAGCTCTGGCACAGGGCAATGTTAAATAAAATGGCAGTTCAAAAACAGAAAAAGTTTTCTATAACTTTCAGTGTGAACTTACCGTGGGGTTTCTCTGATACGTAAGAACAAACAAATCAAGCATCTCAGGGTGAAATTCAAGCTATTGCACGTGCTCTTAGTTTTGTTGAGATTTCTTTAAGAAAATCTCAATTTTTTTAATAGAAGATTAGTCAGAAACGTCAAGCTCAATTACGCATGCATTCATCTCTTCAGGCAAGCTGCAGCACTGCAGACGATCCTGGTTAGTGGCAAGATTTATGCAGCCAGCCCTTTGTTAGAGCCCAGTGTCTGAATTTGGAACTCAGGCTGATACTAGAAATGGGCAGAAATATTTTCAGGAAATAACCTCACAGGTGAACGCTGAGGAGGGTCCAAGTGACAAGCTCAACACTTCCCTTAAGTAACAGCTGCTGTAATGTGGCCCACCTTCTCGCTTATGGAGAGTAAAAGGGTTTGAAATCTGACAGTTGGAGCTCAACATGAAATCTGGCACACTTGCAGTGGTGTTTTAAATTCCAACCAATCATTTGTAATGGATTAGCAAAACCTGTGCCGTGGCTGTAATGGAAGGCTATTAGCAGCAGGTGTAATTACATGAAAGAGCAGCCTCATGCTGGAAGCTCTTCAGCATTTTCATTTTAGCTCCATGCTTCTTGGGAGCTAAGGGCAGTGACATAAAACAACCTAGGAGGATGATGTAGAGCACTTGCTCACAAAAGGAATATTCTACCATGAGCAGTAGGGTATCAGTTTATTAAAACTGAAGAATTTTTTTAATTGGTTCAACCTACTGGAAACAAACTTGCCAATTAAGTAGCTGTTGTAGGCAACAAGCACTCAAAAGAGATAAGATGTGCAATGGGAATTACTGGCTTCTATGGGTTTGCCTTAACAGTCAACATTGTAAAAAGAACAAAAGCACTTTAAAAGAAGAAAAAGAAGTATGTACAAGGGTGTGTATATGCACAGATTCTCTTTATTAACTATAATAAAAGAAAGAAATAAAAAGCTAGAGCCATTAAATGGACAATTCATAACCAAAACCCTGTGAGAGCAGGCTTGTGGCCAGCACAGCGTGCCATCTTAAATGGCCTTATGCAAGTAGGTGTGCCAGAGCAAGCATTTCTGCTTCTCTGACCTGGAATTTTCTTTTGCCCCCAGGCAGTCAACCACGTATGCCACTTCTTGGTATGTCAATTGCATATGGCCTTTCTGGGATGGAAATTCACGGATTGTAGGGTCAAATCAGGTACTGCTGATTGATCTGATTTGATCTGCCTATATCCCTACAAAGATCAGAACCTCTCACCCCGTAATTCCTGTATTGAACACACAACTTCTATATAAACAACAGTGTTCTTTGTTGGAAAGAAGCCCTGTGTAGATCTGAAATATGCAAATGATGGAAAATCTACCACATGTCAACATAAATTGTTCCAGTGCTTAATTAGCACTCTTAAAAATGTTAATTTTATTTTTAGCTATTTTATTTTAATGAGCTTTCTAGCTTATTATGATTTTTATTTTCATTCGTTTGACTTGATTTAGGCTCTTAGCACTGAATTAACTTTTTTTTTCTTCTTCTAACTTAGACTGTAGATGTGACTGATGCAGTCTCCATTTATTTTAATTTCGGTTCTTATCACAGCATCTCACAGAATAGTAGGGATTGGAAGGGACCTCTGGAGATCATCTAGTCCAACCCCCCTGCCAAAGCAGGTCCACCTAGAACAGGTTGCACAGGAATGTGACCAGTGGGTTTTGAATGTCTCCAGAGACGGAGACTCCACCACCTCTTTGGGCAGCCTGTTCCAGTGCTCTGCCACTCTCACAGTAAAGAAGAAGTTTTTCCTCATGTTGAGATGGAATGTCCTGTGTTCTGCTTTGTGCTCGTTGCCCTTTGTTGTGTCACTGAGCACCACTGAAAAGAGCCCCATCCTCTTGACACCCACCCTTTTGATATTTATAAGCATTGATGAGATCCCCTCCCAGTTTTCTCTTCTCCAGGCTAAATAGACTGAGGTCTCTCAGCCTTTCCTCATAAGTAAGGTGCTCCGTTCCCTTGATCATCTTTGTAGCCCTCCACTGGACTGTCTCCAGCAGTTCCTTGTCTCTATTGAACTGGGGAGCCCAGAACTGGACACAGTGCTCCAGATGTGGCCTCACCAGGGCAGAGTAGAGGGGGAGGATGACTTCCCTCGACCTGCTGGCCACGCATTTTCTAATGCACCCCAGGAGACCATTGGCCTTCTTGGCCACAAAAGCACATTGCTGCCTCATGGTCAACTTGTTGTCCACCAGGATTCCCAGGTCCCTCTCTGCAGAGCTGCTTTGCAGGAGGTCAACCCCTAACCTGTCCTGGTGCATGGGGTTATTCCTTCCCAGGTTCAGGACCCTACACTTGCCCTTATTGAACTTCCTTAGGTTCCTCTCTGCCCAACTCTCCGGCCTGTTGGGGTCTCACTGGATGGCAGCACAGCCTTTTGGCATGTCAGCCACTTTTACCACTTTTGTGTCATCAGCAAACTTGCAGAGGGTACACTCTGTCCCCTCATCCAGGTCACTGATGAATAGGTTGAACAAGACTGGACCCAGTACTGACTCCTGGGGAACACCCCTAGTTACAGGCACCCAACTGGACTCTGTGCCACTGATCACAACCCTCTGAGCTCTATCTTTCAGCCAGTTCTTAATCCACTGCACTGTCCACTCATCTAACCCACTATTCCTAAGCTTACCTATGAAGTTGTTATGGGAGACAGTGTCAAAAGCCTTGCTGAGGTCGAGATGGACAACATCCACTGCTCTCTCCTGTACATAAAACTTTATTTCTCAGAAAGCAAAGCCTTATCAGTCAGAAAATGCAAGATTGCATCCATGGGAGGATACCGTGGATAGACTGCCCCTCTCTCAGTGAGTTGGAACACTCTGCCGGGAGAATATCTAGAACAGAGGGGAAATAATCTTTAGATGGGTTAAAAAATCCAAAGTTCTGTAAGAATTTATTTGTGTAATGCATAGATTCAAATAAGAGCTTAAGTCCACAAGGGAATTTTGCTGCATAATCTTCTGCCATAATTACAAAGGCATTGAATTGCCTTGGTGGGAATGAGCGTGCCCAAATTCCTATGTGGTTCTGCTAATTTTCCTGTCTTAGGAAAGCACCTGTATGAGATTCCCATGATGACATGTCTTGACTGACAAGTGGAAAAGACCACATTCCTTTTTTATTTCTCAGCATGAAGTGTCAGCTGCAAAAATACAATTTGTTCCTGGTATGTTTGGCAGGTATTGATAGGAGGGGTCCAACTTGCAGCCTCCCATCAAACACTAGCTCTGTAATGATAACAGTTGCTGTCTTCTGATGTAAACGAGACTTCTGCAGAGAAACATTAGTTTTACTTGCATGTGATACTTCATTTTAAGTAAAATTCATTCCTACTGAGGTCACTATTGCATTTATGAGATCTGTATGTGCTGTACCTCATTATTAATGAATGCCAGTGGTTGTACCAGCGTATGCCTGCCTGGGCAAATCAGAGGAGAATCCCAAAACAGTTTAGGAAAAGCCCCATTGATTGCAATGGAGCAAGTCAGCACATGAGCTTTCTTCAGCTGGGCACAGCTATCGTCTGTTAATAAGCCATGGCCATCTGGCACCACGTGCTGCAGAATGGCAGTCACAAGCCCTGCTAGTTAGGATATTGTATGCAAAATTCATGTTAGAAACAAGCATGCATTTCTATCAACAATTTGAATGCTTACAAGTACTTTTGGACCTCAGCAAGTAAAAAAAAAGTGACAAATAATTTCTCTGTCCTTTGCTGTTGGGATAGTTGGGTGTTTTTGGCTTTTGACTGGTGGATTCTATTCTTTGGAGTTTTCTGTTGCCCATGATAGTTCATAGCATGTCTAATACCTGCAAACCTCGGGATGTGTTCCCTCTTCCTCACTACTGTGTCAACTCAGCAATAGAAGAAAGGAAATTCTAGACTGAAGGTCATCCCTGTCAATGTACAAAGGTATTTAGGTGGCCCAGAACATTCTGTGTTACACCATCTACCTTGGTTTCACCATCGCCTGGTATTTTTCATCTGTTTCTTCTTGTGATATAGTGCTAAGTGGAAATTAAAAAGTGAACAGATAAACACCAGTTTGACACTGAAAAGATGCTAAACAAGAGGGGATATACAGGCTACACAATCTGTTTACCCTTATTACTCTAATGCTCTCTTTGATTATTCCCTATAGCACTTTGAAGATATACAGTTATACTTAGTGTGTTCTTGGTATCATATGCACTTATGTTCTCTTAAATCCTATTTCTCTGTAGCATCTTGGACTCGAAGCCAAGAAACCTGCCAATTCAGAAACACTGTTTACAGAATCTTTTATTCCTAATTTCTTTGCCAGATCATGAATTGTTCATTAGACTGAATTGTGTATAAAATACTAACTGAAGGTGCTAATTTCATTAAGCTTGTAAAACCAAAGCATCCCTTTACCTAGAACTAGAGAGCATTTGAATTCTTCCCTTCAGTGTCTCAAGGCTATGACCTTGGAAGTATGCCTGTAAAAGTATCCATTGCAAAAATGTTCCTGGGTCAGTCTCCCAAGCAGCAGGTATTTACACTCGCTGATTTTGATAGTCAAAGTGGTATTTTTTTTCTCATCAGTCCTGCTTCACTGTGTTTTTTCCATGATAGCAACAATGGCTATACAGTTCAGCAAATATATTTATCTTCTGATCAAGCTTCATGCTGAGGCAGCAAAACAGATGCATTTATAATGCTGTTCTCATGCACAGAGATCGACTGCAACTGGGATTCCCACAGAGCCTGATTGGTTTTAAGCAGAGCACTTGACGAAAGCGAGCCTGGGAGTCATCTGCCCGCCTCTTGCCTCCCGTGATGGGACAGGCTCTTTGCAACAGCGCTGCCGTTCTCTAGGGAAAAAGCTTTCCCCGTCCAACCCACGGGTATGTTCTGCTGTTCAACCAACTCCGGTGGCTTGGGTGGAAGGGGAGCCTGCACCGCTGGAGGTTTACTGCATCACCGGCCGGTTAGAACAGGAGCATGAGTCAGATCAGCGAGGCCCATTAGTGAGGCTGCGAAGTGATAACCTTGACTGAGCTAAATACTACAGGCTGTGTTGCTGGACAGCGTTAGAAAAAATCAGCTCTGTTGAGGTGAGCAGAACCGCAGCAGTTTGCCTCAGCTGGGGGTGTATGCAGGGTGCAGATGAAATTACAACTACCTCGTAATTCTTATCTCAGCTTATCAAAGTTTTGTACAGGTGCTGCAGAGATCTTGTGCGGGCATACAGGTATAACCGGGGGTGGTTTTTTGGGAAGCTTGAGAGCTACTAGCTGGAGAGTTAAGAGCAATGAAAACAATATACTGTAATCCTGTGAAGATCACAGAATCTTCATGGTTGGAAGGGACCTTTGAGATCATTGAGTCCAACCACAAAACAAAAGCAAAAACAAAAAACAAGCACACCCACAAACAGACACAAGCCAACAATCTCGGGCACTACAGCATGCCCTGAAGTGCCACCTCTACACATTTCTTAAATACCTCCAGGGATGGTGGGTCCACCACCTCTCTGGGCAGGCTGTTCCAGTGCCTGACCACTCTCTCAGTAAAGTAATTCTTCCTAAGATCTAATCTAAACCTCCCCTGCCGCAACTTCAGACCATGATGTTGAGTGCTCACTGATTTTGCTGGACTAGAAGTCTCCTTTGGGATGTTCTTGAAGCCTCTGATTTCAAGCTGTCAAATTAAATAGTAATTTTTATAAACCAGGTGACCTTTTTTTCTCCTTAAAGCAAGAAAACAGTGACAGCAAACCAGATAGTTCAATAAAAAATTAAATTCTGTTGGCATTTCTTCAGCTACTAGAGTGTGAAGAGCCCTTGATAAATGACTGCTTCACCAAAGGAAATGCCAAGCTTTAATTTTTTCTTAAATTATAAAATGAATCTGGTCCTGGACTCTTGAGTGATGGGTTTGTGATCCCCCAAAACTTTTAAAAGGAGTTTGTGGGCAGTATTTTCTAACTTTTCTATTAGGTGTTTGTAACACAGATCTGTGTGGCTGTACTGATTATTATTTTCCACACAAGGACTTATATGTCTGGAAAACCTAAAATTTTTGCAGCACCCATCAGCTGTTAGTAAGCTTCAGTATTCAACTAACCAACCTGTGAGGAGAATGTTAAGAAAGATGATAAATCTTTCTGTTTAATCTAGATCTAAATTCGGCCGAGATCTAAGCTTTTTCCTCTTTGGCATGCCGTTCCTCTGTGTGGAGGACACTCGCTGTGGGGATGGGGAGATTGCACTACAATATATCATCTCCAGCAGCAGTAGAAGTTTTTGGGACTCAAGTCTCTTGCCAGACATGTCCCGCTCTACTGCGCTGGGTCAGATTAGAAAGAGTAGTGTTTGTTTCTTTCTTCCACCCAGATATTAAATGCCCAAACCTCTGATACCTTATTCAACGCTTAGAAGCCATAATGGGAAAAATGGCTTTCATCTACCAGCTTTTCAGTACAAGACTGGGCAGAATACAGATAGATGCTGGGCATGCTCTGCTGTCCTGCTTCCTCTGGAATTAGACAATGGAGTTTCTTCTTTCTGCCAGTCCAGGATTTGCCCTGTGGGTTGCATGGGGCAGAATTTGACATGTTTACTTAGTTGCTCTTCTGAGCAGAATAGCACTTTCCAATGCATTTTCTTCTCTGATGGTTCTTGCCAAGAGGGTTGGATTCACTCCCATACCATGGCTGCTGGTTTTATCTTCTCCGTGCTCCCGTTCCAGCATTAAAGTCAGAATTTTGCATTCCTGACAGCTGAAACAGGAGGAAACCTGATGTTCAGCCCCTATCAGCCTCTCCCTGTAAAGTCAGTAATTAACTGTAGCGTTTCGCTTGCCAAGCAGCAAGCAAGCCTTGGGGTTCTTGCAGCCGTGCTGGAAAGTGAAATATGGCAGTCTCCTCACTTTCTTACTGCACTGTCAGGTTGGCTCAGCGATTATCTACTGGCAGAAGGAGTGATGTCTCTGGCAGCAAGCCTACGCGTGACTTGGTACTTAAATTATCAATTCTTTCCTTCAGCCCTGCTTCAGCAGCACTTTACAGATTCAGCTTGGGCTCCAGTTCCTTTTCTGCCTTCCGTTTGCTAAGGGGAACTCTTCCCAGTTGACCTTGTAATTAAGTCAAGTTGTAAGTTTCATAAATCACCTGCTTTAAGTGTGAAGCATTTTTGGAGGTTCCCGATTTCCATCAGCTGTATATCTGTCGGCCACCACGCAACGGAAGTTGCTTATTTTAAGCAGAAGCCACCTGTGCTGTCAGAGACTCCCAGGGAGCAGTACATTTTGACCCTTTGTCTGTCTAAATCAGGTAGTGGAGGAACCCTATAAATTTAGAGTAAAGGAAGTACAACCATACGCAGTTTAGCAGGGGAGCTATTCACCCCTTGTATCCCATCCCCAGGAAAAGCAGAAATATGGGGAACTGTGTGAAGGGTTGCCTCCTGTTTTTTAGGTGGTACTGTGATGAGGGTGTTAGTTTAGGTGAGGCTGTGATAAGTGTAATGGCATACGCTGAGTGCAGGACTATGATAGCAGTAAAGGGCTGGACATGGAATAGAGAAAGGCAGCTTTCAACTTCACTGGTTGCAGTCATTAAAAACTGTTTCCCTTATCATACTTTGAGCTGTGCCTTTGATTGTTAAAGAAAAAAAAATTAGAGCTTGTGGGATAATGATACGATGCAAAATGTTATTTTGGCACTTTCTAACAAATGCATTTAATCTGTCTTTCTAAAAGGTTATAAACAGTTTGGTGAAAACCACATGCTGCTGGAGGACTATATGATGGAAATGTGGCTTGCATAACATGGGGGACAACTGGATGCAAAACTGTTTGTATCAACAGAGGGTATTGTAGGTTTAATTTCTCATTTTTTGAGGCTTTGATAAACCCCTCTTTTTGTAATTCAATGAGAGACACCATTTCTACAGGCCTTTCTGGGACCGACTCAGCGACAAGAGTGTCTGATCCACAGGCAGTAGAGCAATGAAAGAACTAAATTTTGGAGATTTTTATCTGAAAAATACTGAGCAGTTTTTCTGTTTCATGAAAATAATTTTGGCTTTAGACTATCTGTAATTGACACTTTCTTGCCTAGATGGTGGATTTTCTCTGAGGTTGCACATTCAAGTTTTTTGTAGGTTTGACCTTGCTTCCCTTGTGGTGTTTGTAGCAATGCCTCTGGCTTCGCAGACCCATACAATGATTAAAGAGTTATATATGCCTTTTAATTAATTTTTAATTAAAATGGAGGAAGCAGAGAAGAAAAAAATGGAAGAGTCCTAAAAAGCTGAAATCTTTGTTTTGCTCTGAGTTCGCTTCAGCTGTTGTTATGTTTGAGAACTACAAGTGATTCAGTCTTTCTAGTTTGGTTAAGAACTGGACAGAGTACTTGGACATTTTCTTGCAAAGTACCCCCAAACTTTGAGTTCTCTGTTTTCCCTGGGTGCTCTGGTCTGATTCTAAACTCAGAAGATGTGGCTCAGAAATCCAAGCCCAAAGAGACTCTCAAGAGGCTAATTATGGAAATATTTAATATTAAAATAATTTTACAAGGCTTCATTCATTAACACAAACTGCTATACGTTTTTTGACACAATGTAATTACCTTCCTTTCACCTCTTCATTACCCTCAAAAATCTCATCTGCTCAGGTTAAATGCACTTAGATAATTTAATAAAAGGTCATGTTCTTTTCCATAAATGCCATTTAAATATATTTAGTGATTGAGTTTAAAGATTTTTCTTTAAAATGACACTATACTTAATTGCATTTTTATGTGGAGAAACTTTATCGGAGTTAATGAACTGCTTTCATAGCTCAGTATAATATTCAATTAGGTGAACATACCAGTTTCTATTTTATTTGCTAACAGTCTAATTTGTTAAGATTAAGTTTTGTTTTGCTTTTAGATTGAATTCAGATAATCATCAGTTGTATGTCCTTTGCATATAATTAGAATCCTAATAAATGGAAGAGGAGCAGACTAAGTATTCTAAACTATATTAAAAATGCAACTTGTTATAGATCCTACATGTTTGTTGTAATACATGTAGATGCCATGTGAGCCTGTCTGACTCTCACATTAATTTTTTTTTTTTTTATGATTCAAAATGGTCTGTACATAAATTTGTCTCATTGCTTCTAGATTTGTGTGGCCTAGCAAAGGGCTGAAAGAGAATATGATTATTCATGTATAAATGCATGCAGTGGGATAAAAGTGGTAAAAAAGACAAAATCTTTTCAAGTTAAGAGGAAGTAATGAGAGACATGAGATCAAAGTGTTGTACAGTGCTCATAAATTTAGACTGGAAATCAGATTTCTGACCATTTGAGGAGTGAGGTCTGAGCTACTCTTCCCAACGTGGCAGTAAAGACAAGATGGACTTTCAGAGAAATACAGAGGAGTGTATATAGGAGAAAATAGAGCAGTTCCTGGGTATATAAAAAAGTAATCTTGTGGCCCAAATCCCTTTCTTCCCTCCCTTGATGATTTCTGAGGCACGGTAGGTTGGCGGTGTTGGTCCCTTCTAATGGTATTGGCACATTTTGCAGGTTCCAGGTGTATGTACTTTAATTTCTCTCAGGGTTGACTGGACTGCCACTTTTGGGACTGGGACGGAGTCCTTCCCAGGCAGGATGACTGGGGCTTTGCCAATGTGTGGACACACTTGGAGAAAAAGATATCTTTACAAAGCAAATTCCCCATTCCTGGCAGTATTAAGGTCAAAGGCAATGCTCTTAATCTTTCCTGATTAGTATGTCATAAAAATTCAGCTTCTGGCTGAATTAGGGCATTTGATGTCTATGCATTAGGTTCTTTTCGCTCTATACAAGTACAGGTCAGTGCTTACCATTTTCCTAGCTATTTGAGACCTACACCATGTATTCAGTTTTCTCACAGCTCCCCCTCCCTCCTGCAGTTTACTGGCCTCTTTGTAACTCACTCACGTCCCATGCTGATCTGAGTTTTCTAAGAATATTTAGTCATTATTATCCATCATTACCTGAGGTCACAAGAATACCCTTCCGAAATGGGTATCATTGTGCTCAGATTGCATATATTCTGTTTTCCAGGTCATTGAATATCTTGCCCCAAATTAGCCTGAACAGGAAATCCTTAGACATCCAAGCCTCTTAATAAAGTTCTTCCAGTCTTTCAGTTCATAGCACAGAAAGCCAATATTAATTAATTTTTCAGATGGGATGATGAGATGCAGTATTTATAGTTTTACTAAAGCATGATACTTTATGAAGCCTATATTCCCTCTACCTGCCTTCTAATGGTCACTTCTATCTCTGCGTGTATCAAACAACATTTCTTTTCCCAAAATGTAGTCAGGTGACAAATTACATCAGAGCTATGACTCAGGATATAACTCTGGATATGTGCGTAAATATATTTTCATCTGTTTTCTCATGCTATGTTAGTGAAATGCCTGAACCAAATCCTCAGCTTACTTCCAGACATCTTTGAAAGTGAAGGGCAGTGACAGTTTCTCAACATTAGGGTATTAACCCAATAATTCAAATTTATTTATTTGCTATGTTAGGGATAATTGACAATGAACATATATTAAAAATAAAATACTTCTTCTTTTATTTTATTGCTTGCTTTTCAAATTGGTGACTGAAAATAATTAAGAGGTTTTTTCAGTCAGTTTGTGAGATTCATTCTTCCAATATGATGCCATGGAAACAATTTCAGGAAATGCGTAAATGTTATTTCCTAAAAAAAAAAAATAATCACATTTGTAGAATTGTTTCATGCATGTTGCAAACATAAAGAAGTTGGAAGCTCCATATTAAAAACAAAGAAAAGTTGTTCTGTTCCCTGTTGTACCACATTAAATGCCAGCAGCTCTTTCTAAAAATGCACCTACTTTTATTTTCTTCGTAATTTATTTTCTTTCTTTCTTTCTTTCTCTTGCAATAAGAATATCTATTGTAGAAACAGATGGATATGTATGTATGTATGGTTATGATCCTTGTCGGAAAGGATCTGATCTTTCATTACTTTCAGCACAGAGCAAATTTGGAAGGACATATTTGATGATCTTCCAAGAGCTCTAAACTTTAGCAGCTTGAGGAGAAACAGGAAATCAATCTAAATCAGTCCATTTCTTTGAAAGTTACAGAAAATCCTGGGAAAAGTGAAAAAATATCTGTACAAAGCTTATATTTTTAATTTTTTTAAAAAAACTTTTGCACTTGCCACTTTCTCCCAAACATGAAGTGACGTATGAATTGAAACAACAATTAGCAATTTTCCTATGCACTTTAATTTTTCAGCTGTTAATCGCAGATTACATTGACTACCTAAAATGGTTTTTCCTTTTATTTTTAATGTTACTAAGTGCCAAGTTTAACAATATACAGTGATTTTTATTAGTTACCATGGCAACTTATTCTGCAAATTTTTTTTCAAGAAATACCTTTTAATTTACTATTTCCTAAATTATATGTTAAGTAGTTTACTGTGTCTTAATGCAGTAAATGCTACTGTATTTTATGTGGTCTTAATGAGTAGCATGTTAAGTCATCCATGAGTTTTGCAAATGGACTTGGTGGAGAGAGGCCCTTAATTCATCAAGAATGTATATAAATGCTATTATTATAAGTTTACTTCTTCTAATCTACTTCTGCAGGTTATTTTAAATATGAATCCCTATGTTTCATTTTTATCTTCCCTGTTATTTGATGATGCATGTGATGTTTGCTGGGATACCTTGCATTTCTTTTGAAGCAGTTGTCCCACTCTTCCCTCTCCATCCTCTCTGCAGAGATATTTGCAGTAAAATTCTTACAGCTCAGTGTAGTTTTTAGTCATTAACTGGTATACATATTTTCAAGATGATATGAATTAACTATGTGTTGTGTGGCTTAATGACTGTATTTTTGAAGAGTGCACAGTCTGCAAAAAAAGGCCAAATACATTCGAAATGACGTGGCAAGATTATGGCGTGTTGAAAATTGCTTTCTGGTACGAGGCAGTGGGGATAGTTTCCACTGACACACATTTATGACATTATTTTAACATCTAGAGATTCAGGTTTGTAGGTCAGGGGCTGGACCATCTCATCATAGAAAGGCAGGTGAATCTCTGGATTGTGAGGGCCTCATGTGTTGTGCTGCAATTCAAGGTGCAGATTTGAAATCGTAAATCGGAACAGTAGAATAATATGCAAGACTGTATTTGCTCTGTTTGTAATGTAATGTAACTGTAAATGTAATGTAATTGTAATGTAATAAAACTAGAATATGATAGTATTCACCAATGTATAAGACATTTTAGAAATTAGTCAGTGTCAAGTTGCAGCACTTGCACTCTTTAACAAGCGCGTTAGTTGTTTCTGTTAAAACCCTTCAGTTTTGCACCCTGTGAATCAGGCTCAGTGATAATGCTGAGCCAGAGTGTTTCTCTTTCTTTTGTAGCCTCTTTAAGGTACTATTGTTTTTCATTATGTCTAAAACCATCAGGATGTTAGTGTCTATCCAAACGTATATATGTATTGCTATGGCTGTGTCAGTGGACCATGGTACTCCAGCGGAAAAGAATTTTTGCACATTTCTCATCACAAGGGTGTGGTGATTTTCACTCCTTTCCATTCTTTGGGTTTCCCTAGAGGTACTGTTGCAGAGTTGTTACTTTCCTTTACACATTGATTTTCTGTTGATTGAGATAGGTATTTTTACCTTTTTTTTTTATTTATTTAAATAAAGTGATGACAATTATTGGCTATTTAAAGCCACTGCATGGTAAAGGCTCTCCCTTGCTGGCCTTTTTCTTAGCACTGCCTAGCACATGGTACTGGGAATCTCCCTCAAGGTAGAGAAGACAGCTATAACAAAACCAACTCTATGGGGCAATGGGAGGCTTTTGTTTACTTGGCTGGTTAACTTTCAGGCAAAGTAAACACCGGTGCTGCCCAAATTTGCCACATAGCATCTCACTAAGTCTTGTGGAGGGGTTGCATCTGTGGAAAGAACAGCTGACTTCTTTACAATGTGTAACCACTGTGCAGATAACGTATGGATTAGTACCCCCAGGTGTTACCGGGCTTTCTTTTATCCTGCATAGGATACATAGGAAGGGATGACAATCATGCTTAGGTACGGATGCCCCCTGTTAATGAGAATAGCTCACTGGTGTCCATGAGCTATGTAAAGTGCCTTTCTGAAAATACTCATTACCTAAATGACTCAATGCTGTTCTCCATACAGTGGTAGAGGTTAAGCCCATTTGGCAGTCTTTCTGGAAGGGAAATGCCTGACTTCAGTAAAATATTTAGGGAGTAATGAAAGAATACTATAAAGAGTCTCTAGCCTAAATCTCCAGCTTGGTCTCTCTGCTGGTGGAAATCTTCTGCCAGCTGTTTGGAAAGTCTGTTGCTGAAGACACTCCAGCAATAAGACATCAGTGGGGTGCAGCTGTCGTGCACTGATTGATGCACGTCGTGCTGAACAGAAACTTAGAAAAAAGGAGTCGTGGTGTCATCATGGGTGTAGGAGGAAACCTCTCAGAGGGACTGGAATGGAGAAATCTATAGTTTCTTCATTACCAAAAAGGAAAAAACTGCTGTTAGTCCATTCATTGCCATCTGTCTTTACTCGACTAATCTATTTGCTAAAGACAACTGCATTTTCCCAGCATTTATCTGCCTGCAGTACAGCCCAGATGCCTCCTTGCCATGCAAATCCAGACATTCCTGGATACAACGAGCACTGCCAACTTCCTCATGAAAACCTTGGTTAACTGTGAAAAAACTCTACAAGCACACAGCTATTTAATTCAGCTTACCTCTGTCAAATCCACTTAATGCTGCTGGTTCTTTTTGTATAAAAATGAGTTACAACAATGACTCTAAGGCAGCATATATTCTTGTGTCTGATACGTTCCCAAACAGTTGACTGCTTACTCTTAAAAATAAATTCTCTGCTCGCAAAGCCATTACCTCATTAGTAGTAAAGCTCACCACATGTCGGCTGATCGCTTCCTTGAAATGGTTTTGTGGGTTGCTGTGCAGTCTCATTCCAGAGTTTGAGAGTTCATTTGTTTTTCTTCTCTATTTAAAAGTTTTATTTAAATCTCACAAATAACAAAAGAATGATCACCCCAACAAATAATTTTTTTAGATGTGAAAATACATTCAGGTTAGCTGCAATGGAGAATGTATTGTCTGAGGGAGAGCGAAGGGAAAATGTTTTTGAATTGCAAAAATTCCTTGTTGCTTATTTTGTTCTGGAAAAATCTTGTTTTAGCTTTACGTCAAACCTGACACAAGCAAATCACTGCGTGACATGTCCATATGAGTGCAGATAAAGAGATGGTGAAACTTTCATTTAAGGTATTAAAAAACTATGGCAAGAGTTTCCCTCTTTTTCTGTCCCATAAAAAAAAGGAAAAGCTAAAAAGCAAACCAAAAGAGCTCTTAAATTGGTAAAAATTGCTGTTCTTGTTGAAAATGTAAAAAATTGTGCTGTTCATGGTATTTGCTTTGAGATCTCTGACTCAGGTGGTGAATCTACCTCACGCTGCCTTTTCCTCCATTTCCACCCCATTTGGTCAGCCTCTCCCTGCTGCCAACTCTTCTTTGTAGGTGTTGAGGTGTGTGACATGCAAAGTTCCTCTTTGGTGTTATTGAGCAAAGGTGTGCATGTGTCTGAAAACAAGAGAGATAGCATAAAGGTAGACCCAAGCCCAGGGATGTAGTCCCTGGAAAAGCCTAGAGAGACTTCCTCTGGGTGAAGAGGACTGGAGCTGTTAAGTAGAGAAACACCATATTTTTAAAAAATCTGAAACAGAGAAAAAAAAATAAAATAGAAAAGTACTAAGTATTTAAAGCAATTTTCTAAAGGACTTTCAGTGAAACTTCAAACAGGAACATTTTAGGTCTACATTGATGGGCAAAAATGCAGAGGCAGATCCCAGACTTGTTAATAGACTCAGAGATGCAGTATGAGGGAACCCACAGAGTGCTACCAACCCGAGTTTTCTTCATCCAACACAAGTGCTATGACCACAGAGCCACTGAATATTCATGGCGGTTGCTGGGACATGCAATTTTTCAGAGGTCATGGCACTATTCTGCCTTATAAAGGAACAACTGGTGAGAAAACTAACTTTCCCATGATCAGAATTTGCTTTCTGATGAGCCAGACTGCTACTTAGTGCTGTCTGACTCCTATTGTGTTCAGGGAAACTGCCTTTTCTCTTCTTCTTCACTAATAAATAGCAAAGAAATAAAGAAATACCAGTTGTTAACACTGATTTCTTCTCCTAACTGACTCTGACTCTGCTTTGAATTTTGCCTTCTTGCCTGCCTTCAACAGGGAAGCCATGGTTTGTCTCTAGTTCCCATTCTCTGTCTGTTACTGTTTGCTTTCTGATTTTGCAACCCTTTTTCTTTCTGAATTCATGTGCAGGTGTGGCATGTCTCTGCTCCTTGCCTTTCCTGATGGAAAAAGCCAGAAACTCCTGCATGAAATATGCTTTACCTTTTCTGTGCAATTTCCAGCAAACAAACCCCAGTAAACTCAGCGTTTGTGTTGTGGCCATTTATTTTAACATGGCTCTTACTCTTTCTGCGACGTCCGTGCACCATCAAACATAATTTTTGTTTCAGATTTCGTACAAACTAAATAATTTCACCTGAGGACGTGCACTTCTTTCAATTCACACGTCCTCCAGGATGAGGTAAGTAGGAGGTGTTCCCCATTGACTTGGGAAATACCTTTGAAACCCGTCTTTTCTGCTTTCTTATGAGCAAAAGGCTTCTGTGATTGCACTGCCTCTGTCTGTCAGGCTTTTGTTGGCTAACATCTGCTTAACCTGGCAGAGATGTGGAAATCTCAAAATAACTACATTCCTGGGGGTTCTGTGAAAATGCTGAGTGGATGGAAAAGGCCTAAATCAGTGTCTGCACTGAAAGCTTTTGATAAATAAAGATGGATCCAGGCTGGGCTATTATATGTCTTGGCTGACGTGTGTCGACTGAGTGGCTCTCAACCACCCTGGGCTCTTCGTGAAGATACCGCAGGGGGTGTGGGGACGTGAAGTTGTGGTGGTGAAGAAGTTTTGGGGACAGAGGCCACAAATCCATAGGCAGCCAGCAGTGGGACCCTCCTGCTGCTCATGGAAGCAGTTGGTTTTGAAAAGACAGAGAAAAAGCTTTGCAGTGTATTGAAAAGCCTTGTCACACTGTTTATGCTTTCCTTCCCGCTTGTTTCAGTGTGTTTTTCCTCTGTTTTTTTCCGCTGCCTTTCACCAGAGATCATGTTCAAAGCCGGGAACATTGTTTCCACATTCTTCACCTTAAACAGTCTTGAAGCCAGACGAGATAATGTGAAAACCGAATGAAATCCTGTTCAAACAGTCTGCGAGGGAGTGTCTGGAAAGTATCAGTGACTAGCTGGGTAATGTCACAGCACAGCTGATGTCAGGCAGAGAGGATAGAAGCGGTGTTTAATCATGGATGTGAATACTTATTTAAATAGGTGTTCAAGACAGTGTTCCAAATTTTGAGGTGACTTTAACCTTTTTTAAAAGCACCTGTATATATGTCACATATATATATAACTTGTGTGTGCTAATAAAGTATGCACACAACCCAGTGTAACTCAACAGGGTCCAAAAGCAGCAAAAAAAGGAAAATATATATAATTATTTTTTTTTTAATTACCTGCTAGTAAATACTATTTTTTTCACCTTCCTCACTTAGGTAACGAGTGGGTGACTGTCACAAAAACTAGCAATCAATGCAAATGTGTTCACTTTGGACTGAAAGAGTCAGTTCAGAATTTGGGGTCCTCTCTTCTTCAGAGAGGTTTGAGGTGTGCAAGCATTGTACCAAGGCGAGATTTCGCTCCTGATTCACATATTAATGTATATGTCTACATGTCCAACTGTGTGTGAAGTGTCTATGCTCCCACTACAGTCCAAGGAGGGCTGATCAATACAGTCAGTGTGACCGAATGAGAGGAATTTTATCCTAGAGGATAGTTAGGGCTCAATTCAGTTGTTAAAACATAGGCATCTAATGCCATTTGAAATACTCTTGGATGTCTGAGGCGCCTGCGTGGGCCTTGCAGATGTGATGTAAGAGATGGCTGATTGAGACAATTGAATTGTGTCCCTACATCTGCTCACTGAACTGCTCTTCCAGTCCCCTTGGCTGTATTGACTAGATCTCCACTAACACCAAGTGTGGACAATTCTGTAGGCATCCACATTGAGATGCCTGAACCTGGAGCTGACTCTTAGATTCAAATCCAAGCACCCCAAGCTGGGGCTTCCTGCTTTCTTATCCTGGATATGCTCTGCATTCTGTAGCCACCTTAAGTCAGCTAAGACCTTAATTTCAGCTAAGATTAAAAGATATGCTACAGCAAGCTATGTCAGAGTGAGACTGAGGAGAATGAGCTTTTAATGACAAGCATTAAAAAACCCCATGAATATACAAGGCTTTTTTGCAGGGACATGAGATAGCACTGAGGTATCAAAGCTGGTTTGAGGATTTTAAAAATTCCTACTATCTTTCTCGCTCATGGGGAATGAAATTGAGACCTCAAACCTGAACTTCATGTACACGCTACAAATCCTGTCACCGGCAAAGTCAACAGGCATCTTGGCATTGATTTTTAAAGAAAACACAACAGCACCCTGCTGTCATGGCCTTTATGTAGCATGTATTTACTAGGAGAGGCTTTGTGCTTTCTAATTCTTCAAAGGGCAAGTCTGGCATGAACTACATGTAACAGGACCACCAGCAAAGCAGAGAGCTGCCTTACAAAGAAATCAAAGTACAGGGAGTCTTCCAGCACCTGGGACTGAATGCAATCAGCAAATGTCACGGGCAACCCTCAGAAGGTTTATCAGGTGAGACATTTAAGTGTCACATCTAGAGACCGATTTCTTTGGTGTTTTCACCCTTTTCCTTTTAGCTCTGACACTTTTCTCTCTTACATGTGGCAGAGGGAAATAATAACAGGTGCACGTCTGTACGGGTAACACAGGAAAGCTGATGTTCATTGTTAAAATTGTTAGCCTGACTCTTGGAAATGGACTAGAGTCTGGATGCATTTGCACTTTTTTTCACACTCAGTGTGTGAGATACCTTAAATAACAGGCTTTACAGTCCAAGGGTGGGAGTACATAACTTTCAGAGCAAAAAAGTACAAGGATCCTGATATCACTAGTTACTTTTGAAAACGCAGACCTCTTCCCTTCTAGAAAAACTGGCTAGAAACACCACGTAGGAGTGAAGACCAGTGATGCTGACACGTGAGGAACTGGTGCTCCCATCCTTATTACACCAGATGTGATCAATAAGAGAGCAAAGGCAAGAAGGGACCTGCTGCTATTTCGTTTTTTTTCCTTTAGCAACTGCCGCATGAGGCCTCTCCCTCCTCTCCCTCCCTCTGTAGGAGAGATGGAGATGCTGGGGAGCACAGGCTAATCCCAGGGCAACCGCTCCCTCTGCAGGACACAGGCTGGAGGGATCTGCTCCTCCAGTCTGGGTGAGAAAGCACTGCAGTGTGTACCAGCACATGAATGAAGGAGAAAATAAGGGGGGGTGTGTGTGTGACTCATGACACGGTGATGTCTTATGTGCAGGTGGTCCATGAAACTTCAGAATTTGCTGGAGGTGAGGTCTGAAGCCTCTGCGAAAAGCAAGTCTGCCAAAAGGGGAAGGGTGGAGAGACAGCTGCTGTGTCCAAACAGCATGGTGATAAGGGAACCTGGTTTGTGAAGTGCTGCTCTGCTCTCGTCCGCTTAGCCCAGCCCCAGAGATCTCCAAAGTCTGGTGTATGGCATCTTACCTGTACTAGGAAAGATTTTTTGGAACCGTTTCAGGACTTGATGACTTTGGCTGTTAAGACAGGGCGATCTGTATTTTTACCCAACTCAGGCATTGTGTCTAGCTGTTAATCCCCGACTGTGGTCTCATACTTTCCTCCCCTGATGTGCTAAAAATAGCTTGTTTTTAATACAATTTTAGGTCAGCTGCTGGGCATAAGAATGTTTCTGGTTTTAATAGAGATTTTCTGGGCACAAGTCTGTGCTTTTTATATTGTCTATGCAAAAATTAATCAATGGGTGTTTTATGATCCATCTGATATTAAAATGACATTTAATTTGAAATTTTTGCTTTACAGCAACAAGCAAGAGCTCTGCTTCTCAGTTCGGTTAATAAAGATTTTATGAACTTCATGAATGTGTGTCTGGAGTAGATGTTAATAGCTCAAATGTATCAATGAACTAGGTCTTGAAAAATCCCTGAACATGTATTTGCCTGATTTGGTATTTAAATACTCTGTATGCCAACTTCCATGATTGATCAAGATAGAAATGAGCTCAGACTACAAATTTGCTTCCAAACTTCTAGTCTTGTCAGAAATGATAGATCTTCTGCATGAATCACTGAATTGTAGCTGTGTTTACTATTAGACATGAAAGTAGATTAAATAAAAGTAATGATGTTGCCTGGCCTTGAATATATGAATAATTTTTCAAAAAATGCCCCAGAACAATATAGATCCATTGACCCTTAAATGTTATGTCTTTCAAGTTACCTTTACAGGAAGAATTATATGTCTTATTAATGTCTGAATATGACACATGCTGAGTGATCATACACATTAACTCACAGTTGGTTAATTATGAGGGTAAATGATTTTTTTTCTGAGAAAAAATATGGAGTCATTTAACTGGCTTATCTGATCTTCTCCCTAAGTAGGAAAGAGAGTTGAGGGCTGAAGTCTGGGAAGGCGTTCACAACATTTAAAGTTGGAACTTTTTAGTTATTCATTTTAGTTTAAGAGCTGAGGTTCCCTACATAGCTGTGGGAAGAGTTAACTCCAGAGAGTAATTTGGACCAGTGAGATATGTATACTTTTGCCTTCCTATTTAGATGCCTTCCAGATGTCTTTTTCCCTTTACTGATCACATGAGCATCAAGACGAGCATCAAGACTCTTCAGCTAGGCCTTTAAAGTTAGATGACATAAAGTCAGGAGCCAGTTCTGAGGGACAATAGACTATGAGATTCATTATTGTTGTGCCCTTGCATCACAAGGTCAGGCTGCTGCTAGTCTCTCTTGTCCCTGAAAGAAAGAAAAAGAAAAAAAAAGTTTAAAAAAAGTACAAATAAAAAAACTTCATAATTACACTTTATTTTATATATAGGTATATATATAACTATGCAAGCATGGAAATAATTCTATAGAAATATTAGACTGAAGAGAAAGTGGGTACTAACCTTTTCAGGTAACCACAACATGGAATTATTTTCAAAAACAATTGAGACTCCATCTCACAATAAATATGGGAGAAGTACCTTTTCTTCTTGGAGAGATTGCTTTCAATACATACTTGAAGGAGATGAGAAGCTAAGAAGCAGCTTTTCTGTGGCTGTTTCATGTCCCCTTTTTGTACAGCACATAGGAAAAGGCCTCAAGCAATCACAGCTGCAGCAAAGCCCAGCAGCAAAGCGAGGGGCGTCGCTGCAAGTTACTGCTTTCGTGTTAGAAAACTTGAAAATGGATGAAAGGCATTAAAGGATTTGCTCTCTTTGTGAGAATGCAGAGGCCATTGCTTACAGCGGTCAGTTGAAGCACGTATACTGTGCTTTTTACTTTCCACTTTAAAGTACTCGTCGCAGTGTTAAGCACTACGATCTTAATTGCTAATTTGGCTGTAACTTCCTGGATGTCTTCTTTTTCTCATTCCCTAACCTTTTCCTGATTTCTCCTGTTGTGATCTTAGGTGCTGAGGTTTGAAATATACAGCAAATGTACGGAGGTCGCACACCAAAGGAAACTGTGCACGTTACTTTGCCCATGTTTTGATCCAGGCATTAGCTAATCTCTTTGGGGTGGGACTGGTGACATTCCTTTTCTTTTTTTTTTTCACTGTGACATATGTTAAACAAAATCCAAATGACCCATTAAGAATCCTGTGATATTATTCAGGAATAGCCTAGCCTCTTAAATCCTCACGTTTGGAACAAGCACTTCAATATGGTATTAAATATGGTTCATATTTGAATCCTGTGTCTGATTGTCAGCAAAAGAAACTTGAGAAAAATTCTCTGGCTAAACCAACAGTTACCATAAAGCTTTTAGAAGGATATTAGAAGTTAACTTTTTGGTTTTTAATATGGTTGTATCCTAGAGTATTTGATAATTAATGAGCTTAATTAATTAGTAAGCTACTGATCATTGTTAAACAGACATTAGATGATACATTATAATAATGGAAGTCTTAATGCAGAGCTCCCTAAAAGTCACTGCAAATCTTTTCACTGATTTGAGTAAGGCTGAGATCAACCTCTTACCTCAGAAAGACTGAAGGTGTTAACAGCTTGTCACTCTTCAGGCTGTGGACTGCTTCTTTTGTTCCTTTCTTTCATTTTGCTCATTTTAGACATCGAGATCAGTTGCATTTTTGTTTAATATAAGTTTTGTTTTCGGGCCCTGTGTCTGAGGAAGTTTAGGCTGCCAACAGTGCTGGGGAATATGTTATTTGTTTAAAACCAATCTATTTCCGCAGATGTCTTAAAGCAAAGCCAACAGTACAGTTCCATAAAAGCTTGTTTTTACAAAACTTAAGTTCCGAGGGAGCAAATCTAAGTAGAAAAGTTTCCTTTAAATCTCTGCCATAACCCAACTGTGTCCCTTTTTCAACAAACTTCATTTTTAATGACTTCTTGTTTAGGAAACGGCTGTCTATCTGTGAGCCTTCTGACTGCTGCAGGGGAATAATGGGATGTCTCTTTGCTTTCCGCTGCGGAGCTGTTTTCAGGAAGGCTCATAGGAAAGCAGAGTCTATTTCTCTCTCCTGTTTTTTCAGGCTGTTTTTGAAATGGTTTGTCTCTGTGTGGTTTTGTACAGCCTTAAAAATAGTGTCTTTATTTCCCCCAGTCTTTTTGCCTGATTTACAACAGTGGGGTTTAAGCTGTTTTTTAGGGCTGAGGGGTGATCTCTATGCATGATTTCCAAGGGATCTGCAAAAGGAAGTTAAGAAAAGCAGTGGGATTAAATCTGAATCCTGAGTGTTCATCCCTCCCTTGGAAACTTTTCACAATCAGTATACTGAAGAAGATTTCAAACCACTGCTCACTGCAATACACATCTTACATCCACACTTTTTGGAATGAAATAAAAAGCCTAACAAGCAACACCCTATGCTCTGAATTTCTCTGTGTAAACCTGGTCTCTGATCATAGAATCATTGAATGGTTGGGGTTAGAAGATCATCCCAAATGTCATCTTTAGAGGTCATCTAGTCTAACCCCCTTGTAATGAGCAGCGACATCTTCAACCAGATCAGGTTGCTCAGAGCCCCATCCAACCTGACCTTGAATGTTTCCAAGGATGGCGCACCTACAATTTCTCTGGGCAACCCGTTCCAATATTTCACTACCCTCATATTAAAAAATTTCTTCCTTATATCTAGTCTGGAGCTACCCTCTTTTAGTTTAAAAACATTACCCCTTGTCCTATTGCAACAGGCCTGGACTGTGAGCGCACCTTGTCAGCTTATGCCCAGTTTTTCATTCAGCAGAACTGCCAAGTCCTTCTTCTCAGGTCTGCTCTAAGTCACTTCATCCCCCAACCTCTATTGATACCAGGGATTGTCCTGACCCATGTGCAGAACCTTGCATTTGGCCTTGTTGTACCTCGTGAGGTTCACATGGGCCATTTCTTGAGCTACTCTGCAGCCCTCTGGATGGCATCCTATCCCTCAGGTTTGTCAACTGCACCACTCAACTTGGTGTCATCAGCAAACCGGGGATGACCTCAATCCCACTATCTGTGTCACTGGTGAAGATATTAAACAGTACTGGTCCCAGTATGGACACCCAAGGGGCACCACTTGTCACCGATCTCCATGTGGACATTGAGCCTACTGACCACTATCCTCTGGATGTGACTGTGCAGCCAATTCCTCATCCACTGAATATAGTCCCTCTATCAAATCCGTATGTCTTCAATTTAGAGAGAAGGATGTTGTGTGGGGGACTGTGCCTAAGGCCTTACAGAAATCTAGATAGATGAAATCTGTAGCTCTTCCCTTGTCCACTGATGTAGTCACTCCATTATCAAAGGCCACTAGGCTGATCAGACAAGACTTGCTCTTGGTGAAGCCACCCTGGCAGCCTCAAATCACCTCCCTGTCTTCCATGTGCCTTAGCATAGTTTCAAGGAGGATCTGTTCCATGATCTCCCTAGGCACAGAGGTGAGGCTGACAGGTTGGTAGTTTCCAGGGTCCTCCTTTCTACCCTTTTAAAAAATGAGTCCAATGTTTCCCTTTTTCCAGCCACCAGGGACTTCACCTGATTGCCATGATTTTTCAAATATGGAGAGTGACTTGGCACAGTCCTATATGGACCTGCAGAATTCATATCTACTGAGCATCGGTTCGAAGTAATTGCCATGGGTTCATTTCTGCTGACTACAGATGTGGAGGGAATGGGTGGCATGTAAACGTAGTAAACAGCTATCTTGACAGGCAAGATTCTGTAGAGTGTATGCAGGCTTCTTATAGCAGCGAGGTTTAGGACATTAATTGTATACTGACATATTTCCTGAGTATCAGCTGCAAGACAAATGTAATCCATATTTGGTCTCCTGAATCTCCATTTGATTGCTGTGCACTCAAAATAATAAATTGACCATCATTGCACTAATCCTGAGAATGATTCAAGAAGCTCTTCAGTTCAGTATGTAATAAAACTTCTGCTTCTGTTAGGTTTTGTATACTTCTATCTTGTAAATGATGGTTTGGGTTTCTGATCTGACCTTGGCTATTACTGAAATTTGTGTACAGGGTGCTTTAAACTGCGTTTGTAATGGATGCGCTGTAATTTTTGCATTCTGTTTCATGCCATTGACCATTCTGCTGCAAGTGAAAACGCATGAATAGCGTAGAGGTCGGGAGCTCAGAACCACTGTCTGCAGGAAGCTGAAGATGTGTGAGACTCTCTTTGCAGGCTACCAGTCAACACAACCTAGTGTTAAAAATGTGATATCCTGCCGTGTTGGCTTGTATACTGCTTTGTTTCATTTCTTAATATAACATATTGTGGGTGTTTTCCTTTTGTGCTGCACGATTCAATTCCCGCATGCCCTACAAAGGCAGGAGAGGCTGGAAAAGCAAAATCATTGTTGTGCACCTTTTCCTTCTGCAGACCTCAAAAACACTTAGAAAAGCTGCTGTCAGAGTAGAGAAAGCTCATTTGATAAATGTCTGTATGTCTTGGATGCCATCATAACTACCGCAAATATCAGTGCTATGGCCTTGAGGTGACAAGCAAGAAAAGATTGAATGGTATTTTATGAAATGATTTATTTTCACAAAACTGAGTCCATCTCACGATTTTTTTAAGGATGAACCACAGCACTCAGAATAGTCCTTCTCTGAATGAAAATAAGGCTACCAGAGGAATAATTTTCTACTTTTTTTACCAGAAAACCTAGATTGATAGAGTACTTACTGCTTTTGACATATTTTGCTCAGTATATAGCCATTTTATTTATTAAATTACTTTTGGTTATTACCATAGCATTTAATTAGCATTAAATAGATTTAAATCTATTTACAGGACATTTAGTGAATTAAGTGTTGAGGCCTGTGAGTTCATTGATATTTGAGTAACATTTTAACAACACTTGCCATGATGCACGATGTACTACTCTACATTTAACTGTGGGCAGGAAAGTGTTGAGAGATTTAGGATGCTTCAAAAGCCTTTTGCTGTCCATTTTATTTTATGGTTACATTAATCCTTTTTTTTTTTTTCCTTCCAATCCAGATGTTAGAGTAGGGAAAGATTATGAAGTTTCATTCAATTTCAAAACTGTTACTGAAGAAAGCTTGTTTCTCTTCTTTCAGTGTTTGCATTGCAAAACATCACGGTCTGCTGAGATTTGAAAAAAAAAAAAAGATCATGGGTATCCATTTATATATTCTTCTCCACTCAGCCTTTTGATCTCATCTGCCTTTACCATTTTCAAAGTGCTCCGATAGGCACACTTGAGACTGGGATCTCAGTTCTCGCATTTAAAACAACTTTCCCCATTTAAATCATTTAGTATGTATAGACATAGAAGAACAGAGCTTAGTCCTTTGTGTATCTGTTTCTTTTGTTGTTTTTTTTTTTTTGTTTTGTTTTGGTTTTTTTTTTTTTGTTAAATAGAGAACTAACATGATGAGTGTCTAAGTTGCCTCACTGAAAAAAAAGGTAGTGAATGGAAGTCAGGGGATTGGAGTGAATGACAGGTGACTGAGATAAGCCTGAAATAGCAGCTTAAAAGAGTGACAGGGGAAGATTAAAAAATATAAATGAAGGCAACTGCCAACAACCCATAAAATCTAGGACACAAGATGATGTAGAATAAAGGAAGTTTGGAGGGGAAAGCAATTCAGACAAGATGAGAGTGAAAGAAGAGCTGACACAGGATTTCAGTATTTTCTCCAATAGGGTGGAGAAAAAAAACCCACAACATTTTGATAATAGTTGATGGGGAAAAAGAGAAAAGAGCAAATAGGTTCCTGTCTGACAGAGAAATAAGGAAAGTGAGAAGGAAGGAAAGTGAGGTCTTTGCAATAAAAAGGAGAGTTCATAGGGCTAAATGTTTATTTAGAATAAAATGGGATTATAGTCAGAATCATTTGAGGAGGCAGGACTAGGTGTAGTTCAAAGGCTGAGGCAGTGGAGGAAACCCACAGCTACTTTCTGATACTCTTAAGTCATGCAGCGAATAGTATTCATAAAGCCTCTCCTTCTTCCTCTGTTTTCATTGAGCAGTCTATGAGATGAGTGTTTCATAAATCATGAAGTAAGATATATATATAACTTTCACTAATATGCTCATGGAGACAAAATGTTCCACCGACACAAGTGTAGCAATTGCTAAAATGGGATGCAGAGCGACAATAGGTGACAGATTTGAGGGAAAACCTTGTCCTTCAGCACAGCTCCTGCCTTCCTTTCTGCCTGGGCCTGACAGCACACTCTAGTTAGAAACAGAATTATCACTTTGCGGTAATTATTGAAAAAAGGTGGAGATGACGGACCATTTAATGGCATGGTGTTTTAGGTGCCCTGGCATCTGGGCACAGCCTCGGAGCCAGGTATCTTTCTGCTATCACAGCAGAACAACTGGGTATCTTTTGTAAGAATTACAGCATTGTGTTGCCCAGACCATTCTCATGTGATGCCTGAAGCAGGATTCATCCAGCCATCTCCAGTGCAGGTATTAACAACAGTGGGAGCAGTTTCGTGCTTCCTTCTCACCCAGTGGAGAGGAAGGGGGACATTTCGTCTCATCCCAGTGTAGATATCTAAAACAGATAAATGGATTGGTCATTTGTCTATTGGCTACACAGAGAGTTTATGGCGATTTAATCGGCCAAAGTTAGGTGAGATTAATGCCTTATTAAGAACTAAACCTAGCTCTGTCCTCCCAGCCTCCTTGTCTCTGTACTGGTGAGGCGCCAAGACCTCCACATTAATTCAGGGCCCTGATGTGCATCTTAGTACCAGGAGGTGAATTCAGGACAGAGACCTTTCTTCAAGCAAGCAATTTCCTAGTCATTCAGCCTCCCACATGAAGAAAGGTGAGCACTTGAGGGACAGTTGAGCACACTGTGAAGTGACTCAGCTTGTGCTAGGAATCATCTTTGGGACTCACCTCTCTTTTTCCTGACTGTTAGAGGACCCTAACTGTTACAGAGTTAGGTTAAATGTCTTTTGGAAAAGATTTATCTTACTGAAGGTGGCCTACGGGAGAGATGGGGAGGGACTCTTTATCGGGGAGTGTAGCAATAGGATGAGGGGTAATGGTTTTAAACTGAAAGAGGGTAGATTTAGATTAGATACTAGGAAGAAATTCTTTACTGTGAGGGTGGTGAGGCACTGGAACAGGTTGCCCAGAGAAGTTGTGGATGCCCCCTGCCTGGAAGGGTTCAAGGCCAGGCTGGATGAGGCTTTGAGCAACCTGGTCTGGTGGGAGGTGTCCCTGCCCATGGCAGGGGGTTTGGAACTCGATGATCTTTAAGGTCCCTTCCAACTCTAATCATTCTATGAGTCTATGATTCTACTCAACTTCAGCTAAGCGTACTGCATTTAGAGTCCAACTGAGTTTGTATTTAAACTCCCGTGTGAAATCAAATGAAGCAGGTGTGTGTTTTTCTGAAACGGGCCCACAGCAGAAAGCTCTTCGTTATTTTTTTCCTTTTAACTTTAATTTTCTTAAAGTATAATGCCTAAATTCATTACCACAATTCTTTTTTCCTAGAGGTCATTTCTGTATACATGTCAGAGAGAGGGACTTTTATCTTCAGAAAGTATATTTTAAAACAAGATATGAGTATTAAAAAAGCCACAAAGCTTTGCTATTTTCCTTATTTTAAATCTTGAAGTAACTATTATCATGGAGATGACTAGTAATATCCTTTACTCCATCAGGGAAATGCCATGTCAGGAACTTACATTTGCCTCTGGAAATTCCCACCAAATTATCCCTAAGGCACTTTTCTGCTAATACTAATTGGCCTCTCAATTTCTGTGCTTTGAACATGTCTATTTTTTTATCCTCTACTTATTTCTGTCTCCCAAGGCAAGGTAACTTTAATATTATTAGCCACAAACTTAGTTACAGAAACAAAAAGGTTTTTTCATTCTTTTTATCTTTTCCAATTCTCATGTAAAATCAGCAACTTTACAGTGGATAAATGGGCATAGGTGTTTTGTATTATGCTCCCCCATAGCACTCAGAGTAGGGCTAGACCCTTCCAGATAAATAAAGCACAATAAATTGGAAAAAGTACCTAGTAACTCACAGATCTTCATTCAGCTTATTGTGTTTGAAAACTCCACTGGAACACCGCTAATAGGGTCTGACTTTATCATGATTATATACAGCAGAAGGACACAATCATTTATTTACTGACTACTTAAAAATATCACTTCAGAGATTTTAAACTGAAATGCCTTTCAGTGAGTTACTTTTAGTAACTTTAATGTCACTGTGTGACATTGAACATTAAAGTGAGTACAGTTTTTTATTTTGGAATCATAAATAATTTGGTTTTAATTGCAGTGTTGGGGATAGCTTTAATTTCTGATGATTTAATTCTTTCTGAACCTCTCCACAAAATAATTTCAAATGAAAAATATTATTTATTAGCTACAGAGTAGTACTGTATTGGATGAGAAAAGATACCACATTGCTATCGTACTCTTAACCATTATGGTTACCTATCAACTAAAACTATTTTTCAATTTTAGCATTACCAACACCTGATTTTGTAGTTGAGCATGGGAGGAAGGAGAAAATCATTGACACTAGTTAACTGCTGACACCTGATTTTGAAATCATGCAATATTAACCCTAGGCATTATGTTTCATGTTTTAGCCTGGGAAAAAGGGGAGACTATGGGGAAAGTGCTGTTTTAATTTTGTCTTTGCTTCTCACCATCTAGATCTATTTTGTTTGGCAATAAATTAAACTAATCTTCCCCAATTCAAGTTGTTTTTTCCCATGATGGGAACCACTGGTAAGTGATCTCCCTGTCTTTATCTCAGCCCATGAGCTTTTTAATCTTATTTTCTCCCCCTGTCCCATTGAAGAGGGGAGTCAGAGAGTGGCTGGGTGGGCATCTGGCACCCTGTCAAGGTCAACCCACTACAACTATATTTCCTGCAAAGTCATGTTGTGAGCCATGAGAAGACACAGGGTCAGATCCTTACCTGATGAGACTTGGTGAAGGTTGCTGGATTTTAACAAAGTGATGCTGCTGACAGAGATCCCAACCTGTGTCCTTTAATGTCCCACATCATGCAAACAGCGATATTTTGTTGTGTTGGAACAAACTACATGTAAAAGTACTGAGACTCAGGAAGTGCAAGTTTGGGGTTTTGGGGCATTTTTTAGCTTGCAGCAGTAGTAATGTAGTGGAAGTCTAGACCTATTTTTGCCTGCACAGCAAACAATCTCGGCTCTGGCCTGTGGCCTGTCGGATATTAAATTACCTGAGCCATTCTTCTGAATAAAACCTAAAACCACTCTGGAATTTGCTCTTTTCTAATTGAGCTCAGAGTCAACATAGTAGGATACTACTCTTCAAAATGAAGTGCAAACACACAAGTGAGGAGCAATAATGAGGTTTTTATCGTTCAGCAAGAACATCTCTCCCTCCCACCTGTCTTTTCTCAGCTCCTCCATGTGTTCTTTTCCCCTTGAGATTTAAGACACCATAAATAGAAATCTTTTGTTCGCTGGCGTTATCTTTTTGTCATTGCTAGATTTCTTTAGTTGCTGGGTTTCTGTATGTGGTGGACAGCTAAGGGCTATTTTTTTTTTTTCAATAGGGACCTCTGAAAGTATCTGAGAGGAAATGAAATAAGTAGTAGCTTGAAAGAAGACATATAATAGGAAGGGGAGTGGAACACAGGCCAGTCAAATGCAGAATGCATGCTGGCTGTCACTCAGTCATTTTAGAAGGCTACTGCAAATAAAGCAGCTGCATTAACTAGAAACCACCCCCTCTTGCTCTGCACAATCACTGACCTTACCTGTAGCTTTTAAGAGTTCCGCAGGCTCAGGGGTGAATTTGCATGAGTACAAGAACAGCAATTGCACTTTGAATGGGGAAAACTGTGCTTCTTAGTTCACCCTTGGTAGCTGTACCACCAAATAAACCTACCCTGGCACACAGAGAAGAAGGTGGTGTGAAGTCCAGGCTCACCTGAAACAGCTTCGATCACCAATTAACTTGTGAAACTTCTGACTATTGCCTGTATGATCTTCCCAAGTGTGCTCAGCCAAGTGTAATGAGAACAGAAACTTTGGTGAGGACCTGATAATTTTTTGACACTCAGGTAAAAAAAATAGTCATGGTTAGATTATGATCAGAGCAGACACATTGTACAGCAATGATAAGATACCTCCACATCTTGACTGTGTCCTCAATTTAATAAGAACCATGAAAAGGCCTGCAGGACAGTTTGTGGTCCAGGTAATAGAAATTGATCTGGTCTATTGAACAGTGCACAAAGCGTATGCTTTTAGCTTTTGAAGGCCTTATATTTCCCCAACAGCATTTTAATGTTTCCATATGTTAAGGCTGTCTCTAGCTGTGTAGATGTTACACCCAAACTATTTGTTTCACATTCAAGGAAAACGGCAAAATGTAACTGGACCTTACTAAGGAGTGGGCTGAGGCAGGGTTTGACTTAATTACTCTGTATGCTAAGGGACTAAACCAGAGGAGATGTTTTCAACTCATTGTACTGACATTATCTTAATTTGGGAGTGCAGTAGCTGGAAATGTCACTTATTTTGGGAGTAGCCTGGTGGGATCACTGACCAAATACTCACCTTTTACTTTATGGAAATAGCTTTGAGAAAAGTATAATTAGTGCAAGTCTATGTAAATTAGATTGAAAGTTTAGCCCAAGGTGTAAGAATTCCTGTACATCCTTTTGGATAATTGATTGGATTTTCCTCTCAGTTACACTACAGTAACTCAAGTTTTCCTTCAGTAACTTAACACAGGTGTTTTTCTCTAACATGGATAAAGCTCCTGCATGAAAAACAACAGACTCAGGCCCTGAGTCCCTGGTTTTATTAATGAATTCAAGCCACAACTCTAATTTATCATGATGAAGCAAAACCAAATCTGCCAGAGGTTAGGTCTCGATAATGCTCAGGTTTTTTTTGTTGTTGTTGCTAAAGAGATGAAAGAACTTCATGAGTTTCTTTAACGAACAGTAGGAGATGTTGTTTCCATAAATGCAAGTCCTACATAATTGAACTCAATGAGAGCCTCATTATAATAGCTTTTTCCTGTAAATATGCAATCCACATACAGTGCACTTAAAAATTATTAGCCCAGGGAGAGCCTTAAAATCGCGTTTCAGCATTGTAAGACAGGAGACACAATTCAGAAATGACCTTAAATGACTATAAACAGTAATTAAAACCTATAAGCAAACAGAATGGTTTTCTTTTTTTTAATTCACCGGGTAAGTGTGATAATCCAACTATTACAAAAAGTATACTTGAATGCATTTGTATACTCTGGTTTTACAGACTCACCCTATCTCTATGTTTTGGTCAAAAGGAAATTTAGCTGATGGACCTTATTGTTATTCAAGCCAGAAAAATATAGAGGGACGAGATTTATTAAGAAGTAGTTCTTTCCAGAAGAATTAAGGAAGGGTCTTCAAGCCTAGCAACTGAGGTGTTAATGTTAACAGGACCATGTTACTACCAGTGCTGTGATAGGCACACAACTGTCTTGTTTCAAGCAAATGAAAGATTTCATAGAATCATAGAATGGTTAGAGTTGGAAGGGACCTTAAAGATCATAGAGTTCCAACCCCCCTGCCATGGGCAGGGACACCTCCCACTAGAGCAGGTTGCTCAAAGCCCCATCCAGCCTGGCCTTGAACACTTGCAGGGATGGGGTATCCACAGCTTCTCTGGGCAACCTGTTCCAGTGTCTCACCACCCTCACAGTAAAGGATTTCTTTTTGGTATCTAATCTAAATTTCCCCTCTTTCAGTTTAAAACCATTACCCCTTGTCCTATCACTACATTCCCTGATACAGAGTCCCTCCCCATCTCTCTTGTAGGCCCCCTTCAGGTACTGGAAGGCTCTTATGAGGTCTCCCCAGAGCCTTCTCTTCTCCAGGCTGAACAATCCCAACTCTCTCAGCTTTTCTTCATAAGAGAGGTGCTCCATCCCTCTGATCATCTTTGTGGCCCTCTGCTGGTCCTGTTCCAACAGGTCCATGTCCTTCCTGTGCTGAGAACTCCAGATCTGGACGCAGTACTCCAAGTGGGTTCTCACCAGAGCAGAGTAGAGGTGCAGAATCATCTCCCTCAACCTGTTGGTCACACTTCTTTTGGCGTAGCCCAGGATGTGGTTGGCTCACTGGACTGCCAGTGTGCTTTGCCAACTCATGTTGAGCTTCTCATCCACCAACACTGCCAAGTCCTTCTCCTCAGGGCTGCTCTCAATCCATTCTCCGCCCAACCTGTGTTTGTGCCTAGGATTGCCATGACCCACATGCAGGACCTTGCTCCTGGCCTTGTGGAATTTTATGAGGTTCCCACAGGCCCACTGCTCAAGCCTGTCCAGGTCCCTCTGGATGGGATCCCTTCCCTCCATCATGTTGACTGCACCACACAACTTGGTGTTGTTGGCAAACTTGCTGAGGGTGCACTCAATCCCACTGTCCATGCCTCCATGAAAGATACTAAACAGCACTGGTCCCAGTACCAATCCCTGAGGAGCGCCACTCATCACTGGCTTCCACTTGGACATTGAGCCATTGACTGCAACCCTTTGAGTGCAGCCATTGATCCAATTCCTGATCCACTGAATGGTCCATCCATCAAATCTGTGTCTCTCCAGTTTAGAGACCAGAATGTCATGCAGGACAGTGTCAAACACTTTGCATAAGTCCAGGTAGATGATGTCTGTTGGTCTCCCCTTGTCTGCCAATGTTGTAGTGCATTTGTAGAAGGCCACCAGATTTGTCACACTTGACTTGCCCTTTGTGAAGCCAGGCTGGCTGTTAGCAATCACCTCCTTATTTTCCGTGTGCCTTAGCAGGAATTCCAGGAGGATCTGCTCCATGATCTTGCCAGGCATAGAGGTGAGACTGACCGGCCTGTAGTTCCCCAGGTCTTCCTTTTTTCCCTATTTGAAAATGGGGGCTATGTTTCCCTTTTTCCAGTCAGCAGGAACTTCACTATGACTTTTTGAATATAATGGAAAGGGGCTTGGAAACTCCATCTACCAGCCCCCTCAGGACCTGTGGATGGATTTTATCAGGTCATGGATTTATGTCCTTAGAAAGTCTTGAACCTGGTCTTCACCTACAGTGGGCAGTTTTTCATTCTCATAGCCCTTGTTTTTGCCTGGCCCTTCAACTCGGGAGGTGTGAGGAGAGGGGTTGGCAGTGAAGACTGAGGCAAAAAAGTTGTAGAGAACCTCAGCCTTCTCCTCATCTGTTGTTACCACTTTTACCTTTTCTGTGTTATGGTTCCAAAATGGCTATTCTTACATATGCTAGGCATGTATTTTCAGTTTAATGGGATTTGAAATTATATTACTATTTCTTCATAATACCGTATGTGTCAAAAGCAAGATTACATCACTCGCTGCAAAAAAAAAAAGTCTTTTAGCTGGCTTCAAGAAAAAAAAGAACTATTCTTTTTCAAAAAAGTAGAGTAAGATGGGAAGAACAATAGGAATTTAGTCCTCTGGGAAGATCTTTGTCTCTCAGATATAACTAGATATTTTTCCATTCCAAGTGAATAATACTATTATAATTATCGCTCTTATTTAATACTTGTTTTGAAAGAGCACACAGATTTGAGTGTAATTGTGCCAGGTGCTATCCAAATAAGTACAAAAACTTAGTTTATACTTACACTCATTTAATGCCAAGCTGTTAAAAAACCTGCAGTAAGAAGGTGTCGTAGCTTTAGTTCTGTGACACTAAGAGCTACATGATTTATCAGCCAGGAGCATTGATAAAACATGACTGAAATAACGAGCAGATGCACCATTCAGTTCAGTTCAGTCATTGTTATTGACAGAGTTGTGTGAACTAGACGTGGGTGAAGTGATTCTGGCACATATTCCATGTACTAATTGTATATAATTCAGATATGTACTAGTGTCCTTTTCCTTCCTCTTTTATGTGATAGGATATCTCTGGGCTCTATTGCCAACATTTACATGTTTTCAGGAAAGAATTGTGTCTTCTCAGTAAATTCCCATTTCATACACTTTTTTGGCTACAGATTCATAGAACTCCTATAGTTCTCAAAGCACTCCTATAGTTCTGTAGGCTCTAGTTAGGTCGTGCTGGAAATGAACCCTCCGATAAATGCTTGCTTTTGTGGCTGGGATTCATCTCCCTGGGTGCAGAGATCTCAGCATTGAGCACCTGACTGTGAGTTATAAATCCTGCCAGCTCCTTTTACCTTCTATGGAGGGAAGCAGATTTTTTAAGAGGGCAGTTCAATAAGACTTGTGTTAAATATTCCCAGAAGACATTCCATGTCATTTTAAGAAAGATATCAAGGGCTTTTGGAAGAGACCTTTCTTTTCTCTATAAACTGCAGAAGGTGACGATTTAAAAACTATTATTTGCCCTTCCTTCAGACATTTGAAAGTGAAAAATTCTGTGTCAGCATGTATGAACACTTCTAAATTTTGTTTACTCAACAACATAAAGATACAGTGTAAAATAAGAATTCAGGGGCAGGACAGTAGCCGCTTCAGCTAGGACTCCTCATCCACGAACATCACAAAAACAAACCTGGACCCAAATCTTTCAGTTTAAGCAAGGCATTCACTTTTTAACTAATTTTAAAAGTAGTTTCTTTCCTTTCTTCATTTTTTGTGTGCTGTCATTTGAGAGTCCACTGGAACAGTGGTAACATTTATACCAGTAAGGAAAAAAGAAAAAAAGAACAAGTGGGTGATGGTCATTCTCTTACCTTTTTTTTTTTTTTTTTAGTTTCTTCAAACATTGCTGAGGAATAAGTTCAGAAAGTATGCAAATGCCGTAATATATATTTCCACTGCTGTGCTGGAAATTGCTCACACAACCTCCTGGAGTCCTTTATTAAAACCCTTCTTATAGATTGAAGAAAGTAATTTTCACGCATCTGGTAAAACTCTGCATTTGTGCCAGGCCAGATATGATCTGTAATTCATAAAATTACTTTTGAAGAACTTTTTTCTTTGGAATTTAATCAGTTTGCCTCAAACAATAGGATTACACAAACAACAGGAATTCCAATAGTTAATTGTATGCATTAACTATGATAACATATCTCTGTCTTTAAATAATAGCTGAAGTTGTGCTGCGTAATTAAATATTGTTAATGTATTCTCTCTCATTAACTATGTAGCTGTAGTGCATTTGTTTCATTGGTGGGTGACTATGAGAATATGCTGCATTAGCTGGAAAAAAATGTTGACAGCTGTAGGATCTGTGGAAGAATACAAATATCCATAGATCAAATTTAGATTCACAGGCTTGAATATTGTGCAAAACAAAGCCTATGCTGAGGAATTAAAATGAGACTGAAAGAAATTCTAAAGTCAGAGTGAGATTACCAAATGAGTTTTTGCCCATGTTACTTTTCTTTGTAGTGTGCACAGGAAAAAATAATTGGAAAATTTCAAAAGGAGATTTTTTTTTTCCCAAAGTAATATTTAAAGGTTTCTTTTAGTGAGATCCAGCAGTATGGAAACTATTCATGCATGAAGAATTAAATAAAGAGAAAAAGTGATAAAATTTGCTTTTTGATAAGACATGAACAAAACAAAGGCATTTTCCATCTTTCACGGTTTTGAACTCTGCTTGTTTCCATGAGACCTTCTATTTATGAACCCCAAAATGGGCAGGTGTGGGAGAAACCAGGGAACTTTTCCACTGCAGTTCCAGATGCCTGACCCAGATATAGATATTGTGTAGCATGGATTTCTTGAAGATGATACCCAAATTAGGGTTGGAGAACCTAGAAGTTTTAAGCAGGGATTTTGCTCAGTGTAAGTTCATGGACATGTTATGTAAATTTGCTCTATATATGTACTGCATGGAGAAAACTGTTTTATTATTAACTGACACAGTATTAGCTGATACATCTGTTTCAAGCTCATTTATTCCCAGTGCCACAGAAGCTGATTGTGTTCTTTGGGAAGAATGAAACACATAGAAAATCTAAGGGAGCAACATATGATACTGTGAATGGGAGAAACTGCTGTTTAAAATTTACTCTAAGATTTTCTCTGTTGACATGCAGACTGGTGGGAGGGGGTGTTAAGGGAAAGAAGACGAAGATTTTCTGAGAAGTATCTAGCTAACATTAGTGAAAACTCTTGTGAATCTTCAAAGTCTCAGAACAAGAAAAAATGCAACTTGCGTCAAGAAACAGAACTTCGCTGTTGTCTTATACAGCTCTGTATATGTGTATCAGCAGAGAAAATATGTAAAGAAAGCAATAAAAGAAAACATAAAATCATCAGAGAAGACCATGGAAATGGTTGGAGGAATAGAATAATTGTATGTTATAAGCCACCCTCTAATCCTGCTGCTGGTGGAGGCAAGACGCCATCCTATCCATTTTGTCATTGTTATTTTGATTCTTGGTGTTAACTGTACTTGCCTTCAGGTGTTGTTTCATGAGACCTGTTATTTCTGAGCAAACACCAGTCCTATGTACAGTCAGGATGAGTAAATGCATAAGGAAGATTAATGGATCAGTCATTATTGGACAGTAAAGTGGATTGAGAACCAGCTGAACTACAGAGCTCAGAGAGTTGTGATCAGTGGCACAGAGTCCAGTTGGGTGCCTGTAACTAGCACTGTTCCCCAGGAATCAGTACTGGGTCCAGTCTTGTTCAACACATTCATCAATGACCTGGATGAGGGGACAGAGTGTACCCTCCGCAAGTTTGCTGATGACACAAAAGTGGTAAAAGTGGCTGACATGCCAAAAGGCTGTGCTGCCATCCAGTGAGACCCCAACAGGCCGGAGAGTTGGGCAGAGAGGAACCTAAGGAAGTTCAATAAGGGCAAGTGTAGGGTCCTGCACCTGGGAAGGAATAACCCCATGCACCAGGACAGGTTAGGGGTTGACCTCCTGCAAAGCAGCTCTGCAGAGAGGGACCTGGGAATCCTGGTGGACAACAAGTTGACCATGAGGCAGCAACATGCTCTTGTTACCAAGAAGGCCAATGGTCTCCTGGGGTGCATTAAAAAGAATGTGACAAGCAGGTAGAGGGAGGTCATCCTCCCTGTCTACTCTGTCACATGTGAGTGGTGGCCACATCTGGAGCATTGTGTCCAGTTCTGGGCTCCCCAGTTCAATAGAGACAAGGAACTGCTGGAGACAGTCCAGGGGAGGGCTACCAAGCTGATCAAGGGACTGGAGAACCTCTCTTACGAGGAAAGGCTGAGAGACCTCAGTCTATTTAGCTTGGAGAAGAGAAGACTGAGAGGGAAATCTCATCAATGCTTATAAATATCAAAAGGGTCGGTGTCAAGAGGATGGGGCTCTTTTCAGTGGTGCTCAGTGACAAGACAAGAAGCAATGGGTACAAAATGAAACACAGGAAATTCCATCTGAACACAAGGAACAACTTCTTTACTTTGAGGGTGGCAGAGCACTGAAACAGGCTGCCCAGAGGAGTTGTGGAGTCTCCTTCTCTGCAGATGTTCAAAACCTACCTGGATGCAAACCTGCACAACCTGCTCTAGGTTGACCATGCTTTGGTGTTGGGGGTTGCACTAGGTGATCTCTGAAGGTGTCCTCCAACTCCTACAATTCTGTGATTCAGTGATTATTTGCAAATATATACACCATTTAATCTGGACTCCTCTGCCATCCCCGCATGCTGCAGAAGGGCACAATGAAACATGTCCTCATGCAGATCTGTCTCACTCCAAGCTGAGCCCTCAACAGCCTGGTTTCTCTCAGAAATGCAATTCAGTAGGGATTTAAATTGTCCTGGGACAGTGAAGTTGTTACCTAACATGGGCAGCATAGGACGTGGTCTTCTCCTATCCTAGCTGTGTCCTATGTATTTGGCTCCTACCACTTGGTGCTGTGACAGAGCCAGCTGTTGAGTCAGGCCAAGAGTTCTCTCCTCCAGAAAGCTGACTGACAGAGACAAATTCCTCTATTTCTAATTGAATCATGATAATCCCTGAACAAACACCTTCTTCAGCAATCACATAGCAACATGGGACACGCCTATAATGGAGTATCTGCAAGAACACATAGCCTCCATCCTTAATATTTTGGGCCAGGTGAGGATGTATGTATAAATATGCGTACTCTTGTCAAAGGCAAAACTGGCAGAGGATGGGGAGATCTCATGGAACAGATAGTACATAGCAACCAATTCTGTCTCTCTCACATGAGAAGTGAGGTGCTGGTCCTATTTTGGCATTCTCGGCAGTAGCACACTAGGCTGTGCAGCAGAGGAATGAGACAGGGAAAGAGGCAAAATGAAAAGACTTCAAGAATAGTGATTAACTGCCTAGTTACCTGAACCAATCAGGTTTCCAGGTTGGGGTTTTTTTGATTGTTTGGTTGTGTTTTTTTCCCCTCTGTTGCCGGATCCTGCTCTTCGTTCTCTTCTCTTCTCTTTTGCTTGAAGAGCCAAATCACAACTGACTATGTTCCCCAGTTGGCAGCTAGGACCATGCAGCCACTCAATTAGTTCTTCCCCTTCCCCCTGAGAAGGGTAGGGAGGAGAGGGAGAAAAGGAGGGGAAAGGAGAAAACTTGTGGGTTGACATAAAGAAAGTTTAATAGAAAAATAATGGAAAAGGGAAAACAACAATACGATGACAATAATGATGACAATAATGACAATAATGATAATGATGATGATGATTATAATAATAATAATGGTAAAAGAATATACAAGATGAATTAATACAATACAATTCACTCTCACCACCTGGTGAATGGTTTGCCCAGCCTGTCCTGGGCAGTGATTGGAGATTCCCACACCTGACCAACTCCCATTTATATACTAAGCATTACATTTATGGTATAGAATGTTCTGGCCATTCCATTCTATCTGTGCTTCTTCTAAGCTTCTGTGGGAAGCTGAAACAATTCCTTGAAGAGTATAAACACCACCTAGCAATAACTGAAACACTTAGCATTATTGACATTCCTTTCACACCAAATCTGAAACATAGCAACCACTGTGAAAGAAAATTAACTCTATTGCACCTGAAATGAGGACACCACTCTATCACACTTGGCCTTTGTTTTTTTGTAGATCCCATGGAATGCCCTGTAGCTCTACACCGTATTTTCTATTTTATGTGCTTTTTCCCACCTCTAAGTACTATTTACTATTTTTCATGTTTTTTGTCCCAGCTCAAAGCATCTGCAATTTCATTTGGCTGTAGTATGTTTCAGAAAAGTGGTATTTTTCTATCACAAAGCTAACTAAATGGTATGTGACATGAGAACATGAGGGAGAGTTGAAACAGGTAGAGACTGCTGAGATAGTGTTGAAGGAGTTTTTATTAAAGGAGCCAAATCTGATGCAATTTCATCAATTTTCTGTAAGAAGGGTTTGGATCCTCCAAGGTCCTGCCTGAAGTGAGGTGAGTTCAGAAGGTTTCAGACTTACCGAACTGATTGTTCCTCGTATTCGGCACAGTCATGGAACTCAGAAAAGGTCTGTGCAGGTGTAACACAGGGGCTTCATCAAAGTCAATTGCTCCAGGTTGTCTGATGCACTAACAGTTCTGAAAGCCAATATGTTTGCAATTGTTACGCCAACAGGGAGAATCAGGTCTCTAAATCCTCAGGAGAGGTGAAGTGCTGTGTTTTGTCTTTCTTTCTGGGTTGCCTTTTACTCAGATTATTCTCTTTCAGACGGTTGTCCGAGTGTCTGGACAAATGGTTTTCAACTAATTTTCTCTCTCAACTAACTCTCTCTCTCTATCTATATCTATATCATCTATATCTATATCTATATCTATATCTATATCTATATCTATATCTATATCATCTATATCACCTATCTCTATCTTTATTTCTATCATCTATCTATATCTATATATCTATGTCTATGTCTATATCTGTATCTATATATCTCTTTATACCTGTATATCTATATGTCTATGCACTTATATATCTGTATCTGTATCTATCTATACATATTTTTTGGTTTTGTCCTTTGTCACTTTGGATCACATGCTGTTAGCACAGTTGCAGGAGTCACTTATGTGATTCTTCAAAGGCTGCAGAGACCAATTTTATAAGTGGCCAATCTGCTTTTCCTGGCTGTGTTGACGTGGGTCCCTCTTAGGTGATGAATTTCCAAGTAGTCCCATGCAATGCAGAATACAGGGTTCCCTCTGTCTAGAAGCTCATGTGGCTTTTAATTGGTCCACAGTTTCTGGGACCAAAAAGAATGAGCACTGCAGTTTTTACATGGTCTGTACAATCCAGGCACTATTTTGAATAATGACCGTTTGTACAGGTGTGTGTCATGAACAGCATTGTTACCTCAGTATTTTCAGAGCACTTTTATACTTAGAATTCACTTGGCATTTTAGAATATTGCCATGATAACTAGCAGAGGACTGTATTCTCGTTCATACAGAGAAAATACATTACAATTTTTGAGGCAAGAGCTTTTGAGCTTAACTTTAATACCATTCTGTTATTTCCTCCCCCCTAAACTCTGAAGCATAAATATCAAAGTTAAACCTTATACTTATTATTGTCCTTCTTGCTTAATATTAAGCTTCCTCTCTCTACCATTCATACATCCCACCTCCCGATAATATATTCTTGGTTTTAGTAAGAAGATTACAATCATGTGCATTAGAAAACCTTTGTTACTGTATAATTCAGGTATAAAGAAATGAAAACATTCTGTAAGAAATGGTCCCTTTTTGACAAGTTGTGGGTAAAGCTCAAACTAGTCAGCAAAATTTAATTCCTAATTGAGTTAAAAATTATAATGAAATATTCACCAGTGAACGTGTACTATTGATGCTGAGGTCTTTATCATTTCTTTTTATATAGATTTGCAATTCAGTACTATTTCTAAAAAAAAAAAAAGTAATGTGAAAAGGTTAAAAAAAGCTCTACAGTGCATATGGTCTCATTAAATAGATAAATTTCTCTTGTTTAAAAGGGAATTTTTGTATTTCTTAAGCCGGTAACTGTGAACAAAATGCACAGGCCTGGTTTATCTGAGATAAACAGGAAATTAGCTTGTTGTGGGACCTTGTAAAAGGGCAAGGAGATATCTTTTTCCAAACAATTCATTCAGACACTCATGGTCATTCCCACCTAGATTTCAGTCACTCTCAGACCTACCAACAAGCACAAAGACAAGACTGAGTAGCCTGCCCAGGGTCACTTGTGTGCAGCAGGGAAAAGGGACACTGGCAGTTGAGTCCTAATCATGCCACTATATTCTTTTCTAGCAATGACAAACTATTTTTTTTAAACTCTTTTTATAAGCCATGATATGATTCTTTTGCCTCAGAATATTTCTTTCTTCATCCTGCCTAAAACACTGCAAAGTTTTGTTAGGGTTTCCTCATTTTGGGTCTCCTCACAGCTGTACTTGGTCTTCCAGCTGGGGGAAGAGGAAGAGGAATAGCACACACATTGTGGTGTCACCTTATTGCCACCTTCCTGATGTCAGCACGCAGGTCATCTGCTGAAAAGCTATTGTGCAAGGGGCTTTATCAGATCATAGACCTGCTGGTCCTGATGTGAACAGTGACAGGTCCCTGAGTTTTAACCAGTCTATTGCTGTCAGTCATGTCCTTGGTTATTAATATGTGCTATTATTTTGACCTTTGTTCTATATTGAGTCCTCTGGTGCTTTCACACACAGATATTTCCATTAGTTCTTCATTCAGACCAATCAATCTTTCTGTTAAAATCTCTGCAAGTGAACGCTTTGGATCATTTTATCTAGTTCTGACCTTCATTGTCCTTTTTTTTGCAGTATTCATTTTCCCCGTTCCTATTTTCTCTAGAACTCCTTGACCCTTACTATATACCTCACTATACAGTCTTTACAGCAGCTCACCTAACTACACGGTTTCGGGCAGCCTCTTTATTCCAGTAATCGACAAATTCCCTGATCTTCCATCTAGCTGTTCCACCTGATGTCTTGCAAATTTTCACCTGGGTATAGTGCAAAAAGCTGAAGTTAGCTTGGCTTACCTGGAAAGTCCCTTCTCTGTCTTTCAGAGGTTTTTCTTAGCTTGATGTATCTATGCTGCATCCAGCACTTTTTTCTCTTCAGTGTCCTTCAGATCTCACGTTTCTTTCCTTTCCTCATGTCAAATATCTTAGTTAGCCTTCTGTACCTCCTTGTCCCAGTTACTATTTCTCAGTATCCCAAACACACACTTTATTCTATTTAAAATGCAGCTGTTCAATACATTTGCACTACACACATAAATACCTTTACCCTGCACACTGATTTGGTCATAACAGAAAGGGAGGCCATTGCTGGTTTGTTAGGAATATAAAACAACAAAGAAATTATTTTTGCTACCCCTTTTCTTGTCACCCACTGGTTTGCTAGGAGACTGTAAGAAATGCAGGGTAAGAACTCCCTGATTTTTATTTGCCTTAACATAAGTCATACAGTTAATACCAGTGAACGCACAATGCTTACATCTTTTTGAATGGCCCTCCTTTTTCTGAGATGATAATGCCTTTGCAACAGGACACTTATTCTGGGAGTGGAATGACGGTCTCCTGGTTACCCTAGGCCTATTGCAGTGCAAACTTAACCTTCATGTTATATGACAATTTTTCCATTTTTAAGAAATTGTTGCGGAGTTCAAACTATTAATCAGAATTTTAACTCAGTCCCACGAAATGATAATGCAGTATTCACAGATTATCCTAGAATCTAATCTACAAGATATTTGTGGTAGATCTAATACTGGAGCACTGAATACTTTATATATATCTGTTAGGATTATAAAATAGCTGTCATATTTTGGCTCAGAATACATTTATGTCCCTGGTCCCCAGAATACATGTACATATCTTTATATGAAATTATTTCCTATTAATCTTCATAATAAATGCATCTCTGAAATCCATATATTTAGAGTCTTAATACATGAGTGCTAGAAAACAGTATATATATATATAAAAAAAGTGGCATCACTATAATATAATAAAACCATCTATGATGTCTTGGAGAGTTCCAGCTTTAGTTGGGAATGTCACTGGTACTTATACCATTTTTGACGTGTCTTATCTTTTAAGCTCCTCCATCCAATTAAACATAGTAAGCATCTTGCAATGTAGGTGATTAAACACAGAGAGGTCAGGTAATCTCTTCTCTTTAATGGATAAAATAGCATCTAGCTCTGCCGTTAACATTTTAAAGCAGTTACCGTCTTGTTTTTTATAGGTGTATAATAAAATGCTGAAGCAGAAAATGACAGTGAGGGCTGCCAAAGCAATTATATTTTCTGCAAAATAATAAAACCACTGACAAATAGAATACACTAACAACTGGATCATTAATTACTTTAAATTCTCTAAAGGTGTTTAATAAAACAACATTTTTTCCACAATATCACTGTTTCGCAGATGTTCTTGTGTGTTCAAAATAAGCTGTTGATTCAGTGCTCATATTATATTGCTTACTGGGGCTCCCTTGTTCTGGATCATTAGACAGGAATAAAAAGAGTTTATTTTGTTGTACAGGATTGTATCACCACATGGTGTGATAATCATATGTCTTATCCAGTAGTTACTCTAATATGGACCATAGTGTAAACAATACCCCATGTGTTGTGCGATGTTCTGGGTTTATATTTGCAATTAGGGTTCTGCAAAGAAATTCCAATTCAGTATTTTGAAAAGGCTCCTGCTATGAATTCTCTGATTTATTCATGTATCCCAGCAAACAGTCTGCCAGTGCAAACTGGCATGCCTCCATGTCCATGTCAGTTGAGGGTCTCGTCATTTCAATGCAGGTGTGCTAAAGAGATTGTGGATAAAATGAAAGCAGAGAAGACGAAGAAGGGAAAAATAATTAAAAGTCTTAAAGGACTTTGATCATCTCTAGCATTTCTACTTCACACATCCCACCAGTATTTCTATATGCAGTTCCACTCAACTGCACAAAAAAATTATTCAAATAAAAGAAAATAAGGGAAGAAAATTAGAAACTTTCATTGAAAGCACATTGAGTTACACCAGCTGTGTCTATGTCCTTTTCAGCTTAATTTATATGCAAAACATTGGAAAGGCTTAAAGTCACAGAACTACAAAGCAAATGAAGACTCTATTATATTACCAAGAAAAGCTGGATGCAATATTTTTGATGAATACAACTCTTTCTTGAAAAGCCATTGCTTCAGCAAAACAAAAATAGTTATTGGAGATGTATGAGTTCTGCAAAGATTTTCATGCGAAAGTATTTGATAGAGGGCAAAAAGCAAATCAAGTAGTTGGAGTGTGGTACTTTTATTTTTGGCAGGAAAAAGTTGAATATGTATGTAACTAACTGGATGACCGGGCAGAAAAATGGCAGATGAAATTCAGCGTAGATAAATGAAAAGCAATGTACGTGGGAAAAAAACAGCCTTATCATTGTATAATATGATAGGCTCTGAAGTGGTCATTACTGCTGTGGAGAAAAACCCTGGGGTTCTGATATATAGAAAACATCACCTCAGTAGCAGTCAAAAAACAGATCAAATTTTAGGAATTTTTAAGAAGGCAATAAAAAGAAAAAAACCAAAGTAAAAACCATCATCTTGCTGCTGTACAAACCTATGTGTTTTTCCACAGCTGATACTCTGAGTGGAATTCTGGTCTTTCCATCTTTTAAAGGATACATTGCAATTGGAAAAGGTTGAGAGAAGAAAAGTGAGAAAAGTTAAGGCGTGAAGATCACCAGTACAGCTTGGCAGAGGTCTGCAAGACCTGTGAGTGCCACAGGAATCACAAAATCACAAAATGATATGGGGTTGGAAGAGACTTCTTGGAGATCATCTAGTCCAACTCCCCTGCCAAAGCAGGTCCACCTAGAGCAGGTTGCTCATGTTCCTGTGAACATGTCCAGGTGGGTTTTGAATGTCTCCAGAGATGGAGACTCCATCACCTCTCCGGGCAGCATGTTCCAGTGCTCTGCCACCCTCAAAGTAAAGCACTTCCTCCTCATGTTTAGATGGAACTTCTTATGTTCAAATTTGTGCCCGTTACCTCTTGTCCTGTCACTGGGCACCACTGAAAAAAGACCAGCCCCGTCCTCTTGACACCCTCCCTTTAAGTATTTGTAGGTGTTGATCAGATCCCGCCTCAGTCTTCTCTTCTCCAGACTAAAGAGACCTGAGACCCGAGACCCAAGTCCCTCAGCTTTTCCTACTAAGAGAGATGTTTTAGGCCCCTAATCATCTTTGTAGCCCTGGGAAGGGTAAAAGGCTGTTCACTGTCTCTTCTAGTATGAGAGCAAAGCACCATGAAATGCAATGAGTGGCAGCCAGATTTAAAGCAACTGCAAGACGCCAGTTCTTCACAAAAATGGGTAGTTGACCTGTAAAACTCCTTGCTGGAGGATGCCGCCTTTTGTGGCTGTCCATCAGGTGATCTTTGCACAGGTAAGTGTGCATCTAGTCATAGAATCATAGTCATAGAATCATAGAATGGTTAGAGTTGGAAGGGACCTTAAAGATCATTGAGTTCCAACCCCCCTGCCATGGGCAGGGACACCTCCCACTAGAGCAGGTTGCTCAAAGCCCCATCCAGCCTGGCCTTGAACACTGCCAGGGATGGGGCATCCACAACTTCTCTGGGCAACCTGTTCCAGTGTCTCACCACCCTCACAGTAAAGAATTTCTTTCTGGAATCTAATCTAAATCTCCCCTCTTCCAATTTAAAACCATTACCCCTTGTCCTGTCACTACACTTCCTGACAAGGAGTCCCTCTCCATCTCTCCTGTAGGGTCCCTTCAGATATTGGTAGGGATGACAGATGCTACTGTTCATCTTTATGAACAGTTACAGTCGCTACCCAGATTGCTGCAAATCCTGCCATTTGTCTTTTGTTGGATCAGGTGCTTTATTTCGCAGACCTCATTTATGATTAGTTGTCTGTTCCAGTTCTTTTTAGTATTACAATGGAGTAATTTGTCTTTGCTCATATTTGATACCTTACTGTTTTCACTGTAAGACATTACCCACACCACTGGCATTTTCAAGTCTGCCTGAGTTGTTCCTAACTGTGGTCATAACTTTAGAGCAGGGTCAGGAAGTCAGGATGGGTGGCTTCTGTCAGCAATTCAATCACTGAGCTAAGGCAGGTAAATTACTCTCTTATCTGCACTTACAGTTTGCCTATTTGTAGATAGGTGTAAGAATAATCCTCAAAGTGGGAGAACAGAGGTATGCTGTGCCCTCAGGTTTCTTCCTGTTCTCCTAAGATAGAATCATAGAATTGTTTAGGTTGGAAAAGAACTTTAAGATCATCAAGTCCAACCTTTAACCTAACACTGTCAAGTCCACCAAAATATGCTCAGTACTTCCAGGGGAAGAGGATGTTATCTAAAGTGCATGCAGAAGCTAAATGGAAGATGCTGCTCCTGGAACATGCAGGAGCTGTGAGCCCAGCTGGAGCCCTAAGAAGCTGCAACCCTCTGCCTCAGGAAGGTGCTGTGTCCCCTGAGTCAGGCATCCAGCATCCCTGGGCAGTGAGAGGGGGTCACACAGCTCTGCTGGGCTGCCTGTCTGCAGGTCCCAGGAATCCACGTCTGCTGGGTACCCCTGATTGGCAGTACCCTGTGGTGGCAAAAGGCTGTGGGTCCTGGGAGGTTGCTTGAGTTTCACGGAGCCTGGTGTCCCTCCACGTCTCACAATGAAAGAGAGCAGGATATTCCCGTGAAAGAGAGCCATTTCCAGGGCCTGCTGAGCTTTAAACCATTTTCCTCCCTCTGAAACAGCACTGAAATAGTTGCCTCTCGCACATTATAGGAGCTGTAATGAGCCTCCCACATAAAAGCTTAAAACTCTACTGTAATAATTCAACACATGAAAGGTGGATTTGATCCAATGATCCAAAATAGAACCAGATAAATGGGAAGCCCTTTTACGATTATCAGAGCCCGAGGGATACAACTGACACCTTTCTGTTTTCCTTTCTTTCTCTTTCTGTCTTTGTCAGTAAGCTATAAACCTCTCGCTGAGCTGTAAAAAAAAAACACCAAAAACCAGCAAAGGCTGAAATGAAACAGGTACTGCAGCTGTAAAGCAATTTAAAGAGTGCCCTTGGTTTCAAGAGTCAATCCATTACAAATTCTCTGGATTTTTTTTTCACTCTGTTCTTGGGAAACCACACAAAAAGATCTACCACAAACTCACAAAATAAATGTTCGCTAATTGTTAGAATTTCTTTAAGCTATTGGATCTTCCTGGTTAACTGGGTTTGGTAGCTTGCTGATCTTGGGCCTGAAAGGGTAAATAGAGATGAGTCCATAAGATACTCAATATTTAAAGGACGGGGGCCTGAGAGAAGTTTTGCTCTGTACTAAAGAGTAGTAGGATGCACTGTATGCAGGTTTTCCAGTTGAAGATGTACAGAAATAATAGTCCAATTCGTAGCTGTTTGCTGCCTCCCGAACCCCTTAAATGATCTCACTGAGCTGTTTGAAGTACCACACTCATCATTCCACCTTGTGTGCCCCAGGTCTTACAGGGAGATATGAATCTTGTGCTAGGAGAGCATCCAACAGGCCATGAACTTTGCTTTCTTTTCTGGGTTTTTAATAAGTATGAATTTTCTCCCGAGTTTCATTGCTTTTTCTCCTACGCTGAAAATCCCTGTACAACTTACACTCCAAAGCTCCATGTGACTCTCCAGGTATTTGCTATACTGCGAGATACTGACCGCACATTTATTATCACAGTCAATATGTCTCAAGCTTGGTGGACACAGATTGGTGAAAGCATTATAGAGAAATCAAACTTTAAATCCTCTGGAATTTCTTTAGAAAGATGGATCCTTGCACAAACCTTGAAACAGTAGCTAAGTCTGAATTACACTGTTCACAACTCCAAACCAACATTTCCCAAATATGCGTGTTTCTTCAATTATTTAAACAAAATACCTCAGGAATTTTATGATATACCAACTAGTATCTCAGCTGTGAGCAAAAGACTCAGAATTACTTATCAGTGGTGACAAAGAAGTCTAAGAGGCTTATATTTGATGAGTTTGGAAAAGTTTGATAAGCGCACAGAAATTACATGTATTGCAGTCTTTAAGCATTTTGATTATGGTTCTGGTGGTTATAATTCTTCATATGACTGCAATTTAGTGATGTTCAATGCTAGCAATCTGCTGAAGGGGACTCTTAAGAAGCTTGTTATAATTTTTCTACCAGATTGAAGACAAAGACAGACTGATGCCCTTGTGTCTGATCTGGAGAAAGTCCTGCAGCTCATCTCTAGGCTACAACTTAATCACATTACCAAGACAGATACACATATTACTGGAGACTGAATGTTTTCCCTGTGAAATGAATCAGACTGAACTGCAGTAACCCGGAGTCTTCAGAAAAACTCTCAGCTGAAGCAGCTATGAGTGGCTCTCTTCCTCTATGGACTGATCATGGGATGTAAGTATGGGATGTGAGATGGGAAGTAAGACTTTTGATTCATTAGTGAGTTATATTCTGATTCCAAAAAAGGACTTTATGTTCAGGAGTGATTTCAGATCCTACTATAATACATGGGGAGAGTCTGGTGCATCAGAATGGGAATCAAAGTGGAGGCCATCCTGTAGGTGACTCTAAAAGTGACAAATGAGGAAAACAAAGCAAGAGATTTGTCTGGAGCCTATGCATTCTCACCTGAGATGTCTTCACACACACAAACCTTGTTCATAAACAACATTGAAGTCGCTCATTAAACAGCCTCCGGGACAAGGGATACAGCATAGTCCTCATGGTCTCTATGTACCATCTCTGATGCAATGAATCTTGAAATAATTTGTGAAAAGCTCAAAGTAATATGGACTGATTGAAGAATGGGAACAAATACTAAGTTGTTCTTGCAAGGTCTTTCCCTCCGTGTAGTCACTGTCAGCTAGAGGAGCCTAATGATTAAGGTAATCTCAAGAAAACATAGGAAGTAGACCTCAATCTCCCTTGCCTTGGATATGTGACTTAACTATTGAGGTCTCTAGAAATTTGGAGTAGAGGCTGAGGAGAGAAGGTAGTAACAGCAGTATTTTAAAAGGAAATTATTGCCACTGTGTAACACATCCATGGATTTATGATAGTTGTTTTCAGTATACATTTACTGAATTGAAATGATTGCTAGATACTGGTAGGGGAACAACTGATTTCTAGACCCTAAGTGATTCTGGACGTAATCTGCCAAACCTCATGGAGTGTGAGGCTCAATTGCTCAGCTCAATTGCTGAGCAACTCTCACTTTGAAAGCAGTGATGCTTCCAAGACTAGGTAGCAACTAAACAGAGACTTGAGAACTGCAATTTTGAACTCAGGGAACCTAAATTCTGATTAACTCCTGGTTTATTTTTTTTTTTTTTCAAATGAGGTTCATGTCAAATGATAGCTATTCACCTTCTCAGAAAGCCCCTACTGTGAGATGGCTACTTTCCTGGACAGTACTGGTGAACCAAAAATCTTTAAAATTAGAAGAACAACTGTTTAAAACTTACTGGTCTGAACTTCAGCTAAACTTGCGTTCTCTGTGCATCTGCCATCTGCCATACATGCCTGTGACATGTACTTAACCCTAGTTTATCCTACCTGTGCCATAGATTACCATTCCTGTTATTGTCCACAGGTGGATTTCTTTGACTTTCTATTAATTTATTTTTCAGAACACATAATAAAAATTCTAGAAAAAGCTAATTTAAAATGGCTTTTCCCATTTCGGTGATTCTGTCTTTTTTGCAAATCTGAACAAGAGTGTTTTGGGTTAAAAGAAAAGATTTTTATGATTTTATTGCTCTGTAGCACATAGTTCATAAAGCTTAGCATGAACAAAGGAAGGACCTTGTTTTATTAGAGATCTTTGTTAAAATATTGGCAGCACATCACTAGACAACATGCACTTTCCTTGATCTTTGAAATATATTTGTACAAACAATGCCTATTATTGTAACACAGATTTGTAAGTCAAATTTGTTTTCTATATTTAACTATAAAGTGTTTCCTACAGGGAAGATCAGATTAACAAAAAATACATTCTTTCTAAGCACTTTGTTACTGAGAAGAAAAGGTCTTGTAGACCTTGGCCAACCGTTAGTATTGTTTCGATATACAATTGTCTTAAATATTCATCCTGACTGTTTGAAAACTCACAGGCAGTGTGTTCTGCAACCAAAGGATCTATTTATTAATTGAAATTTTATTGGGAGAATTCAATACTAAAGGATGAATCATTGTAGCTCAGAAGAGAGCATTGTGATAGACAGATAAAAGGGAATCAGTATACATGGTTTCATCAAAGAAGAGAAAGAAAGTCTGATTGCTTTGCTTGTTGGAACAGTAACAATTTATTTAGGAGTATTATTACTGGAATAGCAGTCCAGTTTATTTCAGGCTGACCGGAGTTGTTTCAAAGACTCAGAATTTCTTTTCTTCATCACTTTTACATAGTTCCCACTTGGGTGGCTGCTCTTGCTTTGTGCTTATTCCAGATGCTGCCTGACTTTCCTGTTTTGCTGGGATAGCTTTCATAAGCCTTTCTCATTGAAGTGTCATCTTTTTCATCCAGCAAATGGAATATCCCAGTGTGTTTTCTGACAACAATACAAGACAGAAATTTCCCACCGGTGCATTTGCAGAGACACTTCCTGACAGTTCCTAAGTTTTTCTACCTTAATGGAATACCCAAGGTCATGATTACAGCAGGGCTGAAAGGTCAACCTGATATTTCCATACTGGTACAATTATATTGCTTACAGGAAAGAGGTAGTTTTAATGAACTAGTACGTATGGAGACAAAATAAGCATATTTTGTAAACAATGAAGAGGTTAAATACTACTGCTCAACTTGCATTTCTGTACGCTCTTTATGTCATTGTTTGCTTGACTAATGATACTGTAACAGAGTGAGTTAGAACAGAAAATCCTTTTTTCCAATTACAGTTCTGTAAATAAGTCAAGGAAATGGTTTTCAGCTGTATGCTTAATAGCAAAAACAGCAAAAAATATGCACACAGCCAGAACTCCCACTAACTTGGGCAAATATTTTCAAGGTGCCAGAAACACATGGACCTTGTTTTTCAGGGATTGTATTTTTTTTGTTGTTGTTTTTCTTGTTTAAGCAACAGTCAGCTTTCCACTAGCACCCACATTCTTTCTTAATACTTCTTTCTCCTCCAAAAATATTTCTCTCATACAGTGGCTACCCCTTAAATACCTATTGATCTCAGAGCCTCTCCTGATGCCCTTTAATAGGTTTCTGTAGAGCAGTCTGAAGCAATTCTCTCTCGGTGAGAATTAAGTCCTTCCCTTTTATCACTTTAAATGCTATTGGGAAATCCACGTCTTCAATTTCCCTTATACACTCTGTCAGCTTTCTGGGGCAAACTGTATATTGTCTCCATTGCAATTTGCTGGCAATGCCATTCTCAAAGTGATACCTGCCATACAAACAAAGAAGGTTGCTACCCTTCTAGCAAAAAGTGTTTTCTATCTAGGCAAAAAAGAATTAGAAGAATGCAATAAAAAAATAAAAATCTAAAATTTCCAACTTCTTCCCTTTTCGTCCATACTAAGTTTTGTCCTCAAGAGGATATATCAGTCTGTAGAGGATGCTAGTTGTAAAGATTAATCTAGATGAGAGATCATCACTGATTGGTCATCCCTGATGGCAAAGGGGTAGAGGAACAAGTGAAAGAAATCATTAGCATGAGAGTGAAAAGAAAGGCAAGTGGCTTGAACTGTAAGTGGCAGATCAAAGCAACAGAATTCAGAGGCAAGTAAGAAAAGATCAGACCAAAGGGCGAGGATGTTGACTCTGCGTACCTGTGTGTCTGTGTGTATGTGTAGATAGACAGACAGGTAGATATGTTTTACATGAACTGTGAGAATTGTGAATGCTGACAGAGGCACAAGAGTGCAGGGAGCAGCCAGCAAAGTGGCAGAAGTTAAATGCTTGACCGAACATTGCTATAGGGACAGGAAGAAAAGGTCAACTGTGAAAGTAAATTTACCTAATAGCACTGCTCGGTGGTTTGGGGGGTTTTTTTCTTCTTTTTTTCTTTCTGTCTTTAAATGAGCTGTCTGACTTTCCTTTTTGAAATCATGTATCTGTTTGCCTTACATTAATATCCACGTCGTGTTCTTCTGTGTTATGTTACCTTTGAAGTGCCTAAGCATTTGTGTTTCTCGTAGAAAACCTTAACACTGAGAAATCTTGGTATTAGATATCCTTGAGAAACTGCCAGTTCCCTTATTTACCATTTTGCTTCTGACAAAATATCATGGTAGTAATGTTGAAGCTCCAGTTCTTGTATTTTACCTCTACCTTTTTTCTCATTCTTTCCTTGTGTTTTTTTTTTTGTTAGTTAAATATCAAGGTATTTGTTTCTGTCCTAGAATCAGATCACTCCTGTTTTTTGCCAGAGGCATCCCATCCATGTCTGTGGTCTTTATGCACGATGTTAATCCTGTCATACACCTTCTGAACTGTCCTTTTTCTTTCTGCTTTTCGAAGTAACTGTCTCACCTTGCTCTTAATACAGTGAACATAGATAAAATGTTGTCTTGGCTCCTCATGATAAAAAGAAGCAGACGTGCCTCTGCCCTGGCAACAGGCTGACAGCTTGTTTTCTCCCAGCTAAGGGAACCGTAGGCTGCAGAGGAGCTGTACAGCACTAGAGAAGTAAACTCAGGCTGAGAAAAAGATCTACACCTGTGACAAAGTGCATCAGGGAAATAAGGAAGTGGATAAGCATACAGCCATTCAAATCATTCTGATCGAATGTGTTCCCATCCCTTAAAGCAGGCAAGTTACTACATGCCATGGGTATGAGAACAGCATCTTAACACAGTGATGCTCAACAGGGCTCCTAATCCAAAAGCTGGGGAGCTCCGACTCAACTTGTTCAGAAAAGGGTTACTTTTATAAACACCCAGACCAGCTGCGGTGCGTGGCAAAGCATCAAAGGAATCTGTTCCTTTCCTTTTACTCTTGCCATCATGATTTATGGAGAAGACCCTTTCCTTCAGGAGATCAAAGTTGTGTTTGCTACCAGACACCTTGCTCACATATAAGGAGGCAGTGGGAGAACCTGGAAAACGACCAGTTTTCTTATGTGACGCCTAGATGCTTTCATCTCTGTGGGGTTTTTTGTTTAGTTTTTTTTTTTCTTTCTCTCTCAGGACTAAGAATCGGTAACTTTAAAAGCTAAGAGATTAGTAATCTGTTGAGCACTGGAGACATTTTTACAGGACTGAAAGCTACCAAAAATTTCGAAGGCTTACAATAAATTAAAAATAATGGTTCTGGTGTCACCTGTTTCCTCTCTATGTATACACAGAAACCAACTATTTGTTAGACATAGTTACTTGAGCAAGACAGCCAACAATCATGGCAAACCTCGGAAGTTCTGAAATAAAGGCAGAAGATCTGCCTGAAATAAGTATTTATCTTTACTACCATATTTCTTCAATGAGAAACACTCCAAATGTAAGTCCCAAATTCTTTGTTTTTTCCCAAAGGAGTAAACATTTATAGTTAAAGAGTGACAGAAAGCACTCTTAATGCCTTTTGAAGCCTGTATGTCACAAAAAACTGCAGTACTTCATGCTCCATAAACTTTACTACTTTCCTCCAATTTCAGACCAAATGAAGTCAGAGCTACATTTATGAGACTCCATATATGATTAGCAATCACTCTTGCTCATACATTATTCATGGAGCTGTCATTACATGTGCCAATTATAGGCATTGATACACAGTTTCATATGTTCTTCTCAATTGGCAACTGATTTTAAATTATAACCCTTAATTTTGCATTCTAGGAAGTAGAATAAAAAAAAAAAGAAAAAAAAGATCTCTGTTGCTATCTATAATCTATGAGTTTTTCCAATAGAAGTCATCCTAATCTACATTAGCCTACTGAGAATGGCATCAATGGAGTTTCCATAGCAAATAAAAATTAAGTCTTATATCTCAGGACTTAATAGATACATCCGCTGACTGTCAGTTGAGATGTTCAGTTTATCAGTCTGAAGATGCGTAGGTCATTCAAAATAGCACTAGGATTTGCTTTATTGTGAAGAGAGATGCAGGATATTTCACTCAGCAATTTCATTAGCTGTTATAAAAATTTTCATTAATAAAAATACATTAAAAACTATATATATTTGAATATAGGAATTACTTTATAATAACATTTAGTCTTATATTAGTACATTTTTGCATACAATACTACTATGTAACTGAGGATTGCTTTTTGTTTGTCCTGATGGCAATATAAGTGCCAGAGTCAACACACAAGAATGGATACTGAAAACTACTTGTTTTTTAAAGATTAGAGTCCTCATGATGTCCCTCAACCTCTGCTGTCCCACAGACTTAAATGAAATAACTCAGCAGGCTGTCAAATGTTCCCTTACCCACATCTTCATGGACCAGGAAAAGTAGAAGGCACTTTACGACAGCTTAATTGCAGCACAGACCAGACTCAGTGAGAGCTACTGTTTTGTATAAAACAAGCCCCCAGAGTTGTTAATGGGTGTGTTCTACTTAGCAATAACCTGCCTATTTATCTTTTTAAGGTGAGATTTGTGTCTGATTAACAATAGATCATTCTTATTGAAGTGACAAGGGATTTTCTTAATTGTTTTCCACTAACTGGAAAATACTAACTGTTCATGTTATCTGCTAATGTGACAGCTCATATTGTTGTGCTGTTAGACTGGCAAAGCCATTTACACATGATGTCCAAGAACAGTGATTAAATAACACAAAGGTAGCTGTTTCCCCAACACACAAAAGAGAAGCAAACATTTTATAAAGGTGCAATGGTAGAAATTGTCTCACTGCATGCATGGAGAACTGATGGATTTGACAGTTCCAGGTGAATGTTCTGTTCCTGTGTCATGTGCTGCTTCTTCCTTAGTTGCTGAAGTGCCTGAGAGCCAGCAGAGAATTTCTGTATCATGTTGTTACTGCTGTGTGAACAATAAAAGTCTTCAGAAGCTAAAGGAGAGGATCAGACAGGCCACCACCTTCTGGAGGTGTCTCATCCAACTCCCCTGCTCAAAGCAGAGTTAGGATTTGCTCAGACCCACGTTCAGGTGGCTTTTGAATAAATATTCAAAAATAAATATCTGTTAGAGAACCCACAGCCTCTTGAGACAAGCTGTTCCAGTGTTTGACCACCCTCACAGTAAATACCTTTTTCTTCATAGCTATTCAAATTTTTCTGTCTTCCAATTTGTGCTTGTTGCCTCTTGTTCTATAACTGTGCACCTTCAAGAAAAATCTGACTCTGCTTTCTCTACACCTTCCCCTCTGGTGTTGTTCATAGCAATAAGATCACCCCACCAACCAAGATCACCTGCCTCTTCTCCAGGCTGAATAGGCCCTGACCTCACATGATCTCCTTGCACACCATGTTATCCAGCCCAAAACCTGCTTGGTGGCCTCTGCTCCGCGTGTTCCAGTATGCCAGTGTCTGTCTTCTACTGTGGAGCTCATAACTGGACACAGCACTTCAGATGTGGTCTCACAAGTGCTGAATATAATCTCTTCCCTTGACTTGCTGGCTTAATTTTGGCTAATATGGTCCAGGACACTTTGGTTTGCTGCAAAGACGCATTGGTGGCTTGTGTTCAAACACTCCGTAGGAATCCCCGGGTCCCTTTCTGCAAAGCCACTTTCTGGCCAGCTGGGCCCCAACCTGCCATGCTACATGGGATTATACCATCCCATGTGCAAGACTCTGCATTTGCTTTTTTTTTGCTGAACTTCAGGAAGTTCCTGTCAGCACAAGGAACTGAGAAGTGTCATGTTAAATTTTAAGAGATTCAGCATTTTTAAGACGAGATAGTAGAATTTAGAAAGTGGCTCCAACAAAGTTTGCTTAAGTTGTTGAAGACTCTTATTGGGTGTAAACAGCAAGCCTGAGTAAGTTTCACAACTCTCTTAGCTTCCAGAAAACTTAATATGAAACCCCTATTCTCTTTCTCTCAGAAATTGTAAAGATCTGCATGCAAATGCAACCGCATACTTACGAATGCATATACATACATAATACCACAGATTTCTCTACTTTCCACTGAGATACATTGAAACACACAAGCAAGCAAGCAAGCAAAGTCCCTTTCACATTATAAACAATTGTATCCATTCTGGAAAAGGCTATAGAGAACATAAAAGTAAGTTAGTATAAGGTCTGTTAATCTTGACAATATCCTCTTGATTACAGCATCATGAATGTGATGCTCAAATATCTCAAAATTCAACCGTGTTGTTGGCCATTACGTAGTCAATTCCTCTGCTGTGTATTTTTTGGAACAAAGAAAGTTTAACATTGCTTGTAATAGGGACTTGTGAGACTTTTTAAAAACTGATGAGTGATTCAGATGAAGAACTGAAGTATTAATAGTACCATTTCTGAAACAGTAACTACCACAAGATGGAGGTACACACTACATACTGAAATGGTCACTGGAGCCTTTTTCTGAGAATATGATCAATACGGAGAGAGTTTCATGTCCCTACTTTCCCTTGCAAAACTAACAGCACTATCTGTAGTCTGAGAGTCTGTACGTGCAAGGCTTATGGCAAGCTTGGGAATTCATGCACCAAGACCAAGATATATCAGTTGAAATCCTGGACTCATTGAAGGCAATTGCAAAACTGCTACAGAATCACACAAGCCTGGCTTTTATTTCTAGAACTTTCTATGAGCACTTGTCTTGCACATATTAATGCAAATGCCAGCTAAATAAGGGAACCGATATCTCCTCATCAGTACAGGTTCATTTAATTTACATGCTGCACTTGAACCCAGTAAAGTGTTTATGTTCGGAGCTGTAATAAGTCATTAAGTGATTTTAAGAGCCCAGGAAAACAGATGGAAAACCTTCAGGGCATGCCATCTGATGAGTATAAAACTATAACCCTACTGCAAGAAAACAATGTGCTAGTTGTACACATGACATGAAGTTCCACAAAAATTAAACCTTGCCTATCAGTGTGGCTTCCATGGAGATTACATGTGTGTGTCTGTGTGCCTGAAAGATTCATAACCTGACAGTAAGTATCAAAGCACATTCATTTTAAAGTAGCATTAATAGAGAAGAAATATCTGTGCAAAACTGTATTTTAAAGAGTTCTAGGGAGCAATACATCAGGTTCAGAAAGCCCTCTGGCTTCCAGAAACTTCATCAACTGCCACTGGTGGAAATGGGATGCCCCCAGCCTGCCATGGGAGGGGATTTGTCATGCTGCTTACAGTGGAAAGTAACTGTGGTAAAATCTGCTTGCTAGTGACCTTTCATTACACAAAACAGCAGATGGCAGCCTACAGCCAGTATTTTTTACTGTTAGGTACTATAATTAATAAACAGAATCTCTCTATGAGAGATTTTTGTAGGAAAGCTATGATATATTTAGGTGCATGGAAATATGAGGAATGAGTGTTTGTGTTCTTCCCTCCTGCCTTGCCTCTGTGGCACAACTGTGCTCATTTGTATTTTTGGTGCAGAAGGAATTCTCCATCTTTTCCCCATCCAGCTGGTGAAATTTATTGCTGCAATGGAGTCAGCTCCTCAAAGAAGCTGGGCAGAAGCACCTGACCTGGGAGCAGCAGGCAAGGAAGTTTTAAGCTGTTGAATGCTCCTGACTACAGTCTTCGGCAAAGTCAAGAAGGCCTTTACAACATCTTTTACTTTCCACTGAGCTTTTATCAGTCTGCTTTAAAAGAAATAACTGTGCAGTTACAGAAGCAGCATCTTCCCTCCCCTCCCCTGGCCGGCTGCTGTGCCAGTACATGGTGCTCCGAAAGACTAACAAATTGCTGCATCCTCTCTTATGATTTCAAGATCTCCATCCTGCCCTTTTAGCATAAATGCAGCTACATTAGGGTACAGACTAAATGACAGAGGCTCTAAAGAGTTTGTTTATTGGCCACGGAGCACTTTGCAGGCTGGTATCTCTTTGGAGCATGTGGCAGAGTGAGCAGAAGGCTTCACGTGTACACCTGGCTCATGCGTATCCACACACAGGAAGAAGTGGCCTGAAAACTAAACACGTTTGCCGAATGCAGAAAATATCATCCTGGGTCTCGGATTTGCTTTTTTTAAGGTTTTAAATTGTTTCCGTTTCAAATGTGTTGTCCCTTCTCCTCCCTTGTTCTGGTCCCCTTTGCCTTCCCCAGGCTCCAGGCAGCAGCGATGGAGCGGAGGGTCCCAGAGCAATGCCCGCATGGGGTTGCCCCTGCCCATAGAGACCCACACCACTCATGCCTTATACCACTTAGCAGTGCCTCCTTGCCTTGCTGCCCTCATTGCCTGGAAATAGTAATTGGGTTCTGCAGACTACAAATGTCTTTTGTGCAAAAACTTTTACACACGCAGCAGATACAGTAGTTGTTCTTTTAGCACTAAAATGAAATACTTACATGTTATCAGCTAAGGATATCAGAGTAGGATGACAGTCAATTTGTAAAGGATTTTCTTTGGATCAATTGAAAGAAAAGATGTTTTTAAACATCTTTCATCACAATTTGATTTTATAGAAATGAGGAGAAGTTTTTTGTATATTCATTAGGTGAGCTATGAGCCTATTTCTTTCTTTAATTCGCTGAAGAAAAATCTGACCACAGAGAGGTTTTTTATAGTATTAAAAATGCTGTTAAGAACATTGCCAAAAGGATATTGCATCAATAATTCAGGATATCCTTTACAAAATATAGAAATATTTCTAGGACTTTTAAAATGAAAAATCACAAAGTTTCGAAATCCAGTTTCATAGGAGAAGACTAGTCTTGTCTCAGTTGCTATTCAGCCATAAAAAATGTAGTAGAATTCATCTTTGATGCTACAGGGCCTGCTTTTAATGCCAGCTGTGACCTGCCCTTTCCAACCTTGGGATTTGCCTCCTTTCATCAGGAAATAAAAAAATGCCATCTTGAAGTTTTGGTTTTGTCTCCCTCTTCTGTATTCTTGCGGTGGGCTGATCCCGGCCTCCACCTAGTCACTTGCTTACTCCCACCTCAGCACGATGGGGGAGAGAATCAGAAGAGCAAAAGCAAGAAGACTTTCTGCTTGATATAAAGACAATTTAATAGGTGAAGCAACGTTGTGTGTGCAGTGAAGCAAAATAGGACATTCATTCACTGATTCCCATCGGCAGGCAGATGTTTAGCCACTTCCCAGAAAGCTGTGCCTCAGCACACCTAATGGTTACTTGGAAAGACAAATGCCATAACCATGAAGGCATCCTCCTCCTTTTTCTGAGCTTTTACCTCTGAGCATTATAAAGCATGGAATATCCCTGTGGTCAGTTGGGGTCAGCTGTCCTCACTGCGCCCCCCCTCCCAGCTTCTTGTGCACCTCCAGCCTAATCATTGGTGGGACCAGAGTGGGAAAAAGAAAACCTCAGTGCTGTAGAGGGACTGCTCAGCAATAGCCAAAATACCCCTGTCCTATTGACACTGAGTCACAAATCCAAAACATAGCACCATATAGGCTGCTGTGAAGAGAATGGATGCCATCCCAGACAGACTCAGTACAACTTGTCTTCTCCCCTTCTTTCTCCAGTGGACCAGTGTAAGATAGCAAGAGAAGATCAATAAATGCAACTTTTCTGTTTTTTCTAACCCCATAGGCTTTTCAGAATGAATGTCAATGTAAACAAAAGGAGGGATAGTAAGACTTTCCCCATGAAAGTATTTTGCTAAAGGGACTTAATGGAGACTCCTTTGTGAGAGAATTAAAGCAATACCCCTTTGTGTTGGTACTGCATTTAAAGCAGTGCTTTATTTAGATGTTAAATGCCCTATGAGGTTGCAATTAGACTGTCTGAGTTGTACTGCAAAATTAAGAGCTATTCCTTTCCTGACAGACGTGAGGGAAAGATACCTGCCATGATCCCCTTCGCTAAAGCCTAGTAACCATCTCCTGCAGGGGCAGCAAGTGCTGTGTGAACTGCTCCAGCTGCTTCCAGAGCAGAGGCACTGCTGTTCCCTGGGTGGTAGGAGCTTACACATGCAGCATAACCCAGTTAGAGACCGAAAAAACAGTTACCAAAGAGACCGGTCAGTTGGTCCGAGGAACCCATCCTCTGGTGGAGATGTTCCGTTGAAGGCTTGGGGAAGAGTTTATACAACCCTGCTGAAAAAGCAGCAGTTTTCTCCACTCATCTTTGTGGGGGAAAGGGTAAGTATGACAAGCACAAGCTACAAACTAGAAATTCACCTTTTCTTATTATGTCACTGTTTCTCATACGGAGAGTGCCATTTGCAACATTTATTTCAGCTGTTTGCCGGCAAAACTCTTACCAGGGAGAAAGGAATTACGCTGTGTTTTACAGATTTATTATTTTTTTTTGTTTCCTTTTGCCTGCAAGGTGAGACATGACACCAATTGTCATATTTCAGGGGTAGGATGGAAGATGAGAATACAATTATCAGCTTCCCTGGAAAGTAATTTTCCCTTAATTGCTCTTATAAAACTGTAATAATAGAATCAGAAACAAGGAATATTAACATATTACTGTTAACTTCTATTAGTGGAAGTTGTCTGAAGTTTGCCTACTATACAGAAACAAATACTTCCTAAATTCTACCGTAGATACTGATCCTCCAGTTCTGCAAATTCAACATTTCAAATCCAGATCCTCTTCTCAAGTGTCCTGATAAAGCTGTCAATCACCTTCAGAGACCAATCATGTATGTAATAAATGCTCTGGATCTCACTTGTCCTCTAACATTTATAACACTGGTCATATAACTGTTGCACGGCAGGTGTAAGGTTGCTAAGGCTTAGGTAAGTACCAAAGTTGTTAGATTGCATCTTTCCTTGTTCTTCATTCTCTTTCTCTAGTCATCATATTTATACTCCATATTGCCGTAATAAACTTTAGCTAGTAAGACACTGTGTTCCCTAACTGGCAACATATGCAGTAATGAAGAACTACCTTCCAAGCAAATATGTTCAGAATTACTGGAGTGGAAATAATTACTGGAGTTCAGAATTACTGGAGTGGAAAAATTTAAAATTTTAAGAAAATTTTAAATTTGCCCTGGCACACCTCTTCTTTATCAAAGTATGCAAGTCTGCATGTGAGGGATTCTGGGAAGAAAAACAGGGAATAGAAGGAAGAACGAGGGATTAGAAGGGTAAGCTGAGAATGGCAGACGTGGTTAGGGAGAGTCAAAAGGGCCACTTTGTGCATTTGCAAGTTTGTTGAAGATTCAGATTTTTAAATTTGCTTCTGTGGGTGCTGATGCTAAATTTGCATATGTGTGGGAAAGGGGAAACATAAGTACATGCACTCCTGCCTCGCTGCACAGACCTTCATATAGGCTTTCTATGGTTTTCACCTTTTGGGTAGAGGCAGTAGAGACCAAGCTTTTTCAATGTGGTCAAGCAGAGCAAAGACATGATTTCATAGCTGTTCACAAAGCTGTTTGATAGAGAAGGCAAAGACTGCTCCTTATTTACCTTGGGGGAAAAACCAATAACAACAGAATGGTATTTAACTGTAAAACTCATAAAACACAAGTACTAGAAAAAAAGCTATTTCTAGCAGTTACAGATTCTGCCTAAGTATTGTAGTAGCTGCTTTGGTTCTGTCCTTTTTGTTATATGTTACCCTCCAGGCAGTATCATTTGCTTATTTAAGAGCATTTGTTTAACATAGGGGAGCAGCAAATATATAGCAGCAAGTTCTTAAAACATCACTTATTCTTTTTCCTTCAAAACGCTGAACAAAGTCTATTTATTTTTTTTTATTTGAATGACATATAGACACAGTCTGTCTCTTAGATTTGCCCCATCAGTAAAGTTAGAGTTTGTATTCTAGAGACATTGGTGTGTCAGTGAGATTGGTCCTTTAATGTAATACATGAGGCTACATTTCTGATGTCTGTATTCATTTATTTCAGGTTTCATGATTTAGTGACAGTGCCTCATTCATTACCTGTGTTTCTATAGTAACCAAATATCCCATAATGGCTCTGTTACGATGCCAAAAAATGTTTCAATTTAAGCTAATCTATTCAATTTTAGGTCATTATGCCGCAGTACTAGCAGGGATGACGTTACAGCTCTTTGGCTTTTTTTAGGCTTATTTTGTTGCCGAGAAAAGGAAAAAATAGACACTAAAGAGACTGTTGTGAATAAGAAGCCCTGGGATGTCTATGCATTCAAAAAAGCTTTTATAGCTGTCTGGCATCTAAATCCAATATATTTTGTGATCTTGTGGTCCTCACAGCTGTATCCTACAATTGATTTTTACTTTGAAAAAACAGCAAAGTCCTGCTTTGATTCTTGTGTCCTTGTTTTTCCCTGTTTGGATTCTGGATATCTTAAGCGTTCTCTATAAGAAACATCTATTCAAGATTTTCCTAGTATATAAGCCCTCATGCTTCAAAAGGAGTGGTTTTTATACTTATTGATTAAATACTCTAAGATTGATTCAAGCACTTTGATCATAATAATCTCATGGATGGACAGAACCCCACTTCTAGTGGTATATTTTAAGAAGCTAGCATTAGGTACTTGTAGCCTTAGCACTGCAACTACTTAATGCACATCTAAGCTTGAGTCACCAGGGCTCTTGCAAACACCTGTAATCAAGCAGCTGCATAACAGTTTGAAGAATCAGGCACCAAATGCAATTTTTTCTGTTCTGTTTTTATCAAATCAGAGAGTGAAGTGACAGACTCATAAAAGTATTTCTCAGCACGGTTCCCTCTGGTACAAGAAGAAGTAGCTTTTATTTCAGCAAGATGCCTTGGAATCAGTAAGTGATATGGCTCTTTTTTTCTGTGTCTATGTGCTCAGTATTCCTCTTGATTTCCCCTGGGATCCTCTCACACTGAAAAACTTCTGCCCTGATACGAACAAATTGATGCAGGACTTATTTCAATGTTGTGTCCCTACAAATTCCTGTTATGATGGTACTACCAAGCCTCCTGGTTTGATGAAATTAAGCAAAGCAAGAAACTCCTTTACAATTCTTGCAACTGCAGCCAGTAAATGTGTTTTGTTGCTTGGGTTTGAAAGGATAAATATAAGTGTCAGAAAGGAAGCTGAAGAAGGGAGAGAAATTGAGTGATTTTGCCTATATTGAATTGAGAGGATATATACATTTTTGTAGGAACAGAAGATGAAATAAACTGGATGAATGTATAAAACCTACTAAATGCTGTAACTGTACAATAACAGCATACATATACCCAGCAGATTGATTGTAAGTGGCTGTGCAATGAAGGCAGACTGACAAAATCAAGCTTGGGGAGTGTGGTTGATGGACAAGCGCTATCACTTGCTACCAAGGAGGGGACACACAGCACGTCTGGAGTTGCTGAGTCTCAGTAATGCTGCAGGACATGCAATACCCAGCTGGAGGCTCTGGACTGGCTGCTGAGCACAGAAATATGGAGGCAAAGGGTCCTGAGTTTTTCTAAAGAGGATGGAGACAGATGAGAGGAAGCTTTCTGTCCATGCAGCAGGAAGGAGGTAATTTCTGACCAACTGCCAAAAACCCCACAGTCCGTTGCTCCCAACTTTCCCCCTATTCTATCCAAATTGCCCTCCCTTTTGCCGTCCTGCCCCCAGGGATGACTTAGTTGCTTAAAAAACCACTATGTCCAGTGTCACTGTAGAGCCATCGCTCTGGGAGGTTGCAGAGCTGCTCCTCTCCAGCAACAGTGACACCATTAGCAGTGGTGAGGTCTCAGCAGTAGAAGCCTCAACTCGCAGTAGGTGTGCCCAGACACCAGGCAAAGCAATTCTGATTCCTGTCCCTAAATTACTTACACGTCAGAAAGAACTGAACTGATAAAACTATTTGCCTCAAATGCCCCCCATTCATTAGATTATCCTACAAGTGTATTCATTTATAGAGAACTAATAAAATCTCAGAAAAAAAAATATCAATAATGTTGAGATTTATATCCCATTATTGTTTTTATATGTGCCAGAGACTGGTACCAAGCTTTTTCATACGTTATAATCAGTAATGAAATAACAGCCTTAAGAGGTAGGGATGCTATATGTCACATGCTGTAGCTAGCTCTTCTTCAAAGTTCAACAGGGAAAGAAACCAAAGACTTAGAAACAGTTGTGCTGTGTTGACCTTGCAGCATGGATTTTATCACTGTACTGTCTGTAAATATCTGGAGTCAGGAATGCTTAACTGCTTACTATTGGATGCCTATCTAATTAATTAATCAATAATTAAAGAATGTCATCACGAAACAGACTCTGAGTTCCTGTAAACTTTGCTCTTGTCCAGCTCTGGATCACAATTTCTATCAGCTAATAACATAAGCAAGAGTCTTCACATAACACGTCAATATTGTGTTGTTTCCGACCTGTTATGGGAGCACTTCTCCAAAACCAGAACATTGCTATGCTTGCTTTCAGTGTTTCTTGTGACTGGATGAAAAGCTTTTTTTTACTGGAAACCACCAGTAATGTGACATTAGAAAAGAAAATTGCAGAAGATTCTTAATCCCTTGAGTTCTGGCCAAATTCAAGCACAACAATTAGCGAGGATGTGCAGAACAAGATAGTAAAAGATTAAATTTATATTCTTCATGATCCTTGAAAATTATATTCTTGCCTATTTGTTGGCAGACTGATGATGTTAGCAGAGCAGAAGCTTATTCTTCAGAGACTGTGCTTCCTTTTGGCCAGCATCCCTTTGTTCGTCAGGGGGAAACAGGCAGAGCACTCCTTGTCTCTCCCTTTAGGCTGAACATTCATCTTCTGTTTGTGCCCCCAGCCCGCATTAAGCCACAAAATTTAATGCTATCAAAGTTCACTGCTTTGTTTACAAGACAGCATGATGCAACAAGTGAAAATACTTTCCATTTTAAAATCTGAAGAATTGTACATGGCCAAAGAACATGTAAGCAACTCAGGCTGTGCCTGCATAATGACTTCAACATGTTAAAAGTGGATCTAAAGAAATATTCACCTCTCCTGTAGTTAGCAGCATGTAGTCTGCTTTTTTTTTTTTTTTTTAAGTATGGCTTTGCAACAGTTATGCCAGTTCCCTCATTACTTTACATTTTCTTATGCCCTACCTGGATGTATTGTGGAAATTTAAAGTGCAGTAAAAGGGTAATTTAAATTGTTAGAGTACTGTGCTTATTGCAAGTGTAAGAGTGTAGAGATTACCCTTAGGATCACAACACAGAATACAGTTTTCTTCTTCAACTAGCCATCTTTTGCTGCTTTAATACAGAAACTAATAGGAGGAGTCAAACCTACTAAGAACATGCAAAAAAAAAAATTGCTGAAGGTGCTTCTCACTGCTCACTGGAGTTATTTGTGGTGGTGTTTCTCTTTTTGAAATCCAGGGTAGACAAAGAAGGTGACAAAGAAGCTGGTATTCTGGTATTGCTGGCATTCTGCAAGTGAAGATCTGCGACAAAAGTTTATCTCCAGATGGGTACCAAAAGGCTGTGTATTTAAGCATACTGCAGAGGTAAAAAAGAGGCGTGAGGGTGCTGCTGCCTGATCTGCAGACTCTCTGTCTGTCTTGTGAGCTACTGCCACAGCTGCAGCTCAGGCTCAAAGCACCCAAAAAACTTAGAAAGAGGCAAACGATATAATGGTGGATTTAGCTGTAGCTTGATCTAGTCCCACCATGCCTAATCACTTTACACTCTATGAGCAAGAACTTTGGCTTTTCCCAAAGGAAAATCCCGGACCATAATGCGAGTCTTTGACCCGCTCTTGCAACAGATGTTCAAGAGGGCAAGTCATCTGAGTCAAGAACGGGCTCAGATCATTGCGTAGCTGACATACTGCAAACATATAGAGGATCACACAGAAAATTCTGGTTTAGAGGGGAAAGAGGCCACCAGAAAGAGCATAAACTTTAATTTCACTGCTCCCAGCTGGAGTATAATACAGGGTTAGCAGTGACTCATGCAAGTTGACTCACAAAGCAAAGAAGTACCTGCAGCAGTAGCTGTACATTTTGCTACTGCAACTTAATAAAAGTTTATACCATATATAGAGTATTGTCTTATTACCGCAGAGGATAATGAGGAAATTGAATTAATTATAAAAAAATACATTAAAAATCATTGATTTCATCATTGCATTACTGGGAAGTGCTTGACCAGGGATCATAGCGGTTGTCAAACTGACTGAGATCAGCTCCATCTAAATATGCACAAAACCAATCCTTCGCTCTCTTTTATATAAAGATCCTTCCTTAAGTCTTATCTTTGTGCTCCCCAGAGAAAATTGGCAATAATTAGCTAATCTGAGTCTTTGAGATTTGTCCCTTTTTATTTCAGATGTCTGTAAGGTAGATGTCTGGTTCTCAGATCCCCAGATTCCTTATATAGTCTCTAGAGAGAAAGGGGCACCTTGGAGGGCATCGCCTACTTCACTCTAAAATGGATGTATATTTTTAGAGTGACTACTTCACTGTTCATCATTCTCTCTGGCATAATCTATGCACCATCCTGTATGTCTCTGCAATCTCTTGTTGAGATCATATACTTCCATGGGCAGAGACCATCTTTTGTTTTGTGTTGGGACAGGCATTAGCTGAATGGGATCAAAATTGAAGCTCTGCATGTTCCAGTCATGGGCATAAGAACAATAAAAGCACAAAGCACTGCATATACTTCCTGATAATTATGTATCACTTATCCGATGTCATCTAGTAATTTAAGGATGTTTGAGTTTCCAGATGTAAGATGTACATATGGTTTGAAGAGATGCAGAATTCAAACAGCCGGTACTCTGAGTCCTTCGTTCCTGGTGACACAGCCACCAGAATAGCAAATCTGCAAGCAGGGAGAGGAGCCTCATTTATCACCTGCTCTACTATTGTTGATGAAAATAGCTGTAAGGTAGAACAACCTGAAGCGCAGAAGGGAAAGAGCGGCATAAAGGAGATTTTTAATTTTTCTGGGTAGACTGTAACGACTAATCATTTGTCACTCTGGCTAAATAATGAAAAAAGTTTCTTCTCCTCCAGGAAATTTGAATTTTTAGCCTGTCCAACAAAAGTGTTATGAGCACACTTTAAATACATTAAAATGCATTTCAGCAATCCCTATCCAATATTACATTCAGTCACTCATTTTATTTTTATAGCATTCTCCATAGAAGTGCCACAGAGAGTTAGACTGCAAAGCACACTTAATTAAAAACACAGCTAAGTAAATAGGATTGGGTTTTATAAACCACAAGACACCTATCATTTTAATCACACATGGAGATGTAGTCCACACACAGGAGGCATAGGCTGCTATCTAGGGAAACTGCAAAAACAGTCCGGCTTTTATTTTTACTGAGTTTCAACAGAGATACTAAAAAATATATATATTTCATATACAATATAGAGTGCTGAGCATCTGGTGCTTAACATTCAGATAACTAAATACTGAAAAATAATTTAATGTGTGTTATAAAACAGGCTGTAAAAGTGGAGGCTTAAAGCCAAATGTCTATTCCTCTTTCAGACAAAACTAAAAAAATAAATGCCTTTCAAAAAATATGTGGTCTTCAGCTTGGAATCTTCATCGGCACAGTAATATTGCCTTCAAGTTTTCTTTCCAGTCATATGAATTATGTTTGTGTTTTTATCCTTCTGCCACATCTCTGGATATTACATTTATGTATTCAGTGTGATGTACAAGAAATGAGCCAGATAATTACAAGTAAGCTGAACCAGCTGCAAATACAGATAATGTACATTCATTACGCTATAATAAGACTGTGTGCATATATAGAGTTTTGTATACTACGGTTGTGTCTGGGTTTTTTAGCTATCACGCCTGCACTCTGAGATTCTTGCCAAGCTTTTCATGCCTGTGCAGACCGACAGTGCCACGTCTGTGACTGCAGAGAGCTCCTGCTAGTGGTCTTTATGGCAGGGCTTTGTGTCTTCAGCTGTAAATCCACTGGGAGTAGTGAGTATCTCACAGCAAGATCATGCGTGCTTAGCTACCATAGCCCTGATCCTAAGAACAGCCAGCGTGCTAGGAATAAATAATAAACAAAACTTAGGTGCTTGTGATACTTACTAAATGAATGTTTCATGATCAGAATGACATTTTTGACTATAAATGACAAATCCTGTAAACAAAATGTAGACCTCTTGTCTATGAAATGAAAAAATATTAAAATTACTTATTAAATTGCTATTTGAAAGGTGAAGGGAAAGCTCCATGCATTTGCACTTGACAGCTATTGTTGTTGTCATGAAATCATTTTGACATTTAAATGTCAAAAATATTTCTATGGATATGCTATTCTTGCCAAAGCTCCATTCTCTTTGATCATTCTGATATTTCTGGTTTTGGCTTTCAGTGTTTTGATTTCACTGTGAATTTATGTCCGAGTGGTCCATCGTTAACCCTATATACTTCACAGCATAGTGGGAAAATGGTGATCCTTGCACCTTCTTTCCTTGCATACACTTTACAGTTTTTTCCTTCTTTTTTTCCCTGTCTTCCTTTCCAACATGTCTCTTTCCTTCTCCTCTATTTCCATAAGCTTTGTCTTCTAACTAAAACATGAAACTTGTGGACCATCTCAAATGGTGTTATCACACCCTTATGCTCTCATGTTGTACCATTTTGTCCAGCCTTTTTCTGTCTTATCTCTTTAGTGTGGAACTTTTAGGCAAGGATTGCAGGTTAGCCTGTCTTGCTCTGTTTATTTCTTAGAATTTATTTCAATAACCATGATTATGAATGCTAATTAGTTTTCACAGATAAATGTGACATAACATTGTCTTGAGAGAGATTTTAGGTTTAGGCTTTCCGGTATGTGGGAAAAGATCTGACTTCAATTCATGGGGTATTTTGTAAGTTCCTTAGGTGAATTTGGGCAAAACGTTCCTACCACAAAGATGAGCTTACCTCCATGACTGCAGAAAATGCTGAAGGTACATTTACCATGGGTGCCTGAAGAAAGGTGAGAGGGATACGATCCAAGATCCCCACTCAAAAAAATTATTAGGCCTGGATTTTTTCAGAAAGAACTCAAGAGCAACTAGCTCTATCACAAATTAACTTTATTTCTCTGCATCTACTCTTTGTCACGCACTCAAAGAAAGTAAGTTTGTTTCTGAGCTAGACCTGGGGTGTCTGAGATGCTCAGGAGGATGCTCAGTTTCAGTGTTCTTTTTCTTCTGTAACTTTAAAAACAAGACCTGTAATTCAAGGGCCTAAAGGGGAAATATGTCTCCTCCAATGCATTCTCTCATTAGTACTATGTAGCTTTTACCAGCATTTCATTCCACTTCATTTAAATAAAATATGGCCTTTGAAACCGAGAAGATAATTAGTAGCTGGTGGAAGCTCATTTGTAATTATGTTGAGTTGAAACTAGTAATTATTACATTACTTTATATGTACAATGTTTTTCCTCCCAGATCCCCTCTGATTCCCTCATAGATGCCTATGAATTTTGCAGCAATTTTGCAATCACTGTTGTGGGAGACAGGGGAGATCCCAGCAGCTCCTTGTTAAGTTTCTTTCACTACACAAAAAGGAAGTAATTCCTCACCTTGTGAGGAAATCATCCTTCTCTAGATGATACTGTTTAATCGGAGACAACTCATTGCCAGGCTTTGTTCGAGAATATCTTGCTTTTACACTGCCAAAGCTGTCTAAAATGTTAAAGGTATGTTTGTAATTTTTTAGTCATGGAATGTTTCCTGGGGTTCCCTCTAGGTAATCTTCAATCTTATTAACAATTTCTTGTGATAAACACTGGGATGTGCTAGTAGTTGTACTTCTTACATGGCTTTGGGGAGCGGGGGATTGCATATTCTGCAAAAGACGAAAGGAAAAACACAGCCACCAAGATGGACCTCAGAATATCTCTGTGCTAATTGGCACTGTCTGCCCTCTTCTAAAAGGCAGCCTTTGCCTTTTCTCTCCACTCTCTCTTAGTGCATTCCCCGAGGTCTGTGAGGTCTCATGCAGAGCCCGGCAACATTCCTGGGGGTTACACTTTGACGTGGGAGCACCACTAAGTGGTGTCATAAGTATCACAGCTACAGGGGGCCTATCTGCTCTTCTGGTCTGACCTCCTGCAGAACACTGCTTGTTCAGCACCAGAACAAATCATCCTAGGACATCGCTGTGAAAAAGCTAGGGAAACCTGGGTTAAAAATTGCCCATCTCTGTGTGTCAGCTTCTCTTTATTTAGGGAAAAAAAAGCTTTTGCATTAATAAGTCCTTAGTTTTCAAACATGGCACCTCTCTGAATATTTTCCTGCCAATTTGCAGAATTTTACTGACAGAAATTTCTTTCCATGTAAACAGGTGTAAATATTGATGATAATGCGCGATAACACCTCCCCTGCCTTTTATTAGTATGTTTTCTAGACCATGACCAGGTCTTGCAGCTTTCTATGAAATCCTTCCCCAGCTTTCATCATCTTCCTCTTTAAAATGTTGACAATGGATCTACAAAATCTATTGCAGATGGTATGCAGGGAGGCAACACCACCTTCCTCCTCCTGTGTGGTACCATTTGCCCTTCCGGTTTTAACGTTGCGCTCATTCATTACCCTGATGCCTAATGTTTTTTCAGTGCCTCTATGTTGAAGTAGAAAACTGGCATCATGTAACTGTGACATCCTTTTTTTTTCTTCTTGAATGTCCATTTGACATCATGTGTACCTCGAGATGTACCAAATGCCACTGTAAACCAGTGTGTAGGCAGCTGAGTCATCCTCTAGATGTCTGTTTTATCATGAGCCGAAATGCTTTCTAGGCTCTATTGCCTGTAATAGGATTTTAGACTTCTATAGACATCTACGTGGAGATGTTTTAAGTTTCCTAGTCTGAAATTGATTCAGCCCCAAAGGCTCAGTTTAGTTGCCTGAAAACAGGTATTTATCACTTCTTTAATCTTGGGTCAACTAGCTCTACTTTTTCTCAAATTGCTGTCGAGACCTCATGATGGCAGACTGTGCAGGGAGAGATTTGATACTCATAGGCGAAATGCCTTGAGTTCTCCCAGTTTGAGAACATTTAACTTTAACAGTTAAAAAGTTTAAATGTTTCAGACTTGTCAAGGAAATAAAAGCTATTCCATGAAGACTAGAAAATTTAAGTGCATCTCTCAGATTTCTCCTGAGATAAAGACTACGTATATCTGTTAAATGCAGCTTCCTTCAGATCTTCACTGGAAACTGTGTCAGCGCTGTCTAGTGTCAGAGCCAATGCTAGGATTTCACTTGCACAGAGTATACTGTATAAATAATGTGTCTTGGGTATTTTAATATTCCAGGCACATGACACTTAGCTTCAGTAATACCAGTATTATGATTTTCTTTCTTTAGAAATCAACAGCACCAGTTCCTTGTGTTTATATCCAAGGCCACAAGCATTGTTATATACAATAGAAATCAAATCCTTGTCTCTCTACCAAAAGTCATAATCTTTGGCCTTCACAGTCTTATTAAATAGGGCAAATGACATTCTACTCCCCTCTCACAGCTCCTTTCAAAATAATAGCAGTGAGATTGTTATGATTAATACTAGAAAATATGGCAACCTTTTTGTTTTTGCTTGGACTATGAAATATTTTATTTACTTTTAAATCTAGATTCACAACTACAATTATGTTTAGATTTAGGTTTACATACAGTGGAATCACCCTGCATTTCTGAGTTGATGGTTTGGATCACAAGTTTGTTTTCTAGGTTTGGATATAATGTTCTGTAACATTTTACAGACAATTTAATGTATTACTCACTCTGCTTTTGTCTTTTCTTTAGTGTATTCTTTGAGATTTATTTATGAATGTCTAAAATCAAGATGCTTGAGTGCTGGGGAGATAAAAGCCATTGTCAATAACGTTGCCACACAATCTTTTCCACATTGTATCATAGGCTCTTTATGCCTTAATAGCATGATAAAAAATACTGTAAAGATGTTGTATCTGATGCTTATGACATTTCACATAAAAGATTATGGGCTGTACAGCTCAGCTGGTGGCGCCAGGTGCATGTGCACTTCATTTCAGGAGATATCACTAAGAAATATTTATGATGGGTAGTGAAATGATTGCAGGAGAAAAACGTTGCTGTAATGGGAACTGCAGTAGCATTTAACTTCTTTAAAATTCTTTTTATCCTAGTTGCTGTCTTTATAGTGCTTGTCATAGATGTCTTACATTAACATACTCATGGTGGGATCCATCTGCCAAAATGTAAGAGTCTAAAAATTAGACATACGATTCCAAGTTAATCATCATAGGCTATACTGTCACGTGAGAGATATAGACACCTCCAGAGGAATATTCACATTAAAGCCTTATTTTATGATGAACTTTTATGATGAATCGTCTTTGAAATGTAGCTATCCCTTGTTGACTACAAAGTGAATCTAGAGTTACAAGATTAGGTTTGGGTGTGTAATTTTAAATTTTTTAATTAGCTAGATTATTAAATTTAGACGGATGAAGTTTTGGTTGACTATAACCAGTACTTAACTGGTTTCCTTAAAATCTTTTTCAAAATAATCTAATTTTATTTACATATCACAATCATCTTTATATTTTTATCATTTGTCCAAGAAAAAGTGACAAACTGTGATAACAAAGATCCAAAGTGTGGGAGTTTTACAGTATGGCTGCACACTGGCAAATTACCTGATCCTGAGGATTTTTGTCTTGAGCAAAGAACTTCTCTTGAGGAAAGAGAAAGGGGCAATGCAGCCCCTTTTCAAGGCCATGGAAATGGCTATGCTCCTCCCTAGGGTGGTGGTTTCCTCAAGAAGCCCAGCCCAGAGCTTCTCACTTGGCTTCATACTTCTTCTGGGGTGCATGGTGAATTTGCAGGACAAAATGCCATTTGCTGTCCCCGTAGCTGTTCTCACATTTCTATCACATTTCTAATGACCCACGCAGACTCTTTTCAAGAACATGCAGCCCAGGAGCACGTGCTGCTTTACCCAGGCATACAGCATAGCACACAAAAGGAGTCGTTTCCATGGCCGAGGGCGGGAGAAGTGAAATTCTGGCAGAATAAGTGCTCTCTTTCACTAATGAAAAACAGTTTGTCTCAATCTTTCTCCTCTGTGGTTTTACATATTTATTGAGACAACAGATCTTGTTTTAGTCCCAACTCCTCCCCAGAGTTCGCAACTGTAGCTGATATTATATTTCATGAAAATAGACAAAAACATGTTCCTTCCTAAGAAGAAATACCGGTTATATTTTAGAGGAACTGTGAATGCTGTAAATTTCATTTCCATGTGTCTTTTAGCTACAGATCACAAATAGCCTAAGGATGTTTGGCATTGGTTTCGAGACCAGCAGGTAGGAACAGAGAGTAAATACAGACGCTCATGGGGTGTCTTAAGGCATGGACAGTCGTTCCAAATTCTGTGAGCCTGGGCCCCGCTGATATGCAATATCTACTATGAAAAGCCTGAATTCTGGCCTTTTTTGCTTTGAAGTAGTTTATAGGACTATCAGTTTATTTTCAGATGTTTGAAGAGTGTTGTCATAGTTATGCGGTAAATCATGCTACCTAAAAATACATCCCCTGTATTTATGAAAGGTAGTTTCAACCTTATATAATGCAGTTGTACCAACATGGCTTTGTAGTCTTCAGCTCTTCAACTAGTTATAGCTAAGCTGCTTTAAAAATTTTTTTTTTTTTTGGTTTGGATTAATTTTTTTAAAATAAAAATATTAGGATGGGGGATTGTTTTACTGCTTTCTCAAGAGTTCTGTGCTCTGCTCCACCTTTGGCAACACCGTAGCTTTTTGGTGGCAAAACTAAAATCAAAGACTTGCTTGGCTCAGTGAAAAGGGAGCAGTTCCAAATACCCATTAGGTTGTGTAGCATTAAATTTATGCAAAGTGTTTATGACGGTATCCAAGGCATTAAAACCTCTATTTTTGTCATCATCATGCTCCCATGGAAGACAGGATAGCTTTAATTACCACTTCAGTAGTAAAGATTCTTAATACCGTATGTTTGAAAGATTTGGTCCACTTCACCCAGGAAGTGTAAGCTGAAAATATGAATTAAGCCACATCTCTCGTAGCTCAGGCTTGTGTGTTCAAACTGAGCCTGCTGTCCTTAAAGACAATGAATTTTTGGTCCCCTCTGTAAAAGCCTTAGAGAACATTGTAATCAATTCCTGTAGTTATGTCTTTAAATGCATCTTTTCCTGGTTTACAGCTGTAACAAAAAATGAAGCAGAAGTTAGTGTGAGATAGTACATTTTCCTTGAGAGGAAAAAAATATTTGCATCTGGTTGAAAAATGCACTGAAAGGCAGAAGCTATCAATTCTGGTACCCTACATTAGGGACACACCTTAGAGCCAGTAACAAAAAAGTAGCTATTTAGATAGATATCCCTCACTTCAGTGGCTCGATGGGGCTGTTTGTTGGGAAAACTGTTATTTGCCACCTTGCTAATATGGTTTTGCTTCTTATTATTACTGAAATATAGGGATGGACCTACCCATGCTGGTGTATCCTTTTTCAAAGGCAGCTGACTCACTCATCTGGTTTGCCCTCTGAATACTACTTGTAAGTCCCAACTGCTTTGATCTCCCTGAAACGACTTCCCCTAGGCTTCAGGCTGGCTCTACAAGGAAGGCAGTGACACCTCCTAGATCTTGTAATACTTCTGATTTATTCTTTCTCTTTTTTCTCTGAAGGAGGGAATAATTTTCTTTATGATAGAAATGACTCACTGGGGTCAAAGTTTGGATAAAAAATCCCTAGCTGCAGGAAAGAGTTAAAGGCACTTGTGTAAGAGGCCACTTTCTGTCCTTGCAGATTGACTTTCATAGATTTACAGTAGCACTGGAAAATTGGATGCTAAAAATCTTCAAGTAGAATCAGGAATTTTTATAAAGTAGAAGGTAGAGCTACTTGTAAACTCATTTTTAGGACCACTTATTCCAAACAAATTTGCCTCTCATCTCCTTTTGTTCAGGTTGACAAAGCAGTTGTTAATTTTCTAGAAGAACTCTACTCCATTTGTGAAATATTGAAAACAATGTTGCTGGACATCATGTTCTCTAAAGAGCCTGATGTCTTGAAGTAAGGCCAAGCTCATTTGTCCAGAAAGCTTAGACTTGGTGGTAATAGAAATACTACTTCTCTGGCAGATTCTGCTTCTCCATTGCCCCCTGCTGTTTTATGTCCCTTTAATCAAAATCTTTTGAAGTTCCCTTTTTTTCCAGTAGATTCTAACAAAACCCCTGCTTTTATTTAGGATGGGGCTATGCGTATTTTGCTGTTGGCTGTTCCTTAGTTTCGTTTTTCACTGAGATGTGACTTTTACTTCCCGGCACAAACTTCTCTGCCCCTTGGAATGATGATGTCTGCCATCAGGGTCTTCCTTTTTGGCATTTTGCAGTCAGGTTGCCAGCAAGCACACCCACTATCTCATATACAATGATGCAGAGAACTGCCAAACATGCATAAACCAGAGGTACATCCACACCATTCACAACAAATGAAAGAAAATGTGCCTGGCTGTATGCAGGAATCAAAGGGAGGCAGGATTTGGTGCAGAGGGAAAGCTCTGCAGTGCCAAATGAGAAACCTACTCTTAAGTTTTGGAGTCAGATTTGAGTGATTGACTCAAGCTCAGGTCGATTGAAATCTTGCAAATCTTACCATGTCTTCCTCCCTGACTGAAAGCAATGATCGCAGAAGCTAAACTCTTAACTAGTAGAAATCAATGTCATTTGTCCCTAAAGTTTCATTAGATATTATAGAATCATAGACTCATAGAATGGTTAGAGTGAGAAGGGACCTTAGAGAGCATCGAGTTCCAACCCCCCTGCCATGGGCAGGGACACCTCCACTAGAGCAGGTTGCTCAAAGCCCCATCCAGCCTGGCCTTATATTGAGTCAAGCAGAGGCCATTTGAATACAGGATTCTCTTCTTTAGACAGAGAAGTGTGATCTTAGCATCTCACCCAGTGTGGCTCCTTGTTGCAGACCATGTGCTAGTTACAACTGTGCAGCAATCCGCTGCTTCCCCCAACCACTTGCAGGGATTCATTTCTTTAGCAAGTGTGTCTGGACAACCTTATTAGAGGTCCTAGAAATCCCTCCTTGCTGCCTGCTGTGAGACACGTTAAGGCAATCAGAGCAGCTTTTTAGAAATTTTTACAGCATAATAATGTTTTTTTGATTTTTTTTGTTGTTGTTATTGTATTGTTATTGTTATGTTTTGTTTTGTTGTTGTAATTTTGCTTCCCTTAGAGAAAAATCCCAAACCATCCCTTATAATTGCTGCTGCAAGTACCATTTTCCTAGACAGTCAGACAGGATGGATGTTTGATTTTTTATAATCAAAAGGACCACTGTGCATTTTTAAACTGTCATGGCTTTAACTTTGTGAAAACAAGAAGAAAATAAAAAACGAAGGAAAAAGTGATACATCTCAATGACACCTTTTTTGGAATTGCCAACTCCTCTGTTTTTGAGTTCAAACAGAAATACAGTTGTTGCCCGTTGATGGATCTCACTAAACTTTTCCCAGATTTGCAGTTCCTGATAATGTAAAACAAGCAAACCCAGCAACTTACAGTTACGTGTAGCCCAGGAAGAACACTAGCAATTAATTTTCTTTCTGGCAACCAAAATGACATAAAAAAGTAAAAAAATTAAAAGTCAAAGGAATTAAATTATCTTGTGTTTTCTTTCAAAAATAGAGTCTGAAAATATGCTGTTAGTGATATAGAGGAGACTGAATGTGTGTTGCAGCTGCTTATTATGTTTTCTTTAATAGGGACATAGAAAAACAAGAATGCAAACTATTCCTACTGGTGCACTGAGCTCTGCTTGTCTGTGTCTCCTTGCTGCACACTGGTATTTTTTCCTACACTGGCTTTGGGTGCACATTATATTAGGTATATTGAGTGAGGTAAATGTATAGAGACAGATTTCTCAGGTTTTGCAGTGCAACACAGAACTAAGAGACCCCAAGAATTGTCATAGTATGCATGGGAATGTCTTTCTTTTTCTTACAAAACCCAGGGCAGTTAGACAGCTAAGGTGATTTAAACATTGACTATTTATGTAAAAGAAAAAGTAACAAATGTTTTTTGGGGAACACCATGTGACTGCAACCTGCTCCTTCACGTTAGGAATTGCTGATGTGAATAAAGTACAGAATTTGCAAAACTGTTGAATTGTTCTGAATGACAGGACATGAAGGAATATTCAAATAGCTCTATCTTACACTTCCTGCTGGGACTCCAGACACACTTCACCTTTTCTGGACAAAATTAAAAAGATGAGACGAGGTCAGATTTTTTTATGGATACAGGCTGGCTAACAGCTGACTCCAGAACTTGCAGAAAGTGTTTTGTTGATTTGCAAAAGAACCTTGCCTGGAGAGGGAGACACACATCATGTCTCAGAACACGCAGTTGCTAAGTGCGGTTCATGTTCATTAGATATTGCTGTGGTTTTTAGAATCTAGTAGGTTTTATTCAGTTTGAATGAGTTGTTCAACTGTGCCACAGGCTTGTTGTGCTGGTGTTTTAAAATTCAGTAGGAATGTGAGGGAAGCTTTTAATCTACATGGATTATTTTGGCCTTGCTGAATGTTTGGGATTGCAGTTGATAAGGTTTGAATATTTTGTTGTTACAGAATTAAGTATCAATTTAAATGAAGTATCAATTTAAATGTAAATCTCTGCTTGCTAGTTGTGGGTCACATGGTGACATTTTATTGGCTTGAATGGATTGTTTGCCCTTTCTGTGTATCTCAATAAATCCTTTTGACATTGCTACAGCCTCCTGTCTCCTTACAAACAACTAAGAAGCTACAAAAGCTTAAACAAGCTCTGGACAGTCTCAGATATACATAGAATTGGAGACTTCAGAGCAAACAGTCAGACCCGCTGGCGGCAAGGAAAGCCACTAATAACCAAACCAAATCATGGGGCCAAAGAAGAAATATTTAAACTACAATGTCAGGGGAGCCTATTTGTCAGTGATATCTGCTACTTGTCTTGCCCTTCTTGTTTTCCTTTTCCTTTTTGCTCAAATCATTTGGGTTGCAACTGCAAGGCTCTGCTGCAGTTTCTCTCTGGACGATCACTGCAGTGCAATGCAATGTAGTAACAGGGGCAAAAAGGGTTATCCATGCTTGGTAGTTGGTCAGCCAGGGGAAAGACAGGAGCAGGAGCAAGAGATGAACTCCCTCCAATCTCCTTAACCGTTTCTTTATGGAGCAGCCCAGCTTTCAGTTGGAAGCTATTAGATTAGGTCAGCCATCTCATGCGCTATTACACAGAAACCCTGAGATTTTAAAAGCCCTATGACAAACAGAAGTGAATAAAATGTACAGAGTCAACCTGCAAAATCTTTCATGCCAGCAAACCTGACTGAGTAACTTAAATTCTGGTTTTCTGACAAAGTAGCAGACATCAGCTCCCAATAGCGTCGAAAGATCAGGACAATCTTTTATAAATTCCTGGTGTGATCCTAATTCAATTGGTAACCACAGATTTACTTACCTGCCCTTCCTGAAATTGAAGTTTTGTTTTATGTATTTTTTTTTTCACAGCAAGAGAATATAGAGTTTTTATGCATCTTGCATATCAACACAGAAAAATAGTTAAGATTCGGAATATGTGAGTCATGTAGCTATCTAACTGCAGCAAGAATTGATAGGTGAGATGAAGAAACATTTACTTTCTGACTTATTTTCTTTTGAACATTTTTTCTCTATCTGACAGCCTCCTAATACTATTGTCTCCTAAAACTGCCCCTCTTACTGTATGAGGGGCAGTTAAGAGATCAAAATACCTTTAGATTCTTTATAAATCTCTTATATGGCTGCCAGCGTATGAAGAAGTCAAAATTTTCTATCACTTTTCATTCTCTGGACCATCTACAAGGAAATGCTTCTACTTCAAGCTGTAATAGTTTCTCTCAAACCTGTAATAAAGAAAATAGGCAGCACTTGCTGTTACTCTACTAAGTCATGTTTCTGTTTGCAAAGCTGGAGAGATCCTCAGATAATTCTTGAGCTGCTTAGTGGAACAATTTGCTAAGCAGTGTGCTCGAAGTCACTGTCAATTTTAATGACATAACCACAGCTGTGGGCTGAGACCTCTTCCTGAGATGTCTCCCCCTGTTCCTCTTTCTGGTGTAGGTCCTATCGGGATATAAAAATGTGGTTCCCATCACACTTCAATGAGCTACTAATAGCAAGAAAGTGGAGCTAGATTGTTGCTAATGCATATTCTTCACTCTTGGTATCACTGCCTGGAGTATTTGCCATGGCCCAGACATTGCAATATGATCCACAGCATGTCTGACTGAGCAAGCTACCTTACAATTCACTTAAACTATTGCTTTCTCTCCAGAGAGATTATTTTCACATTATAAATAATTAAACTGTGTAATTCATTGTCACAGGATATTGTGGAGGCCAAAATGGGTTCACATCCTTCAGCATCTTTTAAAGATTACTATCTGGATGCAATCTCTGGTGTAGGAAGCGCACTCTTAAAGCTGAATGGGAGGTATGTCAAGGTCTGTTTGGATCTCTCAAATTTACAGGAAAATGTACTCTGTGCTTCAAACTTTATGGTCCATTCAGATCTCTCAAATTTGTAGGACAATGTACTCTGTGAGCTCATTAAGAAATGTAATAAACTAACAAAAGAAACAGGGGCTTAATCCCCTACTGCCCAGATTAGTTTATCACGTTAACTCACTTACTCGTCCTTCAAGTCGTAAGATTTCATAAATTATAACCGATAACTCTTAATATCATGCATGTATGAGCAAAAGAAAGGAATGTTACCTAGCCAGCAGTGAGAATGCCCATCCTTCCTCCTCTGTCACGTTGCAGGCGTCCCATGTGTCTGTCACACTGGGAAGCACGAAAACCTTAGGAGTCCAGCTGCTGTTGGATCCACTTCAAAACCTGATGTTTTATACCCTCCATCTTGGAGGTTTGGACTATACCATTTCTATAAGTTAGTGGACTCTGAGGAAACTACAGACAAAAGACAACACCTGCCAAAGACAGCAATTTGCAAATGATCGTGGCTGAATAACAGCCCTTCAGCTCTTATGGCCATCGATCCTTCCTATATGGTACTCTTTGCTTTGACCTGATGACGCTGCTCCCAGCGTACATCAGGATTTAGCATGAGCTGGCTCAGCCAAAATCTAAGCAGGAGTTGACTGAACAGTCACAGATGTATCAGGGGAACCTGATATCAGCATGCCCACTCTCCCAAGCATCAGTTACAAGCCACTTTTGAAGACAGGCTGTTGAGTTGGATAGATGTCTGGTATTACTCAGTTTCAGTTTAGCTTATTTTAAGTTCTTATCATTACAGAATCGAGCTTAACTGCATTTGACAGTCCTTATCCACATAAATAGTCGTACTGACATCAGGCAGAGTTTACATTTCCTACCAATTGCATTTTATGAGTTGCAAAGTCTCCATACAGAGAAATGGCTTAAGGCTTGGATGAGCTTTAGCAGAATTTCTTGGCATAAATCAATATATTCAAACCCAAAATTTGAGTGCTTTTTTGTTTCTGAGTTCTTAGTTTTCTCTGTTCTTTGACATCAGCATGAAAGAAAATATTTTGGAGGAGATCTCTCAGCCCCCATCAGAGGAATGAGGCTCTGTCATGGTGCAAAGCAACAGTGGGCCAGCAAAAGATTTGAGCTGAAATCCTGACTGTTTACTCGGCTGCTGAAGTCAACGGTAAAATGATGATTAATTTCTGTGACCTCATCATTTCATCATGACTCTCCAGTCTCAGCTATCCCACTACTCTACTATCTTTGATCTTGGCAATAAAGATAAGTGGTTCTATGATTGGGAGTCGCTTAACTCCATTGCGTTCCAGCTATCCATTTTGCTAAAGAGGAGAGATACAAAGTCTGCCTTGGTAATGCATTTTTGGATGCTCAAATGAAAGGTAATGCGGAAGTACAATGTGATCCCAGAGGAGTACTTGGTCAGGTATTGTACATGCTTACCTTAGGCCTTGTGAGAATTTTGTCTAAACTAGGTGGCCTGCGGGAACTTCCCAGTTCCCAGGTGTGGGTTTCTGCCCTGATCACTGCTCCTCACCTGTTTTCTCCTCCTCTTCTTCTCTTCCCTGGGTTCCATTTTCCCCAGAAGGATGAAATGGCCATGTGGGAACTTCAACTGACAAGACTTACTTTATGCTTACCCTAACCACTAGTCCTAGACTGCTTACAGCCATAATCTATCAGACCCTGGCACTATGCTGTGAGCAGAAAGGGTCATGGTACATAATTTGGCCACACATAGTAGAAGACTGTCACTATAAACTGGTAAGTCAGAGGACAAAATATAAAGTGTTAATCACCTAAATTTAGTAGCAATGGTGACAGCACATCTCATAGTACTCGGGTCTAAACTCAAACCCAATTTGTTGTGAATCAAGTCCTGAAGCACACAGCTGTGAAAGTATAGATTAAAGGATAAAGATGACCTTAAAATAGACATTTATCTAATTCTGAAGGCAAGAAAAGAAGCGAAAATGCTACTCAGTGTTCATTAATCTAAAGAACAAAGTCGCTGTTTATTATTTGACCTTGGCTAAATAAATGTGCCTTAGAGGAAGCTGGGACAAACCCAGCTGTGTGAGGAAGAAAGAGGAAAAGTCAAGGAAAGAAATAATAATTACGGAGAAAGTCTGTTTTTCTACTTTGTTTTATGTGTGTATTTTTCTAAATCTTAAAGTGTTACTATATTTAAGAGAACATTTAAAATGCCTGCTGCATATTTGAATTTATGACATATAATCTACTCCTTTGTAAGCACGAAATGCTCTGCAGGAATCTCTTTCTATGTGGCATATAGGACAACAGGACAATAGTAACACAGGATTACAAGGAACTCTTCTATTAGGCAATGAATTCAGCAAATTTGAATAAGGTGAAAGGGTTTTTACCTTTATTATTTTCATGGTGGGAACATAACTAAGTTAACACCAGTGACTTTCCTTTTGTCATTCCTGCTGATGTTCTTCACAGCCAGCCTCTAATCCTCCTTTGATCTTCCTGCTATTTATTACAAGTCATCCACAGAGCTCTGTGATTTAGAGCCAAAGTTTCCAGGGATTATTTTCACTGAAGGGCCAAGACTATGGATAGAAGACCTCATTTGGAGAGGAGACAAAATATAATCCCGACGCAGATGAATTTCTGAAAACTCAGAAAAAGCAGAAAATATATTTTTCTACATTTTAACAAAGTGAAGAAGTTCTTTGTTTGTTCCAGCCTACAATTTTTTTTTTCTTAAACAGAGGTGGCAGATGAAGGACCTGAAATGACATATATTATATGTATTTTCTGAGGCAATAGGGAGTCAAAAGAGACCTTTCGGGCAACTTCCACCAAAAGGCCATCTGACTAAGGAAAAGATGCAGATGAACTAACTTTTAAACTAACTTTCTTGCCCTTGACCATTCTGTGATGGACACATCAGTCAGGTTTTTATTTTTGTTTCATTACCTTCTAGGAAGCCTTTGCTGGATTTGCAGAAGCCTGCTCCCAAAATCTTTAATCAAAGCAGGTGACATGTGACAGATTGACAGGTCCTGTTGTGGTGAAAGCTCATGCAGTTTCAACTCTGTATCTGTGCATTTCTGCCTGTGTGACTGTGCTTTCAGGCTGACAACATCAGTCTTACCTGACAATCTCTCTGTTAGCTTCACTGTCAAATAACATTTCAAGTAATAATTTGAAGATAATATATTCTCAGGGCACAATGGTCACCTCTGAAGGGCCTTAAGGAACTGGTGACTTAGCCAAGAATAGCATTTAGATTGTGGGCATTTTCATTGTAAGGGCAGAGGCTGAGAGTGGAGAATCTGACAATTGTATTTATTTAGAAGTGTGCTGCAATTTTATTGTTATAGTTCAGGTAGATACACTGCTGAGGTATCTGAAAAGGCACAATTTGCATGTTGAAAAGATCCAATTTGCATGTTTATGAGAAGGTTTTTTATTGTAATGACATGTATAATGCCTTAACTCTTTATATTATCAAAAATAAAAAGGGAATGTGTCACGAGAGTATCGTGAGAAAGAAGAAAATAGCATAGTGAATCACTCAGCATCATATACACAATCCACTGATCAGTTTCTAATGCTCCAGTTCACCTGAATTTAAAAGAAGAAAAAAGTATTTGAGAGGAAATATATGCCTGCCCCAACTAAAATGAAGGAGTTAGAAGGCTACTAGCATGTACAACAACATTTATTCAAGCCCATAATTAACATAAGATATGGGTGGAATATGTAAGCTAGTGCCCTGCTAAGTTCCACACTTTCCATCTTAGTAGTTTCTCTGGGCTAACTAATTAACACAAAGGTCATTGTTCTCATTTTTCCAGTATCAACAGAACATTAAAGCACCACATCTCTGATTATGTTGGTAGATGAGGGATGCTGCAGTTGAGATGAAATTTCAGTTTCACAAAGGCTAAGACCAAAGCCCATAAATTTAGCAAGGGGACAATCTACAGTGCACTGAGCTTTCTTTTTTTCTGAAAGGATTAAAAAGAGACTATCATGAAAGCAGACAACCAAGGAGAAATGGAAATGGGGGTGGCCTTTAAACTTTGATCAAAGGTGCACCTGCAAAGTTCTTTATGAGAAATAAGTTAACAGCAGGAGTCAAAGAAAGGTCTGGGGGTCCTGGTA